>CM032333.1:67179607-67472107 GCA_019022515.1 Quercus aquifolioides
ATTTCCTCTGAAGGAAATTTCCAATTACCTCTATGTAGACGATGATAAGGTGGGATTCAGTGTTGTCGCTATGTGTGATAGCGTATTAAGAGCCCCCTTGAAGTTCATAAACCCATCCCTTCGGCTAAGGAAAAAGAATACAGTAGATGAGGGAAGCCCCCAAGGGCATGGTAGCCCACCTGTAGACGGAGTTGGGCCCTCAAACCATGTGGCTAATGATATGCTATTCGATGATGGAGGTAACAATTCTGTTCCTTCTTGAATTTTGGTTCTAATTAATCTCTCTTTGTAGATATGAATATGCTTATTTGGAATTGTCGGGGTTCCCTCAACCCAAATTTTCATAGTCTTGTCTCTAATTTGATTCGTGAGCATTATCCTGCAATCTTGGTCATTATGGAAACAAAAGTTAGTGGAGACAGCCAAAAGTATTGCGGATAGGCTCCCCATGGATAGGGCAATTTTGGTTAATAAAATTGGGTTATCTGGTGGCCTGTGGGACTCTACCCAAGTGGAAGTTACAGAGCTTTCTACTACGGAGCAAGAGGTCCATGCATTGGTGACTCTTAACAGCCCCAACTCCCTAGGTCCTTGGCTCCTTTCTGCAGTCTATGCTAGCCCAAGACTTGCTGAAATGAGACTTTTATGGGATAATTTATCTATTGGTTGGGGAAGATAAGTTTGGAGGCAGAACAGTGAATATCAATAGAGCTCTCAGATTCCAGGAGTGCCTTGATACCTGCAAGATGATTGACATTGGCTTTTCTGGTACACACTATACATGGTCAAACAATAGGCCTCTAACGCAGCTTGTTCAAGAAAGGATAGATTGTGTTTTCATAAATGCTGAATGGGATGCTCTCTTTCTAGAAGCTTGTGTTGAGCACCTTGAAAGAGGCCATTCAAATCATTGTCTAGTGAAGCTGCACTGGGACAGAGCTCAAGGCATTAGGCAAGATTGACCTTTTAGATTCCAGCCAATGTGGCTCTCCCACCCTTCCTTCCCGTACATAATGAGAGATGCCTGGGCAAATCTAGCTCCTTATTGCACGCAATCTCCAAGTTCACTAATAAAGCTAAGGTTTGGAATAGGAATGTGTTTGGAAATTTGTTCCATCAGAAAAAGTGTATCCTTGCCAGACTTAGGGGTGTTCAAATTGCCCTCTCTAATAACCCCAACAACTTCCTAGTTTGACTTGAGCGGGAGCTACGTACAGAACTTTCTGAGGTCTCAAAATTAGAGGAAGCGTACTGGGCTATGAAGTCGCACATCACTTGGCTGGTTGAGGGGGATAGAAACATAGCCTTTTACCACACTTCTGCTCTAGTGCGTTGAAGTAGAAATCATATCACTTGCCTGAAAGACCACATGGGAAACTGGTTGAATGAGGAGAGAGATATTGCCAATTTCATCAGGACTGGTTATTCTGAGTTATTTATGTCCAATCACAGTAGCTCCCTTCTCTCTTTGTGGGATCCCCCTTGCTGGAACTCTTGCTTGAATGAGGATAAGGTTGCCAAGCTCGCTGTTCTGATATCCGATGAGGAAATTGCAAGCGCTCTTTGGTCTCTCAAAGCTTTCAAAGCCCCGGGCCTAGATGGCCTCCGGGTTTTTTCAGTGCTTTTGGCTTCTAGTTAGGGAGTCGGTAAGAAAGGAAGTGAAACAAATTTCACCTCCTAAACAATGCCAGAGTACCTAAATAGGACCCTTATCACCCTGATCCCTAAGTGCAATACACCTGAATCTCTTAGCAACTACCGTCCAATCAGTATGCAACACCGTATATAAGATTGTTACAAAGGTGATTATGGCTATGATTCGCCCCATGCTATCAAACCTAGTCTCACCCTATCAAACGGCTAGTCGGAAAGGGGTTGACAATGTGATTATTGTTCAAGAGCTTATTCATACCATGTTTAAGAAGAAAGGAAGAGGAAGGTTCATGGCAATAAAAATCGATTTGGAAAAGTCTTACGACCGCCTCAAATGAAGCTTTATCTGAGATACTTTAGCCCTTTTCAAGTTCCCTAGCCAACTAGTCTCTCTAATTATGAGCTGTGTCTCTACTTCTTCCATCTCTATTTTGTACAATGGTGGTGCTCTCGAGTCTTTTCTTCCTTCAAGAGGCATCAAATAGGGGGACCCCCTCTCTCCCTATTTATTTATCCTCTGTATGGAAGTTTTGGGAGCCCTCATTATAGAGAAGTGCGATGCCAAGCTGTGGGACCTGCTTAAAGCCTCGTAGGGAGGGCTGGCCTTTTCTCTTCTCTTCTTTGTTGACGATCTCGTCCTTTTTGCAAAAGCGGACAGGAAACATTTCTTAGTTGTGAGAGATATCCTTGACTCGTTTTGCTCTTTGTCGGGTCAAAAAGTGAGTACTGCAAAATTTAGGGTGTTCTTTTCTCCTAATGTCAGCACTGAAACTTATGCGAGATCTTGGAGTTTAGGTCCACTCCAACACTGGGGAAATATTTGGGATTCCCTATAAAACACTCAGGCATGAGCCAAGATTTTGGGTTTATTATTGAGTGGATCCAGAGTCACCTTGTTGGGTGGAAAGCTAATATGTTGTCTTTCGCTGGATGGGTCATTCTCACTCAATTTGTTATTACTACCGTTCCAAATTATGCGATGCAGTGTGTGGCCCTCCCTACAATTCTCCATAGTGTGGACAAATTAAGTCGAAACTTCCTTTGGGGATCAACTGACAACAAGAAGAAGCTTCACATGGTTAGCTGGAAGAAGATTACTAAGCCCAAAAGAGAGGGAGGACTTGGTATCCATGCAGCTAAAGCCAAAAATATTGCTCTTTTAGCCAAACTCAATTGGAGATTGAAGACTTAGACATCCTCCCTATGGGCCAAGGTATTAACCCACAAGAATAGGGTGGATAGAAGACCAACCAGTGCCCATCTGAAACTTCGGACCTGCTCTAACACTTGGTCTGCGATAAGAAAAGGCGAGGCATTTTTTAAATGGGGCTCCAAATGGGTAGTTGGTAGGGATAGACAACTATCCTCATGGTATGACAAATGGCTGGACAAGGGCCCACTGAGAAGCCTCATTTCAGGTCCTCTCAACCGCGAGGAAGAGAATATTCGCTTAAAGGAGATTGCTAACTTTAGTGGGTGGAATTGGCAAAACATTTCTTTCTCCTTACTTGCACAATTGTTGTCTGCCGTCAAAGCCACCCCTATATCCTTCTCTGCTTTGTATGAGGACCGTCTCACCTGGTTCTCATCCCTAAGTGGGGCTTTTAAGCTTGAGGAGGCCTATAAGCTGGCTAGCATGGAAGGTGAAGACGATCAAGCAAGCCCATTTGAAGGTGAATGGATTTGGAAGACTATCTCCATCCCGAAGGTGAAGTGCTTCCTTTGGCAATGCTATCACAATAGCATCCCAGTCTGAGCCACTCTTGCCTATCGTGGTATGGATATTTCTCCTTCTTTAACCCAATTTGCAATGGTGCCCTGGAAACCATTATACATGTTTTAAGGGATTGCCCATTTTCCTAAATGGTTCTGGAACTCCTTTCCTAACCTATGCAGGCGTCTCTATTCTATGGGTCTAGACTTGCGGATTGGATGAGACTGAATTGTCGAAGTACAAAAGTCTCCCCTTGTTCAGGGATCAATTGGGGGGTTGTCTTTCCTTTTGGGATATGGGGACTTTGGCTTTACAAAAATAGCGTAGTATTCGACAGAGAGAGACCTCAGAATGATCTAAAGAGGGAGGTGATGGCTAAAGCCACTGAATTTGCATTTCTTGGAGCTAATGATAGGCCTGGTGATCATCACACAACTATCAAGATCAATTGGCATCGCCCCCCTGAGAATTGGGTTAAGTTAAACACTAATGGCTCTTCTATTGGTAACCCCAATTTGGCAGGAGGTGGAAGATTGATTCACAATGCAAATGGGGAATGGGTGAGAGGCTTTGCAAGAGTTATAGGGGTCGCTACAAGTGCTGCTGCCGAGCTCTGGGCTCTTCGAGACAGAATCCGCTTGTATATAGCCATAAAAATCCCAGCAGTAATCATAGAACTGGATGCCAAGCTCGTGGTGGATCTATTGCAAAAAAAGGATAGAAATTAGAATGGTTTGGATGCTATTCTTGGAGATTGAAAGGCGGGTTTGAGAGATATTCTTGTGGTTAAGATTCAACATTCTTATAGGGAGGCAAATAAATGTGTCGATGCTCTAGCTAGGAGGGTGCCTTACTTCCCCAAGATTTTGTAGTTTTTCTAGAACCCCCAGCTGATGTTGCTTTGCTGCTTAGTTTAGACGCGGCTGGGGTTGCTTTTGATCGGATTGTTAATGTTTATGGTGTTGCAGTTTAGTCTTTAATGAATTCCCCATTCTACCAAAAAAAAAAAAATTTGGGCCGCGTGGGGTTGGATTCGAATCAGGTTGGGAAAAACCTGCATGGAGCTGGAATACTGAGATAAGTGACAAGTTAGGTTCAAGGTGGGTTAGTAGTATTTTGACATCTTTTAAAGTTGCTTCAACATTAATGATAATCAGCGACGGACCTAGAATTTCAAGTTAAAGAAGACCGACTAAAAGCGACTAACATTCGGGTGGTCTAGTTGGTAAGATACCGGGCCAACAAGTCTCAGGAATTGGGTTCGAGCCTCAACAACTAGCTGTGTGTTGGTGTTTCTTGTATCCCATCTCCATATCAAACAGTCCAAAAAATAATAAGTGAATTTCTTACGGACTGAGAGTATTGGGTTTGACCCGGGAGTAGGTAGGGTGCTAATATAGTCACGCCTAGCTAATGGTCGCCTCCCTCTACCCTCTACCCATTTTTTGTATACCAAAAAAAAAAAAAAAAAAAAAAAAATTCAAATAAACATCCATATATTGTTAACAAACTATCAACCAAGACAAATATACAAAATTATTTTTTCTCAATATATTAAAATGCAATTATCTACCAATAAAAACAAATTAAAATTACTTTTTTTTTTTTTTTTTTTTTTGCATTTCTATCAGTCGCCTATTCCTTATTGTTGACCCACTACCAACCAATAGTTAAACACCAAAAAAATATTATATATTCTCTACTGACTCATCTCTTTCTATATATTATAGCTTAAGGTTTTGAATTCCGTTCTAGAGGTCATTTCACGGAATATTTCTGTACTGGTGTATATCGGTGCACTGTTTCGAAATAATAGATATGTATAGGTTTAAAAAAAAAAAATCTTAATAAAATAAAATAGATTGGTTATAAAATATTTTATATATATATATATATATATATATAAATTTTGGTATTTTTGTAATAAGCAAACACCTTTACGGTATTTGCAAACTAGAAACTTTCCAAGAAATTTCCAAACTCACCTTTTCACTCCTACCCACGTGACTTTGCTCCTCTAACACTACTATTTCTTATCTCGCCTAACACTACTATTTCTTATACTATTTCTTTCTGTATATTTCTTTTCACCGTGCCTCTGTCTAGCTTCATTTTCTTCACTTTTTTTTCACATCTTTGTTCTCACTCTCTGTTCTCTCCAGCCTCTATCTTTCTGTCTCTAGCTCTCTCTCAACTGTCTCTAATTTATATTTTCTTAAATTTGGTTTGTATGTAACTGTGGGTTAAAAGGGTTTTAATGGGTTTTTAGTTTTTTTTTTTTTTTTTTTTGGTTGACCTGGGCTCTAGGCTAGCTAGAGGGGGCTAGCTAATGGGGTTAAGACTTTGGAAGAGAGGGCCAAATATTAGAAAGACAAAATAAACCTAATAATTTTTTTTGGGCCAAGGTGGCTTGGGCCCCCTACTGGGTTTGTCCCTGATGATAATTAGTAGAGATGAGACAAAAGGGAAGTGGTAAGAGACAATAAAATAAAAAAGTGTTTTGGGAATGAAAATAGGTTATGTGAAAACAAAAGATTAAATTATAAATAAAATAAAACTTATCAAGTCAAAAAAAAAAAAAATTAATAAAACTTAGATAAACATAGGTGCACTATATTAAATTCCCAATTGAATTTAGTAATTGATAAGATAAAAATAGTATTATTTTATTCAAGATAAATTTTCAAAATTATATTTAAGTTTTACTCTAAAAGATATAAGTAATCTAAATATATAATAGGTTGGGTTCAAGTTACACCTGGTATAACTCTAAGCAATGTTACACCATGGTCATCACCCAATAATTTGTTATAAAATTCATATTTTGAAAATCCCACATTTGAATTACATATTCTATATGTTCTTAACATTCATGTCAATTGATTGTTATTTACCATTCGATCCATAAACTCATTTTTTATGCATTATTTTAAATTACAAAAACTTAACTTTAAAAAATTGATTGATGACATGGTTATTAATCTTTGATCATTTTGAAAATTTTCAAGCATGGAGAATATATAAAGATAATGTAATCTAATGGTGGATTTATCAAAATTCACATCCAATTAAAAAATATTGAGTGGTGTAACATTGCTTAAATTTATATATGTGTAACTTGAACTCAACTCATATATTAAATAGAAACACACACACACACACACACACACACACATATACTAAACTTATCACACATGCTTTACACATGCAATAATGTTTTATTTATTTATTTTTGTTTAGTGTTATAATATTTAAAAGTGATATATAAATAACCTAACCATGTGTTATTATTATTATTTTTTTTAAGAAAGAGGTAAGGTAACGTGGAATAATATTTAAAAATGAGATAGAGAAACGTAAGAAGTTGAAACCTAATAGACATTTGAATTTATTGATTAGGACAAGAATTGTGATAGTCAAAAAAATTGAGATTTAAACAAAAGAAAGATGATATATGTTAGTGTGAATGGATGGGGGATTTGTGATAATTTGGATAACAAAAATTTTGAAATATTTTAAAGAATTAAAAAAAAAAACTTAATTTTTTTTTTTTTAAAGAATGAGTAATTTTTATGTGAGGTAGTGGGTCTTTTTTTGAAGAAATAATTTTGTATTTTTTTATAAAGATAATTGAAGTATTTGAATACAAATAGATAACAAATACAGATATGAATCAGACATTTAATTATTTGAATACAAATGGGTGGTGAGAATAACAGTTTTTTTCCCCTTTTGTGCATGAGATAATATTACTCATCTAATATTTTTGCAAGACGTAATTTTTTATTATTTTTATGAAGATAATTGAAGTATTTGAATTCAAATAAATGACAAATACAGATAGGAATTAGACATTTGAATACAAATAGGTGGTGAAAATAAATGTTTTTTTTTTTTACGTTCAATAGTATTACTGTTTTAACCTTTTTTTTTGCTTTTTCTGTAGGATAAAAAATTTAAACAAAGGGTATTTTATTTCAGAATTTGTATGAGGATATTTTGGTATGCCAAAAATTGAAGACGAAACATGAGAATCCTATTATTAATAGTGTGTGTGTATATATATATATATATATTTTTTTTTTTTTTCAAACTCTGACCCCTTACTTCATGAATAAGATATATTATCAATTAAGTTAACTGAAACTCATGCCAAATATACCAAACACTAAAAAAATCACTTACATCAGATGTTCTAAATGCCAAAAAATTTGGCATGGATGAACAGTACCATTCCAAATTTAGAACAAATGCTTAATTTTCTTTAATATTATTTTTCTCTCTCCTCTCACATATCTATCTCATCACCCCCATCTGCCTCACCCATTCTCTCAATCATTCTCTCTTTATCTCAACCTCTCTCTCAAAGTGATCTCCGGCCCACAACCAATCCCACCAAGTGCCTGCCTTTGCTGCGTCCGCCGAACTCAGCCTAATCTACCATGCACCGAATCCCTTTCTTTGTTTGCTTGTTTATGGTTAATTTTGGGGATTGGATTTGGTATGAGAAATGGGATTGTAGTTCCATAGGTTTGTTGTTTTGAGGTGGTGGTGATTGGTGGTGGTTTCGGCAGGTGGTGTTGGGTTGATTTTGGGTGGTGATTGATGGTGGTGGGTTTGTGGATTTGGTGGGTTTCGATCTAGTACTGGGTTTTGATCTCTCTCCTCTCTCACTTTTTCTTTGACTCAATGGTGCCTAGTATTGGTTTTGGGTTGGGTTGTGGGTGGTGGTGGTTTTGGTAGTGTTTTTTTTTTTTTTGTTTTGGGTATTTTAGCATCATGGTGGCCGGTGGTTATAGGTGGTTGTCACTATGGAAATGGGTTGTGATTGAGGAGGTTGTGGTGAATGCGTTCATAGTAGAGAGAAGAGAGGTTTTGGGATTATAAAATTTGAATAATTTTTTATTGGTTGTTTATATTATTTTAATATATTGAATTGTTAAAATAGAATATTTGATGTAGGGTGTATTGCAAAATGATGTGTTAAAATAGATTAAGTAGGTTTGGGTGTAGGAACCAATGCTAGTGCTCTAAAAATAACATTACTTAACTTGAGAAGGTCCATAATTCATCAAGACAGAGAGGTTATAATGCAGTACCAAAGAAAAGAAAAAAATGTTTAAGACTCTTAGATTCATTTTTACAATTTTCTTAAAGAGAATTTTGTTTTTTGGGGGGGGGGGGGGGATTTGAAATTTATAAATCTTGACTTTTTTTGTGTTTGTTAATTTGATAGTTTTATAACAATTAAGGAGGGGATTTGAACCCTGGATGTCTTCTTTAGAAACACGAAGAAGTTTCAATTGAGATACAATGCTCTTAGCAGCTAAATACAAAAATTTAGGGCCCGTTTAGTAATGTTGTTCTAGTAACGTTATTTAAGTGTTGTGGAAATACGTGTGAGTGAAAAAGTGTTGTGTTGTTTAAACAACGAAAACTGTTGCTCAAATAACGCTATCAAATAGGCCCTTAAAGAGCTAAACATTCAAATGCTAAAGAGCTTTTCAGGTTGGAATTCTAACATATTGTAAAAAATCTACTAATAAAGCCTTGCATTTAAAACTCTACTTATAACTACACCAATGCCAAAAAGGAACATATGGGGTCCTTAAAAGCTAAACATAGTTTTGGCTAAAGTAGAATATTTGAATGTTAGTATTAAAGGGTTTTTTTTTTTTTTTTTTTTTGAGATAGTTACAATATGATGCTTATCCTGCAGGTCGAACCATTTCTCCCCTACACTTCCAACACTTTGTGTATGGAGAGGTGTCATTAAAGCTACAAAGCTCTTGGCTAGTATTAAAGTTCTTTAGTGCACTATTCCAACTTGTTGTTCATTAGAACAATAATTGATATATATATTGATGATGCCGAAAATCGTCAGTAAGTCACACGATCCTCACATGCTCAAGGCAACACCTGCACAACACAGAAAAAGAAAACCTCAAGAGAGTACCGGTGTGGTATCGGCCAAATACCCTTCGAAGGTCAAGTTAGAGAACTTTCACAACTCTAGAGTGCCAAAGCTGGGGGAAAAATGCGTACCTTGGTTTGTGAGGGCTTCAGAGTTTTTATAGTAGTGTAGAGTTGGCATTTGTTTCTTGGCAGAGAGGGTCTTTCCTTGTGGGGAAGATCCTTGTTAATGCGTGTATTTTGCAGGATCCTTTCCTTATAAGGACTTTCTCGATTAGGGTTAACCGTGAGGCATAAGATATTTCCTTATGTACTTATTCGTGGAGCCCAAGTAAAAAACCACGTTGGAACCGTCAAGAGCTCTTTCACCCCCATCAGCTTCATCCAGTCAGTTTCCTATTACGTAGGCTTGGGGGCGAAGTCGTCGTCTTCTGCATAGTAAAGTTGACGGGTTCTTTGTGTCCGACGGTTTTACCTTATATGGACAAGACTAATATCTTTCTCAAAATTACCCTTCTTAGTTGCCCCCTATTCCATAGCCCCGTTGGCTTTAGCTAACGAGTTACGGAGTTTGATTTGTAACTTTTTTATTACACATATATATATTTTTTCAGGAAAAGGGGATAGGGGTATTTATTGATGATTCCTAGAGCAGCCATTATTAAATGCCAGAACACGTGGCACAAACTGGTTGGCCTCGTTTCTGAACAAGGGCGTCACTTCGTCTCCTGTGCCTTTTCGTCTTATATATATCTCACCTCCTCCCCTCATTTCTCTTATTTCATCATTGCTGATCTTGAGAGAGAGAGCTCATCATTTTGTCTGCCTTGCTTCCGTCAACTTGCTGATATCGTCGTCTTTTCTGCCATCACCTTATTGGGGCCGTTACTTTTCAAAGAACCGTTTACTTAACTCCATAAGTATTTTTCTCTTTTCCTTCCATCTTTGACTTTTGTTTTTCTAGTTGGTCGTTAATTCTTTAGAGAGGCCCTAAACTTAGGTTCTCAGAATACCTCCGTTGCTTATAGGTGAATAGATGTCTAGAGAAGCGACGAGTGAGCAGTTGTTAGTCCGTGAGGGAGCGGGCTACGACGAAGTCTTCCAGTCAGGTCATGAGCTCAAAGAAGGCTTTTCCTGGTCGTCAGAGAGGGAACTGTCAGCCCATTCTCTTGACGAGGAAGTGGAAAGTTGTAATGGAGAGGAAGGTGAGAAAGAAGAAGTAGGTGAGGGTGAGAACGAGGATGATGAGGAAGAAGAGGAGAGAGATGATGGGGATGAAGATGATGTTGATGGGAGAACCTTCGAGGGAAGTTCAAGAAGCCCCAGGGATGGCCATACTCGTCCTTTTATTCTCCCTAAAATTTGGACCATCAATGACTTCAAGTCGATGATGACGACGAATATCTTCAAAAATTTACGGGACCGTTTCCAAATTCCTGACCACATCCGAATCTGTCTTCTCGGGAAGTTTGAGAAGTGCTATTTGGGGAAGACTGCGGACGTCGGCATGTATGGAGCCATGTCCGTGGTAGGATTGAGGTTGCCATTGACCGCATTGCACCGTCAGTTGGCAAATTTTTTAGGACTGTCCGTCAGTTAGATTGCTCCCAACGCTTGGAGGATTTTCATTGGAGCTGAAATCCTATGAGGTCATCTCAGTGGTGGGAACCGTAAACTCTCACTGGACAAGTTCTTTTGCTGCTATAGGCCTTAGCACATCGTCTCATCTCAGGGGATTTACCATTTTGCTGCGCATAAGAAAGAGCTTAAGCTCGTCTCAGACATGCCTGATTCCAACAGAAATTGGAAGGGCAGATATTTTTTTGTTCAAGGGACGGATTAGGTATGTCGTCTAAAGGAGTGGGTCACCATGCCTCATGGCTTTGACAATACTTGGGGTATTATTAAGGACTCAGGTTTAGCACCGTTAGTCTCTTTCCTTCTACCTTCTTTGTGAATCTATTAAGTATTTAATGTCGTCGTTTCTCTTTTTTAGCCAGTGTTCGTCCTCGCATAACTGACAAGCAGGAGGCATTTATCCGTCTGGTTCTGAAGATTCCATTTGAGGAATGGAAGTGCCGGCTGATCATGCTTGATACGCTGCACACTTACTGTGGTGGTCCAGAGCCAACGCCTGCAGCTCGTTGGTTAAACACTTACTCTCGTCGGAATAAGTCTATTTCTTGCTTATTTATTTATGTCATTTTATTATTGTTTTTTGTATCTAACTCCATCATTCATCATAGAAATGGAGGCGGCCAAACAAAGAGCGTTGGTTAGAGCGTTAGCTGCAGCATGAAAAAAGGAGGAGAAAGGGAAGGAAGGAGCGTCTTTGTCGGCCCCTAAGGTCGTCGGGAAAGGGGCGCCTAAGAGGAAAGCTGACGCGAAGGACGACTGTCCTTCTAAGAAAGTATCAGTCACCCCTGGAGAGTAGCTGCCTAAGAAGCTGTTGCCCCCCAAGCCAAGCCACGGAGCTGGCAAAGGCTTAATGACGACGTCTAGCCCCGTCACTCAAGGAACCTGTCATCTTCTTACGCACAAAGGATATGCCGTTGAGATGGTTGAATCAATCATCAAGGAGACGAACGTTGATCCTTGTGCCGAGCAAGAGACGGAGGACCTAGGGGTGTCAGGTCATTTTGATCTCTCTAGGGTACATTCCTTTCTTGTACAACTTTATTGTTTATTCATCAGCTAATGGTTGTGTTCCATTTTCAGGCACTGGTGCGCATGAAGGTGCTCCAAGATAGGTGCGTTGCTAAGGAGGGGGTAATCAGTCGTCTCAGGAAGCGCAATGAGACGTTGACCAATGAACAAGATTAATACAAGGACGCTCTTCGTACACTCAACAAGGAAGTGATGGAGCTCAATGAGAAGTTGAAGGAGGAGACTCGTCAGCGGGAGAAGGAGCAAGAGGCGAAGGCAACCTTGGAAAAGGAACTACCAGCTCTCCTCAGGCAGGTGGAGACGGCTAGGGTTGACACCGTGACGGAGTTTAAGGCTTCATAGCCTTTCATCGACTCCTGTGCTGTCTACTATGGTGACGAGTTTGAGGACTGCCTTAAGCAGGTTAAGTCCATCTACCCCGACTTGGATTTATCCAAGGTCACCATGGACGACCCCTTACTATCAACTCCAGCTGGCGACACCGTCTTTGAGGAAATTGACGACTCCACCCAGTCAGAACGGGATCCAAAAATGATGGGGTCGTCCTTGCTCAGCCCGTTGTGGAGAAGCCCGTCACTCCTTTGATCTCGTCCACCAGAGCTCAAGACATTGAAAACCCTTTTGCTTAGGATGGCCAGGATCTTCCCTCCAAAGACGACGAGCACCCTTAGGACGTCTAGGGATCTTAGTTTGTTTTATTTTTAATGATAATTTGCTATGTATTTTATCCAATTTCTAGAGAATATTTGGTGCCCCTTAGTGTTTTGGGCCTTGTTTGTAAAAACTTTACTTTGCTTATGGTATATTTTGATTATTTTATATCTGTCACTTTCAGTATGTGTGTTGATCTTTATTTGTTGATATGCATATGTCCCTCCATTCTTGTGCTTATATGTTATGATGTATTCGTCCTTTAAAGGACTTGGTAAATAACTAGGATGAACCTGTCTGCTTTTGTGGGTTCGTCTTTCTTTAAGTATGACAATGAACTCATTTTATTTGCGGACCTGATAATAGATCTGTCCACTTGTGGACTTGATAACAAACTCGTCCATTTGTGGACTTTGTAATAAACCCATCCACTTGTGGACTTAAGTAATTTTAGAGCATCCTCATGGGATGAACCCGTCCACTTGTGGACTTTGAGTAATTTCAGGGCATCCCAATGGGATGAACTCGTCCACTATGGACATAATAATGAACTTGTCCACTTGTGGACTTGAATAACTTCAATTCGTCTACTTTGTGGACTTTGTAATAAACTTGTCCACTTGTGGACTTGATAATGAACTCGTCTACTTGTGGGCTTTAATAATTTCAATGCGTCCACTTTGTGGACTTTGTAATAAGCTTGTCCACTTGTGGACTTTATAATGAACTCGTCCACTTGTGGACTTAAATAATTTCAATTCGTCCACTTTGTGGACTTTGTAATAAGCTTGTCCACTTATGGACTTGATAATGAGCTCGTCCACTTGTGGACTTTAAATAATTTTAATTCATCCATTTTATGGACTTTGTAATAAGCTCGTCCACTTGTGGACTTAATAATGAACTCGTCCACTTGTGGACTTAAATAATTAAGCTTGTCCACTTGTGGACTTTGTTATAAAAGTAGTTTTAATTAAGCTTGTCCACTTGTGGACTTTGTTATAAATGTAGTTTTGTAGAGACAAATAGGTACACAGATCATGTCTGAATAACTCCTCTTATTATTATGATAAAAGCATGCATAAGTAAAAAACTGTTCTTAAAAAGGACAAAAAACCTGCCTTTTGGGCTTAGAAAGTACTGCAGGTAAAAACTAACTAAAAGAAATAAACTGGAAATGAGGAGTGACGCCCTTTATGTTGCCATCTACTGGTAGTATCTCTTGAGATGCTCGGTGTTCCATGGATGGTACAACTTCTACCCATCTAGCATCTTTAGTAGGTAGGTGCCTTTCCTCTACCATGAAGCGATTTTGTAGGGTCCTTCCCTGTTAGGACCGAGGTCTCCGATGTTGAAGTCTCTGTGCTTGACTTTGGAGTTGTAATGCTTAGCCATGAAGTCCTGGTATCGTGCGAGTCTTTGTTCAGCTGTCACGCTGACTTCATCCACTAGATCAAGTTGTAGACGCATGGCCTCGTCGTTCCTCCTTGCATTATAATTGTCCATCTTGTAGCTTGTGAGTCCGACCTCAGCCGAGATAACTGCCTCGCTCCCGTAATCTAGCCGAAATGGTGTCTCCCCTGTAGGTGTTCTGGCTATCGTTCTATACACCCATAGTATGCTTGGCAGCTCTTCGGGCCATATACCCTTTGCCACCTCAAGCCGAGTCTTGATGAATTTAAGCAGGGATCGATTCATGACCTCAACCTACCTGTTAGCTTGAGGGTGGGCAGGGGAGGAGTAGTGGTTCTTGATTCCTAACTGTGAGCAAAAATCCATGAAGGAGTCGTTGTCGAACTGTTTCCCGTTATCGGAGACCAAGACTCTAGGGATCCCATACCTACAGACGATGTTCTTCCAGACGAAGCTTCTCACATTCTTCTCTGTGATGGTGGCTAAGGCTTCAGCTTCTACTCATTTGGTGAAATAGTCTATGCCGACTATAAGGAACTTCAGCTGTCGCATTGCTATTGGGAATGGGCCCATGATGTCTAGTCCCCATTGAGCGAATGGCCACAGGGCTGTCATTGGGGTGAGTTCTTCCGTCGGCTGTCTGATGGCGTTGCTGAACGTTTGACATTTGTCGCAAGCTTTGACATAAGTCTGGGCATCCTTCTGCATAGTATGCCAGTAGTATCCAGCTCGAATCAGTTTGTGTACCAACGACCACAACCCTGAGTGGTTTCCGCAGATCCCTTCATGGACTTCTCTCATGACATAGTCCACTTCTTCGGCGCCGAAGGACCTAAGATACAGGCAGGAGAAGCCTCTTTTGTACAAGACGTCCTTTATTAGAACGAATCGCGCTGCTTGGACCTTCAGCTTCCTTGTGGCTTCCTTACTCTCGGGTAGCATGCCGTTTTTTAAGTAGGAGACCAATGGTGTGGTCCAGTTGTTTTCAGAACCTATCTCCTGCATTTCAATGACATTTATTAATGGTGAAAGTTGGACAAAGGAAAGTACCTTGTCAGAGATAATCGTGTGTTCTGCTGACACGGCCTTGGCAAGGCGGTTGGCTTGCTCGTTCTCTCCTCTTGGAATTTGAACAATCTTGGCCTGTAAGTTGTCCACCCTTTTCTTTACTTGCTCTAGGTACTTCTTCATCCTCTGGCCCTTGCATTCGTACTCACCGTTTACTTGGTTTGTGACGACTTGGGAGTCACAATGAATAACCACACTCGCAGCCCCTACTGCTTTAGTGAGATCTAGTCCCGCCACTAGAGTTTCATATTCCGCTTCGTTGTTAGTCGTAAGGAAGTCGAGGCGAATCATGCATTTGATCTCGTCCCCTTCCAGAGAATGAAGTATGATACTTGCTCTGCTAGCCTGTTTGTTGGATAATTCGTCCGTGTGGATATTCCATTGAGGATACTCTTCTGCCCCCTAGCTTTCCATGTTAGTGAACTCCGCAATGAAGTCAGCGACCACTTGTCCCCTAATGGCGGTACGCGGATGGTATTGTACGTCGAATTTGCTCAACTTTATTGCCCATAGTGACATTCGTCTGGCAGCTTCAGGATTGCTCATTGCTTGCTGTAGGGGCTTTTCAGTCAGGACGACTACTGTGTGGGCTTGGAAGTATGGCTTGAGCTTGCGGGCTACTGTAATCAAAGCGAAGGTGAGCTTCTCCATCGGTGGGTATCTTTCCTCTGCACCACAGAGTGCCTGGCTGGTGTAATATACGAGCTTCTGCACTTTATCTTCTTCTTTTACCAAGGCCGCACTAACAGCGGCTAGGGACATAGCCAGGTTGAGGAATAGTTTTTCCTCCGGTTTGGAAGGACTTAGCAATGGTGGGGAGAATAGGTAGGCCTTTAAATCGTCGAATGCTTTTTGACACTCGGCCATCCATTCAAAAGATTTCTTCAGCATGCGGAAGAAAGGTAGACACTTGTCCGTTGCCCTCGACATGAACCTATTCAATGCGGCTATCTTCCCGTTGAGGCTTTGTACTTCTTTCACGTTCCTTGGTGGCGCCATCTCCATTATGGCCTAGATTTTGTCTGGGTTGACTTCAATACCTCTCTGAGACACCATGAACCCTAGGAACTTTCCAATCGTCACCCTGAACGCACATTTGCTTGGATTAAGCTTCATGTTGTAAGAGCGGAGGGTGTTGAAGGTCTCACTGAGATCATCCAAATGATCGGCCTCCCTTCGACTTTTTACCAACATGTCATCAATGTAGACTTGGACATTTCTACCAATCTGATGTGCAAACATCTTGTTTATGAGCCTCTGATATGTTGCCCCCGCATTCTTGAGGATGAACGACATCACTTTGTAGCAGAAGAGGCCTTGGTTGGTGACGAACGAAGTTTTCTCCTGGTCTGCTTCATCCATCTTGATCTGGTTGTAACCAGAAAAAGCATCCATGAAGCTCAATAACTGGTGTCGAGCCGTAGAATCTACTAGGACGTCAACCTGCGGGAGGGGGTATCTATCCTTGGGGCAGGCCTTGTTCAGGTTCGTAAAGTCTACGCACATCCTCCACTTTCCGTTGGCTTTCTAGACCATCACCACCTTGGCCAGGGTAGTACACTTCTCGTATAAAGTCTGCTTCTTATAATTTGCGAACCTCATCGACTATGGCTTTGTCTCGATCCTGCGTGAATACTCGTTTTTTTTGCTGGACGGGAGCGAAAGAGGGCGACACGTTCAACTTGTGGACTATGACAGACGGATCTATTCTGGGCATGTCCTCATGGCTCTAGGCGAACACATCCTAGTTTTCCCTTAGAAATGTTATGAGTGCTTGGCGAACTAGCAGGCTTGCTAGGGTACCGATCTTGGTTATTCGTTCAGGCCTAGAATCGTCAAGAAGTGCTTCTTCCAATCTTTCTACCAGTTCTGCCACCATCCGCTGTTCTTCTATACACATAGTCTACAAATGATCGTCCATTTCAAGTATGGAAATGTAGCATTCGCGTGCCGCCACTTGATCTCCTTTTACCTCTCCCACTTCGTACTCGGTAGGGAACTTGATCATCAAATGGAAGGTTGAGGTTACGACCTTCCATGAATTCAAAGTAGGGCGACCCAATATGGCATTGTAAGAGGATGAACAATCAACAACCAGGAATGTGACATCCTTGGTGATCTGTTGAGGGTAATCACCGACTGTCATTGGTAAGGATACCGCTCCTAAGGGATGTACCCTCGTTCCTCCAAATCCAATGAGTGGTGCATTGGTCAGTACCAGCCGTTCTCTCCTAATCCTTATTTGCTGGAATGTCGGGTAATAGAGGATATCAGCAGAGCTTCCATTGTCAAGTAGGACCCAGTGAATGTTGTAGTCCCCTACTCGTATGCTAACAATAAGCACATCGTCGTGCGGGTGGTGGAGGTGTCAAGCATCTTCCTTTGTGGACCCAATTATGGGGTTGTCGATTTGTGCCATCTTTGGGATGAAACTCGTCAGTTGAACGTTTTGAACCATTCGAAGGTAGGTCTTGCGCACCTTCTTAGACGAACTGGAAGCTGCATTACCCCCTATAATCATCCTTATGTCTCCCAGGGGTGGGCTAGGGTGCTCGTTTTCTCTCCAGGCAGGTTGTTCTTGAGGCTGGTCCGTTCCTTCCTTCCCGATGAACCTTTGCAATTTCCCTTGCCTAATAAGAGCTTTTATCTACTACTTTAAGTCATAACAGTCGGATGTATCATGACCGTGATCACGATGAAAACGGTAGTAGTTGTCTCTAGACCTCTTACTAGGATCTCCCTTCAACTTGCTAGGGAATGTCAGGGCCCTTTCGTCCTTGATCTGCATCAGGGCTTGATCAATCAGGGTGTTCAGAGGGGTGAAGCTTGTGAATCTTTCAGTGGGGGCTTAGAGCGCCTATCATCATTTCTGTCTCCTGTCCTGGCTATCTTTCGCCCCCTATCCTGCCATGCTTCCTCCTGTCTTTCTCTTTTCTTAGGCTTCTCTTCGCGAGCCAGCAACGTGTTTTCCGCATTCATGTACTTAGTAGTCCTATAGAGCACATCCGGCATAGTCTTTGGGTCATTTTTGTATAAAGAGAACAGAAACTTACCCTTCCATAGCCTATTCGTGAACACAGCCACAAGTATCTTGTTGTCAGCTACGTCGATCGAAAGGACCTCTTTGTTAAAGCGGGTTATGTAAGACCTTAGCGTCTCATCCTCCCGCTGCTTAATGTTCATCAGGCATTTAATAGACTTCTTATACCTGTGTCCCTTGATAAAGTGTGAGGAAAACTGTGTGTTCAACTCCTTGAAGGTACTGATGGAGTTGGGCGTCAACCTGTTAAACCAAACCCTTGCGGGGCCTTTCAGTGTAGTGGGGAAGGCCTACACATGATCTCGTCTACCACTCCTTGTAGGTGCATGTCTTGAAAGACTCTAGGTGATTTAAGGGATCCTTAAATCCGTCGTAGGACTCCACCTGCGGCATGCGGAACTTCGGTGGGAAAGGGAACGAAGTGACAAATGCAGTAAATGGTAAATCAGTTCAATGGACCAACTCGTTGAGGTCACTAGACACCCATCCCTTGAGGGCGTTCATCATAAAGTCCATTTGTTCCTTCATCATTTGCATCTCCGTGACCATGTGTGGTGGAATTGTATCCGCAGTGGATGGACGGCTTGTGTCCTGTCGCTCTTGTCTGCTTAGAGCGTTGCTACCTTCCAGTCCTTCTTGGTCCTTTCTCTCAGCGTTGGTGCCTTCTTAGTCCTCCTCTTGAGTGCTAGACCCTACATTCTTTTGGCATAGTTGCTCTTCTAGATCATGGTTCTGCTTTGTGAGGCGCTCTACGGCCGCGGCAAGAGTTTGAACCTATCTTTCAAGGGCGGTGTTACGTGGTTCATCTCCTTGAATGTTATTGGTGGTCGCCATCGAGCGAGTAAGTACCATGCAACTCTTTGTCAGGGAAGCGGTAGTATGACTTACAAGATTCCCACAGATGGCGCCAACTAATGATGCCGAAAATCGTCAATAAGTCACACGATCGTCACGTGCTCAAGGCAACACCTACATAACACAGAAAAAGAAAACCTCAAGATAGTACCAGTGTGGTACCGACCAAAGACTCTCCGAAGGTTAAGTCAGAAAATCTTTTTCATAACTTTAAAGTGTCAAAGCTGAGGTAAATTATGCGTACCTTGGTTCGTGAGGGCTTTGGGGTTTTTAGTAGTGTAGGGTTGACATTCATTTCTTGGCAGAGAGGGTCTTTCTTTGTGGGGAAGATCCTTGTTAATGCGCGTATTTTGTGGGATCTTTTCCTTATAGGGACTCTCTTGATGAGGGTTGACCGTGGGGCATAAGATATTTCCTTATATACCTATTTGTGGAGCCTAAGCAAAAAGCCATGTTGGACCTGTCAAGGGCTCCTTCACCCCCGTCAGCTTCACCCTGTCAATTTCCTATTACGTCGGCTTGGGAGCGAAGTCGTCGTCTTCTGCATAGTAAAGCTGATGGGTTCTTTGAGCTAGACGGTTTTGTCCTATGTGGACAAGACTAATATCTTTCTCAAAATTATATATATATATTACAATTTGTAATTAATAGAATAACAATAGTAAAATAAAATAAAGATATTTCACTAAATTTACATTTGTACCATAAAATAAGAGAACAGTGAAGAGATATTACCTTGATGACTGATAATAGCTTAAAAGTATAATATTATCTTAGTATTGGTAGGCATTATCACATTTATTTTGTGTTTATTCCCACACTTACAAGTAAATATAAGAGTTTGTAAGTTTTCTCTAAAATATACTCATTATGTGTATTTTTTTTTTCTTGTAAGAGATTAAAACTAATAAACTAAGCATGCAAACATGAAGCTAAGAGTTCAAGGGTGAAGCCCAATTGAGAACTGGCTTTTGAAGAATTTAATGAGTTAGAGATGTGTGGTAACATAAAAAGAAAGAGAGAGATTCGCTTAAGCCAAAGATGGAAATAATCCTGGCATAGAAATATTCTGACCAGTATAGGTATTTTGGCCATATCTTTTTACTCCAATATTGGATTGACTTGATTCTTGTGGCACAGAAACAGGACTTGAAGATCTAAAACTTTGTAGTTTACCAAAATTTTAGAATCATCTGTATTCAAGGCCAAAACTGACCTGTATGTTGACTAACTGTTGAAAAATGGGAATCGACATTTTATATTTTCCTTTCTAGGGAGCATGTATTTTAGGGTTTTAAATATTATAAATACTAGTGGCTAACCCGTGCAATGCACAAGAAAAGTATTGAGTACAATATAAAATTTAATCTTAGTTTATTTTACTATAACACCAAAATTGAATTTGTAAAATAAAATTATGTAGCTAAAACATTTGCTAACAACTATACGTTTCACACATTATTAAACTATATATTATTATTATTATTATTATTATATCAACTTGACAGTATTTAAATATATGATATTCATTGAAATCTTCTTGACAATTTTAGATAATGGAAAAAATAAACTCAAAACAGAATACAAAACAGACGCAAATACCCTCTAATATAAGTACCCTCTAATATAATTATTTACATAAAAAGAATTGGGTCGAAAAAAAAAAATCAGCACAATCTATTAAACAATAAAATTTCAATATAATCTTTGGAAAATATCTCTCCCATTGTCATCTTCATTGTTGTACATTGTCATAATACCTATGTCATAAAATAGATAAATATTATTAACACCCATAAAGAAAAACCAATAGGTGAAATGAAAAATAATGAATTTTTAAGTCCAAGAACCATCTAAAAGTGACAACATTGTCTCAACACATACAAACATGATGAATATATCATCCTTCATTATAAATAATGTGACCTACAAGCTACAGCTGCATCCTATAATGGAAGTCAAGATGGCTGCGAGTGCAGGGACAAAGAACCAGTGCACAAAGTATAGGATCACCAATTCAAATAAGCAAATCGAAAGAAAATTTAGAAAATATAAATAAGATTAAACCAGAAGGCATGTAAGTTGCAGGGTTCATATTGAAAATCCCAAAGATAAATTTTGGGCAGGGTTAACAGACCATGGGCTAAAGCAATACAAGCCCACAGTAAAAGGTTTTTTTTTTTTTTTTTGGGTGAGAAAGGTTGAATGTTTCAACAGACCATGCAAAATCAATACATCAATTCATTTTGGGTAGCCCACAGGGAAAAGGTTAACTTAGTAGAACTACTAGGGAAAAAGAAAAAAAGAGCCATTAAAACTAGTCAGTGGACAAGCATAGGCATGCATCAAGAAAGCTTCCACACGCAGACAAAACCAGTAAACTGCCAAAAACATGAGAAAACAACAGGTGGACAAAGCAAACATGTCTAACATCTGTTTTTATATTGCCAAAGCAAACATGGTGTAATTTGGAAAATTGACTAAAGTTGTATAAATCAAAACATACAATGGAAAAACAATATTTCTATCAAATTAGTGGAAGGTTACCGTAGTGATTTTGCTGGGTTACTCTGTTTTTTCTCCACAACCTTTGCTGGGTTTCTTCTCGCAGAGGGAAAAAAGAAAACAGAAAACAGAAAAGAAAAAGTCAACAGTGTGGGTTTAAAAGAGTTAGACCAACTAATGCAAGAGTAAGCAAGACCAACTAATGTTTGTGAAGAAAAGAATTACCAATAGCAGTAGCATCAAGGGCACTTTGTTTTTTGTCCACAACCTTCACTGGGTTTGTTCTTGCAGCAGGGAAAAAAAAACAAAAAACGGAAAAACGGAAAGAAAAAAACAAAAAGTAAACAGCGTATGTAAACAATAATAAGTAGTTACCCACTGAAACTAAATAAGCACCACCAAAAAGACACAATTGTTTTCGCATCGGGGAAAAAAAAAACAGAAGACGGAAAGAAGAAAACTAAAAGTAAACAGCGTATATAAACAATAATAAGTAGTTACCCACTGAAACTAAATAAGCAAACCACCGAAAAGATACATTGTTTGTGTTTTTAATTGTATACGTGTCAAAAATTTATGTAGCCACATGCCGCAATGAGGAGCGGTCAACAAAAAGTCAAACGTTTCGGCTATTAGTTATTATATAGATTAAAGGGATACAAAGGCAGCCAAATTTTTGGTTGCTGAAAAACCTTATTTTTCATCAATTTTTAGAGTTTTTATTTTCTATGGAAGTACAAGAACCTAGGCTAGGGTTAGGGGTAAATCCCCAATGTTGTAAGTTGTCCACTATTCAATCCAAGCATGTTTTTTATGTTTTGATTATTGAAAACAATTTTTTTTTCTTTTCATAATTGTTTTGTTAGATTGATATTTAATTTCTAATTCTTTCATAAGTCTATTCTTGAATCTTCTTATTGTTAGAATATGGTTTTATAATCTTTCTTGTAAAACGGGGTAATTTTGTTAGATATTACTTTTTCCATAGTATTGCCTCTAGGGTATACGATGTTCTTGAGTGTTTTTTAGTAAAGTTATTGTTTTCTAGAATAAACTGTTGGAACAGTTGATGAATATAATCAACCAAAGAGATTTTTATTAATGAAGCATATTTCTAAATTTTCCAATCGGATAGTTTATGTGTTTACTTACCCGATTGTGTACCAAATTAGATTGGTAGTGGATGCTTAAAAATAGTGGACAAACCCTAACGCCTTAGTGATTTTAATTATTGAGTTTTACCAAACTTTCTTTTTCTTAAGTTTCAATCATATTTTTCTATATATTATTGGTGCTTTTAACATTTTCTTGTTTTCCTTTTCTCGGTGGAATGACAACCTTAGCTGCATTACAATTTCTATTACAAAATTGGACGACATCAATGATCATCTCATAAAATAAAATATAATTTATTGTCAATTCAAAAAATGTTTTTAGGTGGCGGAGTTGAGACGTGGACTAGGTCACTATCTTGAGACGATACACGCCGTCTATGAGATTTTCGGTGTAGTAGACTAACAACATTATGTGTGCCACCCCCGGGATACAACGACCCAGCCACCTTACTGATTATCCTTACAAGCCTATACCGATTGTAGGATATGAAACTGTTAAAATAATACTTTCTTTTACCTAGAAATATAGTGTAGTAGGGATATATATTTTTCATTAAAAGAAGAGGAAAAAAAACTATACAATTGTTTTAGAAATATGTTGCTTCATATAAAAGTGATAAGACAAAACTACATTTGTTTTTGTACATCCCATTCACTTCACATAGCTAGAGGTCTATATATCTCTATATATGCTGACACAAAATAGTCTTATACTTGAGGATTAATTCCTAAAAATGGGAAAAATAATCCACAATGGAAGGATTAAGCAACAGATTAAGACAGATAATGAACAAATCAAACTCTTTTATAGAGGGGAACAACGTCCTCGAGGTGCCTAATACAGATTAAGGGAACTTGAACTTAAAGAAAATTCCCTTTGGCTCTCTCTCTCTCTCTCTCTCTATATATATATATATATAGTTCTTGCCTAAGCTTTTGCTCTCTAATTTTCTCAACCCCCTTCTCTGTGGCTTCCCCTTCCTTTTATAGCTACTTCTCACTTCCTCTCCCTCTTCTAGCTGTCTAGTTCCCAGTTAGATTTTAGGGGATACTTGTCCAATCATCCTTCTGTTCTGCCACTTCTTGATCATGAAAGTATATTTCTGGGGGTGCTTCTATTATTCAGGTCAGTCATTCAGTATTGAATGTAGCTAACATTAGGTGAGGGGCCTCATTAATGCAGAAGTGATTGATTCATTAGGTCCTGCATTTTCTTTGTTGTGTCCCTTGGAGGGAGCTTAAGAAGAGGAGAAACCTCAGTTCATAAGGGGCATGTTAACCGCATTATATTTATTTCTTCTGGAAGAAAGTTCTATTTGCCACCCCAGTAATGGACCTCGGGGAATGAAGTCAGCTTGGATTTCCATGGTGGTGGGCTTCAATGGTTTCTCCTCACTCAATAGGCTTCTTCGTTCATAACCTTACCTTGGGCTGGGTCCATTCTTCAGAGCAGTTCTTTGGGCTTTTGGCTCTCGGCCCGAGCTTACATTCATCCCCCCACATTAATTTATGTCAATAATTTCCTTTATTGAAAGGTCGGAACATTTGAAAGGAAAAGTTTTATTAGGAAATGTCTTTGGTAAGGAAATATTGCTCTATACATTGAGCCACTAAACGTTCATATGGTCAATAATATTTATAGTCATTCAAATGCTGACATTATATACAAAATAACTCACAAATTAATACAAATATAAAGCCTTTGAATTTGGTAAAGAGTGAACTTTTTTTTTTTTTTGAGAAACTGGCAAAGAGTGAACTGATTTCATCAAGTCACTTAAATAAGCATTTAATAAAAATATTGTAATTTTTATAAGGGTAAATTACAAAATTGGTCCCTGTTTTTTACACCATATTTCAATTTAGTCCCTAACCTTTCAATTGGGTCAATTTAGTCTCTAATTTTTTCAGTTCCATGTCAATTTAGTCCCTGCCGATATTCCTTGGATGGAAAAAGATGATGTGTCAAACGGAACAATAAAAAATTATTTTCTATGTCACATCAATGCCAACTATACCACCACTCAGATTAAAAAAAATAAAAATAAAACTAAGATACGGGAGATACCACCAACCACTCATCTCCATCTCATTTCCCTAAAATCAATTATTCTTGCACATACAACATCAATCAAGAACCAAGATATTTTTCTTCTCAAAAAAAAAAAAAAAACCAAGATATTCCTTTTCCAAAGATTATCCATCGCTAGCCTGGATTCTCATCGTTGTCATCTGAAAAAGGAAGGCAACTTTTCTTGGGACCTCTGTACATTAATACTCGTTCGAGTAAAACATCTCTGTAAATTTTTTATTTACAATTATGTGTTTTGTTGGCTTATATTCCGTGCCAAATTTGATTGTAATTTTATTCAATCTTTTGTACCTTTTATTTATTGTGGGATTTGATTGTAAGGGTTGTGTGATAGAGAGAGAGTGTGAGACTTATGCAATTGAAGACTGAAGAGTTTTCGCGGGTATCTCGTGACTAAGCATCCCGCGAAGTGACCCATGTGACTTACATATGCTGGAATGCGAAGAGTCAGGCCAGGATGGAGATAACTGTGTTTCGTGAGTATCTCACGGGTAAGGCCTTCTTGCGAGACACCCGCGAGACATTCTGTTTTGCCAGACTGTCCATTCTGATACACACTTTCTGTGCCTACACTATATATACCCGCATTACCCACAAATTTAAAGGAGTGCTTCTGAGAGAAAACCCTAGCCAAACACCTTGAGAGTTAGAGATTGTTATACCCACAATCCTTTACACATATGCTTGTGGAATTCCCTCAACTCTTACTTCTCCATTTCCATACCATTAAGAGGTTGATAGCCCAAACACTTACCACACCCTTTTAGAGTGTCAAGTGAAGTTTTGGTGCTGCTGGGAAGCATTGGAAGAAGCCAAGGATGACAGATGCAACATAGAGCTTGTTGCGGGATCTGAAGAACTAGACAAGACATGGTTCCAAGAAGCCTTGTTGGAGTAGGAACTTGGAGGGCTTAGGTACATCGAGTAGATTAGGCTTGGAGGGTCTCTTGCTAACCCATGTATCCCAACTGATTGTCTAGTGGATCGATTTCCGCTTGGAGGGCGGCGAAGAGGTTTTTTGCTGAGTTCTTCGGTTTCCTCTTTAATAACACATTGGCGTGTTATCTTGTGTTTGCATCTTTCTTCCCTAGTCTTTTACATTCCATTTTACTGCTGTGTTGCTTTAATTATGGATTAGAGTAGCTTGTTTGTTTATCCGCTTGCTTTTACACTATTTCGCACTTAGTATTAAGTTAGTGTAAAATCAATCGAGACGTAACTTTAATTTGGGGGTCTAAACAGCTCTTGTGTTTTCAACACATTTTTAAGCTTACAATCTCCCTATAAACCTTTAAGAACTTAACAGTAGGAATGAACATCAAGTTTATCTTCCTTTGAAGGCCTCAAAAAATCTGTTCCATCCCTTGGCCCAAAGTTACTTTAGAGTACAACAGTTCAATGAAATTTTCCATAGACTCAAACTCCCAATCTTGTGGCGATTTAGTGAATTAAGGGTTCCAACTACGCCCACGATCCAAATAAGATGCAAACGAGGCATTCTTGTCTACTGTGACTCCATAGGATTCAAGGAACATATCCTTAAGACAAGAATCTTCCCACCAAGTATCATGCCAAAAACTCACCCGTATACCAACCCCATTAATAAACTTGATTTTCTTGCAAAAGATATCTCATCTGCTTTTGATACATTTCGAAAGGCTTACCCAATGTGAACCTCGTACCTTCTCCAATGACCAACCCGTCTCATAAATGTACCCCAAACCGCAACAATCATTTCCCTAGAGGAGCTTGATTGAATTCAGACCCAAATCACAACGATCATTTCCCTAGAAGAGCTTGATTGAAAGTGCTCAGCTTACCAATCCCTAGTTTTAACTTTTAACGAGAGAGAGAGAGAGAGAGAGAGAGAGAGAGAGAGAGAGAGAGAGAGAGAGAGAGAGAGAGATTTTAGGGAGAGGATATGGAGATGATTTTGGTTGGTTTAATTTTTTCTAGTTTGTGTTTTTATTTTTTATTTTTATAAATCTGACATGGCGATACAATGGGCAATTGATGTGACATGAAAAATAATTTTTTATTTTTCCATTTGACACATCATCCTTCTCTATTCAAGAGATAACGTCAGGGACTAAATTGACATAGGACTAAAAAAATCAGGGACTAAATTGACCCAATTGAAATGTTAGAAACTAAATTGAAATATAGTGTAAAGGATAAGAACTAACTTTGTAATTTACCCTTTTTATAAAAATATTCCAACACATCTTTAATAAAAATAATGAATTGACATAATTTTCCATTCTTTTTTTGTTTTTGTTTTTAAGATACAAAATGGACACTCATTTTCGTGAGAGAGAGAGAGAGAGAGAGGGAGATAATAATTGACCATTATTGAATTAATTAGGTTAAAGTATGAATATGTAAAACGTTTTATTTTTTAATTTTTTTTATTTGATATTAGCAATAGGAGAGGAGGATTTGAATATTGGTTGTCTTTATTCGAAACATCAAGAAGAGTCAATTGAGTTAAAAAACTCTTAATATTTTTTTTGACAAACAGGAGTATCTAGACCTCTTCAAGTATTTGATTATTCTTTCGGGTGTATGTCATATTTTGTCATTTCTCACATCTAAAAAGCTTTTTATCAATTTGGTTACCAGCCATGAATAATAATTTCAAAACACTTTATCATTGAAATTTGCTAAACATTCTAAACACTAAATTTTTTTTATTGTCAAAACTCAACGGTTAAAATTATACTTCCCATGTTAATACCAAAACGACTTAAACAAGACCAAACACAGATATAATATCATTATTGCTACTCTACTAGTGGGAATCTAAAATTAGTAATATGATTTGATAATAGTTTACAACATGAAACAAAAATAAATAAGTACATAGTTTATTAATCAAACTGTTTTAAAGGATAAAAGTGGTAGGACGTCTGATGATGAAGCTGAACCTAATTCTAAACATGAACCTTTTGAAATTGAAACATCATTCCATGGCCCCATTTCTTCACTTCTAACATATTCAAGTTCATCAAAATTTGGTTGAACATGGGAAACTTTTTGAACTCCCTCCAATTCCATCATGATCTATGTCATGGTAGGTCGTTTCTTTCCATTCAAGTGCAAACATCTTTTTGCAAGGTTAGCAATTGCCATGACTTCATCTTTATTACCAACCTTGCATACTTGAGTATCAAGTATATCAAAGAGACGGTTCTCTTTTAATGAATGAACAAAATAAGTAGATAGATTTCGACTTTCTACTGATCTTGTCAAAGAAACTGGTTTTTCTCCTGTTAAAAGCTCAATAAGGACCACTCAGAAACTATAAACATCACTTTTGTCTGTAAAGTGACTTGTTTGAAA
The DNA here is from genome assembly GCA_019022515.1 of Quercus aquifolioides. Taxonomy (NCBI): domain Eukaryota; kingdom Viridiplantae; phylum Streptophyta; class Magnoliopsida; order Fagales; family Fagaceae; genus Quercus; species Quercus aquifolioides. Next base: position 67,207,636 of record CM032333.1, read on the forward strand.
GTATTCTAGATCCAAGTAGCCAAAAGTACCATATACTAGTGTGGTTACATGAGTTTGGTCAATGGCCACTGATCTTGAAGTGCCGAAATCTGCTACTTTTGCTTTATATTTGTCATCAAGGAGTATGTTTGAAGATTTTATGTCTCGATGGTAAATGGGTAGTGAAGCTGCAGAGTGTAAGTATGATAAAGCTCCCGCAATTTCTGTGGCAATTCTTAAGCGCATATCCCATGTTAGCAATGGAAAATCTTCATTTTCTTCGTGGAGATATTGAAAAAGTGTGCCATTGGGAATGAATTCATAAACTAACAAAGGAACTTTTGTCTCAAGACAACACCCGAGTAGTTTAACCACATTTCTATGATTGATTTGTGAAAGAATGATAATCTCATTAATGAATTGTTCAAGATTTCCCTCATCCACTGTGTTGCACTTTTTAATTGCCACAATTCTTCCATCAATTAACATTCCTTTATAAACTGTACCTTGTCCACCCTTACCAAGTATTCTATTTTCATTAAAACGATCAGTTGCATTTCCAACTCTTTTGAATTGAATAATTTTGCCTTCTGAACGTTGTTTTCATTTGAAGATAATTGTTGTTGTAATAACAAACCACCATTCCTTTTGAAGAATTTATGCTTGAGCTTTATTTTGTTTCTTTTCCTTATCACTTTGTATAACCACCAAATAACAAGGAGTAGAAACAATACCCCAAAGCTTGTACAAATAACTGCATACATCAAGCAAAAAAAAAAAAAATAGAAATATCACATCAACCACTTTTTTTTTTTTTCGGTTAGAAACATCGGCCTAAAAATTTAGGTTATAGAAAAATATGAATAAGTGTAAATATATTTGGACATAATTACAATGATTTGGAAACATCTTTCCCGCTAAAAGTTGCCAACTTTTTTTTATTCTACATTAATATGTTCTCACAATATGCACAACCTAAATAAGTGTTAACTCCTAATTAATTTCTTAAGAAAAAGGGAATTTACTATTAGGTACTTGATTTTTTATTAACAGTTCAATTATGTAATGGCTTTCTGAGACTGGGATATTTTGTCACTTATCTAACTTTTCAACGTGTCCCTGGGCTGTCCTGCCTTAAATAAGCTTAAACACCTAATTGATGAATTCTTACAAAATTTTTAATTTCAAAAATCTAAATTGAAATGAAGAATTGTACAACTTTATAGAGAAAATTTATTTCTAGATAGATCTGTAATCTGTGGAAAAATATAGAAGAGTGATGAGTAATGCAATTCAGCTAATAGTCTGAAACTATCAAGTTATAGGAGGTACGATTATATCTTTTAGTGATAGATTGCCAAGAGAACAGAAATTAAAAGCTAATTGACTTTTTATGTGCTTCATTTTCTAAATTTGCATTTAATTTAGTAAACTAAACGTGTATGAAATATAGTATTTTTTTTAATAACTTTTTCTTATCCGTGATCTAGCTCGGAAAGTAGAATCAATAAAATCCATTAAAAAGAATTAACTAAAAAACAAAATAATTTTAAGAGAATTAAATGGAAATTAGAATTATAAACACCGTAGAGTTACACTAGATGTCAGTTGTACCGTCCCTCTTAATGTCATGAACCTTATGCCATAGCATATCCTAGTCACGTAACCAAGATCTTGTTATTATTTTTCACTATATTCATTTTCCAAATTTCCGAATTTAATGAGCAATAGGACATACCTAGAATGGCTATCTTCAATGGAGACTTTCGCTTGTTGCAATTGTACCTGCCTTCTGTATTCTCACACTCTAAATCGGGGGAACAAATGGTATACTTTTGCTTTTCGTCTTCGCATTCATTTATATCTGATAGGAATAAGATAACACGAAAATTAATAAATTTTTGTGCATTTTGGTGTTTACATACATATCTTTGCTCACTTATATAGGCAACAGAGGTTTGGGCAAAATTTGTTGCTCACTCATATTGGCAACAGAGGTTTCAAAAGTACTAAGCACAAGTCGTTCTTCAAAATTGATTTGGGTTAAATCCAAGGAGGTTAATCAAGCTCAAACAGCCTTATTACAAGGATTGCCTTGGTTCTTAAGCATCCGGGAAAACATAAGCAGACTCTAAACATAAACAGAAAACACCAAAAAAATGTTATGGCTCAATCAAAAGCTGAAAGTAGAAAACCAAAAGGTGGTCGGAGCCAATTGCAAGTGAATCGCTTTAGCTTTTTCAGGCTTTGTGGCAAAACGCAAATGTTATTTTAGCAAAAGCTTAAGACACCGACAGGTTTAAATATAGAAATAAAAAAGGGATAAATTACAACAATTATCCTTGAGAATTTAGGAAGTAAAACCCCCCACTTGAGGTTTGTATAAATGCGAAGATTAATTCATGCCCTTTAAAAAGTGTGATTTCACTAAAAATTCTTACCCAAAAAATGAGATGACATTCCCTCTCATGAGTTTGAACATGAGATGACACAGACACATATAGAGGTTGGGTTCAAGCTACATCGTGTGTAATTTTAAGTAACATTACACTATTTAATTTCTTGTTATTGGAATAATAATTTAAAATTCACACTATTTGATTACATATTCTCTATGTTCTTAACATATATGTTGAATTTCACGACAAAATAAGAAGTTATTTACTTTTTCATCCATAAAATCATATTTGATGTATAATTTTATATTACAAAAAATTGAACTTTAAACATTTGATTGATGACATGGTTATTCATCCTTGACCTTTTTGAAAATTTTGCAATTATGGAGAGTATATGAAAATAATGTAATCTAACGGTGGATTTGTTAAAATTTGCTTTCAATAAAAAATATTAAATGATTTAACATTGTTTAAAGTTATACTATGGATACATTGAGTCCAACTCCCCTCTCATAAAATCTTTAGAAGGTGTGTTATTTCATATAATGTTTTTGTGAGTGTCATTTTGTAAAATTGTGAAGAAAGTTGGTGTAATTTATCCCAAAAAAAGAAAAAGAAAAAGAGAAAAGGTGTACAAGATATAAATAAGAACACATAATACTTATTATATTATATATTAGATCATTATATAATGGGAAATACATAGTTTAATTTAGGATAAATTTAGAATATATGTTATTTTGATAAATATTTCAGACTAAAACCTAATCATTAACTTAAAATGAAAGTGTGGAACATTAGAAATACAGTACAAAATTTTAAAGATATAATTTAACATATTTTATATTTTAAGATTGTGTTGTTAGTAATTAGTGTTTGTAAAAAAGTCGAGTTGAGATGAACCGAGTAATGTTTAGGATTATTTATTTAATTATTTTTTGAATAGGAGTTGTGGTCAAGGTTATCACCAAATTAGATTACATATTTAAGTTTAGTTCATTTTCTGGTTGAACAAATTTAAGCTTGTTCATGAACAACAAAATTAGATCAATCTTTTCTAATATATAGTAAACATTGCAACAAAAATTTGTATGCTGAATGAGGATTAGCATGCTGAATGAGGAATGGAAATCCACAATATTTTAATTATATATGTAAACATTGCAACTAAAATTATGACGTCCACTTTGTAATAATTGCTCTTTATTATCATGTCAAGACATTAATTAATTTTTAGTGTAAATGAGATTCAAATCCCAAATATTTTATTTGATGATAAAAATTTTACCAAATGAGTTAATGGAAATCCACAATATTTTAATTATTTGATATATATATATATATATATATATATATGCATCTAGTGCAATAATAAAAAATAAAGACAAAGTTTTAACCCATTGATAATTTATTTTAGTATAAATATAGTATATGAGGATAAGTTATTTAAAATCATATATTATTCTTGAATATAATTTAAAATAACGTGGTATTATACATACTTTTAAATATTTTAAAAGAATTTTTCACTATAAAATGATAGTCTCTATTTAAAAGATGGATCACAAATATGCCACAGTTTTTTGGCCTATCTTTTGACGTACACTCTAGTTGATTATCTTTTGTTCTCCTCAATGTAACAAAATGTAATTTCATCTAATATAATTAGTCTTTAGAAACAATTCCAACAAAATACCAAGCATTATTTCTCAAAACCATAATTAGTAATGTACAGGGCAGAATATGTATGGTATGAAATATGTATGTGCTTCATTTATTATGAATTTGAACAAAAAAATTCATACAAGTATAATACGAAAAACGTTTAATACATATTTAATATGTTTATTTTTAATTATAAAAAACGTGTATTTTTTAGAGAAAACGAGAGTTTTATTAAGAAACATGTACGTGTACTATATGGTATGTATACTTTACTTACAATTCTCAAAAGAATAAAATTTACCAATATTAATATTTCTGTTAAAATCCAATCTACTAGAATTTATTTATTATTATTATTTTTTTTTTGCAATAGTCTTATTATTACGTATTGTCTATTATTATTATTATTTTGATATGTATTACGTATTATTTTGGAGGAAGACAATAGTCTTATTGTATGCAAACTTTTCATCAAGCTGAACGGTCTATAGCTAAAAAAAAAGAAAAAAAAATATATATATATATATATATATATATATATGTGTGTGTGTGTGTGTGTGTGTGTGTGTATTCAGCAACAAAAAAGGAAAAAAAGAAAAAGAAAAAAGAGTGATCTATATATGAGTCAAAATAAGGCATGTAATGTAAAAAGTAGGGGAAAATCAAAGGTGTTGATAATAGAAGTTTACCTTGACATCCGGTGTTAAGATAAGGATTTCCTTCGAATCCATAACTGCAATAATAATACTCGATCCCGTATCTTGTATAATCCCGAGATATATGCCGTCTGTAATACAACTCCCCAATATCGTAGTCAGTGAAGTTTAATACAGTCCACTCCAGCAGCACAGGAGCGTAATCCAAATTCAGAACATGGTTAGAGGCAGAAGGATCTGTTTTATCTAACCACTGTGTCTCTGCTAGGAAGGCACGTTGGCAACTACTCGTGTTTGAGAAAGTAACATTAAGTAGCTGAATCCCATCAGGGACTGTGGTCTGGCAGCAGTCGAACCCTGAGCATTTACCTATCAACTTTTTATTACTGCAATCCGTCTTGCAACCAACCACCATCATAGGATCCAGACCAGTCATTGTGGCCAAGTTGTCGCAACCAACCGAAACGAATTTATTCCGATATGACGAGAAGAAAAATGGAGTTCCGGAGATGTCCACCCGTGCAATACTCCCCGCCGAACTCTGATTTATGCAGTTTGAAGAAGAAAGAATAGGCATCTTGACTCGAATGAGTCCGGGCTCATAAGAAGTAGGTGTATCAGTATCAAACGGATCACTAATATTGATTTCCAGCACCTCCTTTTCAATGCTGGGTAAGAAGGCTATAGCAGCTGCAGCAGCGACGCCACTTTCATTGCAAACAATTTCGAACGACTGGTGCATGAAGCAATCGCTTCCGATTCCAAACGGATATGGAATCGAAACATTTCCACAGCTATCAGGACAATTGGGTTTTGCCATAAGTGGTGCTCCTTCTGCTAATCCATATGCCACTGCCAGCAGAAGTAAGAAAGTAATTCTCATTACAAATTTCACAGCCATTTAATTTCTGGGTGTCTTTTACGGTTCAACAAAGCAATATATATATACACATACAGACATGGCCTTGCAAGAAAAGTATAGCTAGACAAGATATTTTTCCGCACCTTCCGATTTTGTTCCTTCGTTTACTTGGACTTTATAAATGGGCAGAGTCACTGCATTACAACCACAAAATAATATTCCAACTTGCAAACCTAAATTGCGGTCAGTGGAATTTACTTGAAGAGATAAATAAGCGGCCAGGAAATCGACAACAAACCATTAAATTCAACTTCCAATAAGCTTCAAAGATGGAAAGCCCCTCGTAATTTGTTTGATTGACTAGTATCAGTAATTATCTGTGAATAAAGGAGTTCATTTCCAAGGACGGACCAGAATTCAAACTTAGGGGGGTTGAATTTCTTTGTTCAAAGATTTTAAAAAATTGAAATATCAATATTAGAGGTTGTCGACAATGCATTATTAGCATTAATTTTTTAATTATTTGTATTTTTTATTTTGAAAAAAAAAAATCACAAATGACAATTTGTAATCAAGGGTTTTGTAAATTGTGATTTACAACTATGTTTTTTATTGGATTTAATTCCATGTCAAATTTGATTATAATTATGTTCAATCGTTTCCTTGCATTTTTGTGGGATTTAATGTAAGGGTTGTGTGTGAGAGTTTGGTGAAGATTCTGTGAAAATGAGGATTTCACGACTAGCTCGCGAGTGCCAACTCGCGAAACAGGCCATGCGAGAAGCACATGCTGGAATTTGAAGAGTCTTTGACAGGCTGGATTTCACGAGTCATTCGCGACTCAGGCCAAGTCGCGAGTGAAATATTCAAATATTGTAGCGTACCATTCATGAAAATCAAAATCAAGTAGTTCAAATATCAAAATCACGTAGTTCAATATTCAAATATTGTAATTTCATTTCTTTATTAATGAAAATGATGGGGATGTTACTTTGATCAAGAAAGAAGAAAATAGCAATTAGAGGAAAGCTGACCAAAAAGTATATAGTGAGCATAGAAAAGCAAGTCAACGGTATTGTATCGTACCATGAGCAATAAGGCTTGTAAGTCTTAACCCGACGTAGCAGTAAGTCAATAACAAAGAAAAAGTCTTTTGTTAGGAAACTTGGGAGGCTAGCTAGCTACAAAATATTTGGTCGCAATTTGCTATTCACAATCAAATGACACAGAGTTAATAGTTATGACCGAGTGGGAGGCTCATGTGTGATAAAAGCACAATTTTTCTACCAAATATTAAAAGCAGTTTATCAGGGACGGAACCAAGATTCAAACTTAAGGGAGTCAAAGTTATTTGTTCAAAACTTTTGAAAAATTGAAATATCAATACTAGAGGTTGACAACAATGCATTATTAGCATTAATTTTTTTAATTATTTGTATTTTTTATTTTGAAAAAATAAATCACAAATGACAATTTATAATCAAGAGTTTTGTAAGTCAATTGGCATGTCCTAATACTTTCAAGGTCTGACTAAAATTAGTCCGATTCTTTATTCTATCGACATTATAAATTAAAAAAAAAATAAAAAATTACGTACTCTTTTCACATACTTCTATAACTAATAACTCCATGATGCTATATGTATAGTTAAAAGATTCTTAAAAATAAAAATAAAATAAAATAAATAAAAAACAAAACAAAACAAACAAACAAAAAACTATAGTTAAAAGTTCAAATCTATGTCAAGCATTATATTAATAAAACAGCCAAAATAATGGTTAATAATATCATGCATTAATATTCAACGTAAAAAAGGGTAAGACAATTATTGGTGTCTTGGTAAGGTTGAGAATTTTTCCTTTGAAAAATTGCAAGTTTGAAAAAATAGTAAAGAAAAAAATATTAAAAGAGATCTATTAAACAATCACATGATAATAGACGGTAACTTTAAGTCTTTAACTAAATAAATAATAAAGCTTTTCTTGTTATTACATTAATTTAGTTAAGTCACAAATGCATGCCAAGTGTGTCCCAAAGTTAATAAAACATTAAAAATAAAAAAATTCTACCATTCAAAAAATAGATAATTTTTTTCCACTAATGAGTTAAAGACACCAACTGATCTAAGTTGTTGGTGATTAACTAGAGTATCGATGGAACAATCAACAATATAAGAGTTGTCTTTGTGTTTATGAGGTGGAGTCATTTGAGAGAGGGAGAAATTAGGTAAAAGTTATTGGGTTTTTGTGATTTGTTTTGCTAAGATTTGTAATTGATTTGTTGTTATTGTTTTTGTTTAGACCACATTTATGATTCGTCCAAAAAATTTTCTTATTATCTGGGTATGTGTTTTTTTTTTTTTTTTTTATTTATTTTTGAGATTTATGGGTCATCTTGTCAATTTTTTGGGGGAGGGGCGCCAAGTATATAAATTCATCCCAAAAGAACTTTGGTTGTGTTTGGATGGTAATATTTGGATTTGGATTTGGATTTGAAATCCTTTGATTTAAAATGCCTTGATTTGAAATCCTTTGATTTTAAAATTCTTTGTTTGGGTCTTTTTAAACAATGAAAGATTTGAAATTTATCATTTGAAATTTTATTGTTTGGATACCTAAATTTGGATTTAGATTTGGATTTGGATTTAAGATCAATAAAATATATTTTTTAATTATTATATTCTTAATCCTATTGTATTTTAATTTTAAATACATGAGGTAATATTGATAGTCCAATTAACAAGTTGATGACTAAATATTTTTAGTCATAGCAAACTAAAAAAATATCTTGCCAACTATTAACAACTAAAATGTTTTATATCAACTTGAAAGGACACCTAAATGAGTGGGTTTTTTTTTTTTTTTTTTTCACACAATTCAAAATATCAAACTAAAAAATTATTCTAAAGTTATTAATAACTAAATTTTTATTTTTATTTTTTATTTTTATTTGATTGGATAGGAATTTATTTGATTCTAGAAGGCAAATGTTGACTTGTGTTTTCATATATACCGATATTTTTCCAATTTATAGTTTGAATATATTACGCGGTTTCTGATTGACCTTCATTGAGAGGACACTGTGAATGATAATTGTAGGGGGTGGTTTTGAGCGCTCTCAAAGGATCGAGAGAGTGGGCCCAAGCCCAGCTAACCCTGCAATAAATTTGTAGAGTATGGGCTCAAGAGCTAGGCCTTAGTAGGGAGTACAACGGCCATGCATGGTTGTACGTGATTGCTAATAACTAAAATGTGGGTTTGAACACACATTGAGGCTCCTCGGACGTGCCTTATGGAGCTGAAAATTCCTATTTTCTCTTTTCAGAAAGGTTACAAGAGTTGAGAGAAAATACTTTGCTACAGTATTCCTTTTTCTTTGGTTTTTCGTCCGTCCCCTTCACAAGAGGGACTTTTACATTATATACTCCTCACTCAGTTGATCCTAGCCCTACATTTGTTGATCAATCCGGTTTCCACTTGAGTGCCTGTCCCATCAGTCGCATTCCCATACCTCCAGTGGGTTGCAGCGCCCAAGACGGCACTGTTCAGAGGTCCTATCCTCATTAATGCGGCCAGAGCGTTAGTTGAGGGCATTTAATGTGGAGGTGACAGTCCACCTTGGACTTGCTCCTCCGCCATGCTTCAATGTCCGGTGATTGGTCCTTGCTATTTGCTCCTTGGATGCTTGGGGAGACTCCCCTTAAAGGTATGTTGTATGCCCATTTCCTGGCCTCGGCCTACCGAGGATGTAACCATCCTCGGCAATGCTCCTTGAGTCTTGGGCTCTAAACTCTCGTCCTCGGTCCTCGGATCGTGGAGGCGTCCTCGGTGTGGGCCTCTGGGCTTAGTTTGGAGTGGGCCGGGGTTGCTGACTTATCCTGGCCCCACAATAATGATGTATATCTAACAAATGAATGAAAAGAGGCTAACTATTGCAATCTGTCTTAGGGTCCGTTTGGTTGGAGGAGTGGAAAAGTGGGAGGATAGAAAATTGAGAGAGGATAGAAAAGTGGAAGGATAGAAAAGATTTAGTTTTCTCTTGTATGTGTTTGGTTAGGAGGGTAGAAAAATGGAAGGATGAAAAACTCTTTTGTCTGGTTGAGAAGAAAAGTGAGAGGATAGAAAATAAAGTTTGTATAAAATTACCATTATATCCAATTTAGGTAAAACAAAAATAATACATTATAATTTTATTAAATAAATATGTATGAATGATTTCTTCATTAAGAAATAAAAATAAAAAGAGGATAAGAAGTTCAAGAACCCAAAAAAAAATTTTCAAAAATAAAAAAACCAAAACAATTGAAAAAAGAAAGGGAGTTTTACGAACACAAAAGAAAAGAATAAAAAAAAAGGAAGGAAAAAAACGGAAGAAAAGACAAGGAGTCAAGGACTTGACTCACAAGTCACAAGCACGCAAGTTCCCATAATAAAATAATAAAATAAAATAAAATAAAAAAGAGAAAAAACTTACATATAACACATTAAGGGGTAAATATGTAATTCAAGTGCTAAGCCCTACTTTTCTCTCTTTTCTTCCCACTTTTCCTCCCAAATCGGGAGGATAAATATTTGTGGGCCCTGGTGGATTTTTTTTCCCTCAATATTTTCCATCCTTTGTATTTTCTCTTTTGAACCAAACAAGGGAAAACATCATTTTTTTCTCCGTTTTCCACTCTTCCTTTTCTATCCTTCCTATTTTCACTCCAACCAAACGGAGCCTTAAATTACATTACAAATGACTTCAAAGGCACAACGCAACTGATTCCAGTTAGCTGCCTATTATTGATATAGAAACTAATTATTACCGCAACTACTCAGAAAATGACTTCATAAAAAATTTCTATTATAAAAATATGGTAGTTAATTCGATATTAGGGTGCTACTTCTAAAATATAAGTGAACTCATTCTGCCCAAGAATGAAATAGAATGATGTTCCAATTGCCTTTTTGTAAAGTTGGCTCCGCGCATTGATCATCAAATTAGGTTGTATGGGCAACGCAATTTTTGGCCAAGTACCCATGATTGACACGGGTACTAGTAAGACACTTAAAATTGAAACACAAGGGGTACCTTCTTTTTCTTTATTTCTTTTTATTTTTTATTATTTATTTATTATTATTATAATTTTTTATATTAATTTAAACAATTTTTTTAAAAAAATTTATTTGGGTATGGCCTGGTCATTGTCGTAACCATGGTTTTAAAAACTGGTACGGTGAAAGAACCGAAAAAGAGATTGATTACCGGTTTTTTGGTTGGACTGAAATCCGACCAATGGTCAAACCGGTAACGTCATAAATAATTTAATTAAAAACTAAATAATTATAAAAAATAATAAAATTAAATAAATAAGAATATAGCTATTGATATTTACTAAAAAAAATATAAAATTTTAGAAGTATTTTCATGTTAAATTTAACTCAAATTAAAAGAAAAATAAATTATCATTTTTTTAGAGGAAGAAAAAGAAGTTAACCTAAACAAACCACCAAATAAAAAAAGTTATGGTTTTAAAGTTTTATAATCATATATAATTTTTAGTATTTTTAACAAAACTATTATTTAATTTAAAAAATATTTATCTATGTTAATATAATTTCACACCTAAATATTTCTTCTAAAAAAATTGTATTTATTATAAAAATATTTTATGCTTGTCCTTGTCTTGAATATTGCAATAACCTTACCGTGTCTTGGAAGTGCAAATAAATGTAGAATCACAAAGTGGTCTGCCACTCCCACCTAACCATCAACGTGGCCAAAGGACATCCACCCACAATAATACCAAACTTTTTAAAAAGTTAGTCCTCTCCTCTCCTTATCTAAAAGGTCTAAAAAAATTGCTCAAATCTCTCTCTCTCTCACTCTGAATAAGAAGTAGCAGCAAAGCAGGAGTTTCCTTTCTCTCTCTGTTTCCTCCAAAGCTTACTTCGGCTCATCGCCCAAACCAAGAGATATTTCTTATTTCTTATTTCATAATCATTTTCTCATACATTCTTAAACAAATATGAAATTTTATCCAATCTAAGTGTCTCCCCAAATCTCCTTTTATCTTAGATCTGAGATTTTACAAATTAGAGAACAGTAATCTTGCACCTTCCTTGTCAGAAGCCAAGAAATCAAAGAAAATTTTCCATGAGAAGCAGAGCAGAGGTAGTGAGGGCTGTGACCGGCCAATAACCGGTTCAACCATACAGGTTTCCGGTTTTACGATTGAACCGGCTAGTTTTCGGTTATTTTCAGTTTTTGGATGATTTTTGATTTTTGGATGATTTCCGGTTTTTAGACATAACTGGACCAGATTAGTGACCGGTTTCTGATTAAATCGGCCAGACCGTCTGGTCTAGTCCAGTTTTTAAAACCATGGTCGCAACGTCCCAAACATGGCCAATCTTAAAAATTGAAGCCCTAGAATTTTGACATCTAGACAACCACTCACCGTTGATCTTGTTTTGAGCATACCAATCGACTAAATTGAAGCCCTAAAAATCTGACCTGTGTCTCTTAGTTCTTTTGAGTTCTCTGAGACCACCGCCTCTCTTCCTCTCAGTATTTTTTATCTGATCTGTGCTATGAGACCTCCGCCATAAATCGGTGACAACCAAACCCCCCTCTAGCCTTCAGAAATCCAGAAGCTTCCTCTCTCTTACTCTACTGTTTCTCTCTACTTCAAATTTCAGGCTCTCTCTCTCTTGGTCTTTGCAATAAATCGCTTTATTTCTCTTTTTTTTTTTTTTTGGTTTGTCTTATTTGCCTTATGCGTGTTGTTTTATATGGGTTTATTATTATTATTATAATAATAATTATTATTATTATTATATTTTTTGGTGTTTGGTTTTATCTGCCTTATGTGTCTAGCAATGGAATCTTATTTTGAGCATAATAATTGACTAAAAGCGCTAAAAATTTGACCTATGTCTCTCAGTTCTTTTGAGTTCTCTAAGACCAACGCCTCTCTTCCTCTTAGTATTTCTAATATGATATGTTTTATGAGAACTCTGCCATAGATCAGCGACAACCAAACCCCCTCCGGCGACCTAGAAGCTTCCTCTCTCTTACTCAGCCGTTTCTCTGTCCTTCAAGTTCCGGGTTCTCTCTCTCTTGGTCTTTCGACGCTTTCTTTCTTAGTTTTTTTTTTTTTTTTTTTATTTGACATATTTGCCTTATGCATGTTGTTTTATATATATGGGTTTAGTATTTATTTATTTATTTTATACTTTTATTTGCCTTATACGTGTTCTTTTATATGGGTTTATTATTATTATTATTATTATTTGGTGTTTTGTTTTATCTGCCTTATGCGTTTTCTTTTATTATTGTTAGGATTGCTGTGAAGTAATAACTTGTTGAGTACGAGGTGGAATCCAAAGGAAAAATGGAATTGATTAGCAAAATACAATAGAATAAAACTAAAATAATAAAGTTTAATTGAAGAGATTTTGATTATTTGGTAAATGTAATTTATATTGAGAGAAAATAATGATATATTAAGGCATTAAGGCTTGGGGATCCACACACAACACATCTATTGGTATTCTTAACAATATTTATTTTATAACTCAACTAAAATTCATACAAAGGATTATCTTAGTCGGATGATTTAACAATAAGAAATCAAGATTTAATTGTCTAAGGTAGTTTCATGAAATTGATTGATTTTAGGCAAAACAAAACTTGTGAATTAGTTTGCAGGGAATAATAAATATTTAACATGTCCGGTGTTTACGATAAATCAAAGAATTATACAAAACTAAACACTTTTTTAGATGAGTAAATCAATCAAAAATACAAGAACATAAGCACTAAAGCCATTAAATAATTGTTAAGAACATACCAATAAACAGTTGGGTTAATCCCTTATTTTAGCAAGGTTTCTAGCAAGCCATAATACCATATAAAACTCTAAAAATTGTAAAGAAACTTCAAGAAAACCTAAATTTCTTTCTACGGTAGCTCTCCCCTGAATTTTTCCCTAAAGAGCATTTTTATAGGTCAAGTAATCCTATTACAAGCTGAACTCCCATTTGGAGAAAATCCTAGGTTTTCGAACGTCACTTAACTGACATTTTTGGCCCATTTAAAGTTAGCATTATGATGTAAGTTGCAGAAGCATCAAGAAGCAGAACTCGTCTACTTCTAAAAAAAAAAACACTCTGGCTTCTAAAAATAACCTCGAATCCACAAGGAGAAAGGGTTTTGGAATCCACTAGAGAAGCAATAAACAAAAGACTGAATTTTTACTAATATCAATAATCTGAAAAATGTTTATAGATAAAACTTGATAGACAAGAAAATATATTCTAAAATAAGTCATAATTAATACTTAACCATAATAGGAACCAAATTTGACCTAAAAAGCATTAAAATCACCTAAAAATAACGAAAATTACAAATTAAATACCAAAATTAATAAATTACAATAATTAAATAGTAAATTGTGTCCTACATCACAATAGGACCTTTTGATAAACTAAAACGTTGTAGCTATAGACACCGCATTTTGTACCCCTTTTGACTCGGGTCCCCGTTCCCCAATGATGCTAAAATTCTAAGACCCAAGGTTGGCTTAGAGCCCAATTAGATTACAAATTGACTTGAGAGATGTGAAAATGGAAAATATAACTTGTTAATGAGTAATAAATCTATTTTTGGAAAATGAAGGCAAAAAAAAAAAAACCCTAAGCCTACGTACGCGGCCTAGAAGCTTGTGCATGCATGTAGGGTTTTAGAAGCACCAGAAAGACAAGTTTTCTACATTAAAGACTGAGGTTTGGAATGAATCCTACATCGTCTGGGAGCTGTTCCAAACCCTCATTTTCACAATATAAATAGCCTTACATGGTACCTTTCAAAAACACACAAAAATGCTATAGGAAAACACTAAGATTCACTAGAAATAGTGAATCAAAGAGGGAGTTTTTTCACAAAACATCCTCAAGTCATTTTTTTTTATTAGGGCATTTTCTGGCCTTGATCATTGAAATTTAATATTACTAATTGCATTCTTATTAGTTTGTGATAGATTTGATTGAGGGGAATGGTCAAAAATCAAGCCTAGGAGTTTTTGCTTTAAGGTATCCTTTTCAAACTCTTCTTTAATTTTCTCCTATTAATTTTGTATTTTCTTTGTTTCTTTGTTTGTTTTATGCCTTATAGCATGTCTGCTTAGACTAGGTTTATATTTTCTTTATGTTTCAAGCATGTTAGGTTGCTAGAATTTATGTTTTAAGTGTTGCTCTGTTTGCTGTGTTTTTAGGGTTTCTAGGCAGAAACCTACGTGCGCACGATCAAGGCTGTGTACGCAGGCTTGATTATCCGCACGCGAGGTTGTTCATGCATACGCATGAACTAGCCTAGAAACCCTAATTTTTGTTTCTTCTGTTTTGCTTCTTTTTTCATGTGTATACTTCTGCTTAGGTTCTTTTCAATGCTTTCATACTTTTAAGTTTCTATTTCACATGTTTTATTGATTTTTTGTCTTTCACATGTTAGAATTAGGGTTTATTTTGTGTTTTCCTTGCTTCAATGCTATGAACACACATTCACATGTTCGTGCATAATGCCCTAGTTGCTGAGTTGCTACAAGGTAAGTGAGGTAAGTCATGCATTGGTATGAACATGCATTTTAATGATGTAATATGTTTGTTTGATGTTTGATTTCATGTCTAAAAGTTTGGAATACATGCGATGATCTATGTTTGTTTGCCATGCCTATCTTAATGCCCTATTTTGTTGCTGCCCTAATTGATGTAATGTGATGAATCATGACTAGATGTATGATTAGGGTTTTTGGTGTGATGAATGCATTGATACCATGACATGTATGCTAGATGTATGATAGGGTATGCCATGATTTGATTTATGATAGGCCTTGTTTGATTGCCATGATAGATGTATGGTTAGGGATGATTGATGCCATGTTGATTGTTAGATGTATGCTAGCGTGTGTGTGAGTTAGTTGCAAATATTGAGTATGCCTTTAATAGGGTTAAGACATAAGACAAAATGATGAGAAGCCAACCTTAGGGTTGGGTGCCTAACACCTTCCCAAGACTGTACGTTAACTCTGAACCCATATCTCTAGTAGTAAGATCAAAAGGTTCTTCCTCGAGAGGATGCTATATATATGGTTCCTAAGCCATTGCAAAAACTAGGTGGCGACTCCAAAACCCATTGTGTCCACAGTAGCCCTTTAAGTTAGCTTTCGATCCCAATTTAAAGCATCCTAATTGGACATTGAAGCCAAAAGTTGTGCTAAAAATACTAACTAGTGCGCAGATTGGAATCCTAATCTGAATTGGACTTGGAGTTGGAGCAAATTTCTTCTAATTCCTTACTGCAATTGGATTCAAATTTAATTGGGTTGGCATTCTTTAACTTCATCATGACCCTTCTAAAATTAAAGTCCATTAGCCTTCTTCTTAGTCAAATCCACTCACTTAAGTTCATTCTCCTACAAATGACATATTCATGAATTAAATTTCAATTAAGCACAAAATTAATTATTCAAAATTATTCCAAAACCAAATATAAAATGCATGAATTAACTCAAAATAAGTATGATAATGCTTTCTAATAATGATATAACTATGCAAAATTAAGCTATTATCACACTCCCCAGCTAGCTCATTGCTAGTCCCAAACAATTTAAGCGACTCAAAACTAGGAAACAAAAGAACAAAATTTTATTACTTTAGTAGATATAATTAGTCAAAGGTCAAAAAACTAATAACTGCCAAAAATATTCCATATGCTATCAATGCCCAGTGTGTGAATAGTTTAGCCAACACAAACAAAACCTTAGTCTTAAGATAAAATATGGATTGAATTTCTATCCAAACTATGCTTCAACTCAAATCTCACTAGTGTTAACACTCAACAAATAAAATCACTCCGGAAATAGTGTGACAGTTATGTGAGCGGAATAATGTAAAACAAAGACAAATATCTCACATATAAATAAGATGAAGAACGGTAATGCAAAATAAAGAATATGTATAGTTTTATGAAAAGATGCCAAACACTAAGAATATTACACCACACATATTGATTAGTCATGTCAATATCCAAACCATACCTTCCTTAAGATCAAATAGGACTTTCATTGGGATGTAATGTAGGGTAAAGAAGAGAATTTAGGAACAAAGTGTATAGGTAAAAATAAAAAGTGTTCCCAAGAATAATTAGAGAGTCAACTTCTTTTGAGTATATGACATTTGATTTATCTTCTCAACTTTCTTGAATATTACACTTGCACTTTCTTTTTTCCAAAATTTCATCAACTAATGCATTCTTGATTTTTTTTTTTTTTTTCCTTCAACATTTTCCCTTTTCTGATTATGACTCTTTTTTTCTTTTGAGTGAGTCCTCCTTTTCTTCCAACTATTTCACCACAAATTTATCACAATAAGACAATTTGATTGTGTTCATTCTTGGAACACTTGGGAAAGGGTTTGAGAAAGAATGGCTAAAATAATAGGTTCAAATGGGTGACTCGCGATAATATACCAAGAAAAAGAATAATAAAGGCTCAAAATAAACAAAGATGGCCTAAAATAATCTCTTAAGAATTGAGATAGTTCTTCAAAATTTGTGACTTTAACATATTCAAGTGTGGCATAAAATTGATGAATTCTTAGCATTCGACCAAATAATAGAATAATGAGACTAAGCAACAACAAAATTATGCACTTCCAAATGAAAAAAAAAAAAAAAGAAAAGAAAAGAAAAGAAAAAGAAAGAGAGAGATCAAAAGAAAATAACCCTCTAAAAAATGAATGGCTCAAGAAATCACATGGGTTAGAGTCTCTACACTTTATTTTCAAGATTTTCAAAGTCGTCTCTATCTCTCAACCAAGAAACATGTTCATGTGGCTAAAGTGCATGTGCATAATAGTTGAGTATGAAAAACAATGGAATTTATTAGTTAAAATTAGCATAAAGAACTTCGACATGAAAACTCATGCTAAAGAAACAAATTTTTTTTTTGTTGGAAAAATTGGACTAAAAACAAAAACAAAATTCACTAAAAATAACCCAAAAAAAAAAAAAAAATCAAAATAAAACCAAATCCAAATCATTTCACGTTCCTCCCTCCAATCGAAAACTTACTGTAGACACCGCATTTTGTATCTCTTATGACTCAGGCCCCCATTTCCCAATGATGCTCAGACTCTAAGGCCCAAGGCCAGCATAAAGCCTAATCAGATATTAAATTGACTTGAGGAGTGTTAAAATGGAAAATATAACGTTTTAAATGAGCGAAAATCTATTTTTGGAAATAAAATGACCGAAGTGGCCCTTGGCCTGCGTACGTGGGCCAAAGCTTGCATACGTAGGCACATTCCTTCATACACAGCTAGGGTTTTAGAAGCATAAGAAATGTAAGTTTTCTGCAATAATGGCTGAGATTTGGAATGAATCCCACATCGTCTCGGAGCCACTTTAAGCCCCATTTTTTCTACTATAAAAAGTCTTACATGGTACATTTTCAAAACACATAGAAATCCCACGGGAAAAACCTAAGGTTCATTAGAAAATAGTGAATCAAAAGGGAGTTTTTCACAAAACACCCTCAAGTCATTTTTTATTTGATTGGGACATTTTCTGGTTCCAATCCTTTTAGTTTAATGTTGCTAATCACTATTTTATTGAATTGTGATAGATTTGACTAAGGGGAACGATCAAAACCAAAACTTGGGAACTCCTTTTGAGGCATTAAGCTTCAACCTTTCTTTTCTCTTTTTAGTATTTCTTTTGCTGTTTAATTTGTTTTCCTTGCTTTGTTTGTGTTATAACCTGTTTGTTTAGAGTAAGTTTATGTTTTCTTTTATATTTTGAGCATGCTAGGTTGTTAGAATTAGGTTTTTTGTTTTGTGCTTCATGTTTGTGGGTTAGGGTTTTGAGTAAGTCCCACGCATGCATGCCAGGCTTTAGGCTACATATGTTGGTGCTTACCCAGAAACCCTAATCCAGATTTCTTGTTTGTTTGTTTTGCTTGTTTCACATGTTTTGCCTCTATTTGAATCCTTCTCACATGTTTATACATATGTACTCTTCTGTCTTGTATGCTTGCTATCTTTAACATGCTTAGATTAGGGTTTTACGTTTGTTTCTTGCTTCGATGCCATGAACATGCATTCACATGCCCATTCATGATGCCATAGGTGCTGTGTTGTTAAAAAGGTAAGTGAAGGTAAGTCATGCATAGATATGAACATGCATTTGATGATATACATCGTTTAAATGCTTGCTTAATGTCCAATTATATACCTTACATGATCTTGTGTTTGCCATGATTTGCTTGCTATCATGTTAGAAGAATATTAGGGTCTCTTATTTTTGTGTGGTTTGGCTTCTTTGCTTTATGGATAGATATGATATGTTGTTTTGGGATGAATGATGCCATGATTGTATGTTTAGATGCATGCTAGTGTGTGTGTGAGTTTTGAGTATAAGTGTTGTGATTGTTTTTAATAGGGTTAAGACGTAAGACACGATGATGGGAGGCCAACCTTAGGGTTAGGCGATCTTGGGTGCCTAACACCTTCCCAAGAGTGTACCTAAACTTCGAACCCATACTTTGATAGTAAGATCAATGATCCTTCCTTGAAGGGACACTATATATATGGTTCCTAAACCATTGCAAAAACTAGGTGGCAACTCCTCCCTTGTGCCCACACTTACATTTCCTCAATGTTAACAAGGAAAAACAATAAAGAGTAAAGATTACAGAGAGTACCTTGAAGAGATGAACATAAAAAAATATATATAAAAAAAAAAGGGTTAGAAAAAAAATATATATATATATATATAAACTACGACACAAAACGTAATGCTAATTGCTTGGCAAGTCTTGATAAATGAGATCCTACAAATTAATGGATTCCTCCTCTTGTGGAAAAATCTCAAGAAATGGCTTAAGACGTTGTCCATTACCTTAAATATGTTACCATTCTTAGGGTTCTCAATTTCTTTAGCATCATGAGGGAAAAGAAATTTAACAAAGAAAGGTCTAGTCCATTTAGATCTCAATTTTCCAGGGAACAAATGTAACCTAGAATTATACAAAAGAACTTTTTGAGATGGTTCAAAAGATTTTCTTAAAATGGGTTTGTCATGAAAAACCTTCATTCTTTCTTTATAAATCCTAGATTTCTCATATGCATCATGCCGGATTTCTCCCAACTCATTCAATTGCAATTTTCTCAATGAACTAGCCTTGTCTAAGTTAAATTCAAACAACTTTATTGCCTAGTACAATTTATGTTTCAATTCCACAATCAAGTGACAAGCTTTACCATAAATAAGTCTATAGGGAGACATACCAAGAATATTTTTATAAGCAGTGTGGTATGCCCAAAGCACATTATTCAACCTTAATGACCAATTTTTATGATATAGGTTAATTGTATTTTCCAAAATTTGTTTAATATCCCTAGATGGTTTATCATTGTCCTCTAAATAGATCCTATGAGTACAAACCAATGGACTAAGTCCTTTTATGTCAGCTATGTTCATTCCTATGGCACCCTTATGTTTACTCAAAACATTTAATAACTTACCTCTTGTAAAGAGTCAAGTTTAGAAGATATTGCCACTGGAAAAGTCTCATTAGTTCCTAGATATCATATTCGAGTTCAATTGGCCAAGGCTTTCACTCCAATTTTGGTACTTGCTTACTATATCACAACAACTTTATCTCATGGGGTGGAAACTCCTCAAATTTCAATTTCCAATCGCTTGCTTCCAATTCTTGTGTAGATTCCGATAGAAAATGAATGTATACAATTTCAAAATTCTCATCAAAATTAAAATCACACGAATTAACTAGACAAGCTTCTAATGGATCTAAAAAACATGTTTTGTTGAATTGTTCTTGATCAAGTGTTTCAATTAAGTCAACTTCATGCACATCATCTTCATCCCTAGGTTGCTTACAAGTATTAAAAATATTAAGCTCAAAGGTCATATTGCCAAAAGATAATTTTAAGAATCCACTTCTACAATTTATTAATGCATTAGAAGTTGCAAGAAATAGGCGTCTTAAAATCATAGATGCATGTCCAAAATAATAAAGTCAATAGGAAAATAAAATTTGTCCACTTTGTAAAATCCATGTTTTTATTGGCCTAATTCCGGGCCCAAATTTATTTGTAATGATTCACTCATTTTAATGTATATTTCCTAGGCTTTAATGTAATGTGGGGTAGATGTACTTGAGCTTTAACCTCAACATTAGAAAGCTATATCCACTAGAGATCTCACGACCTGGAGGCGACTTGTAGGTGACATACACAACCCACGAGTGACACGGGGTAGAAGATCTAGAGAGATTGCTGATGAGACCATCTCATGACCAAAAAGCCCGCGACAAGGCTGCGAAATATTTGCTGGCAGTCTGCTCTGTTCTTATCTTAATCTTCTTTTTTGCCCACACCATATAAGCCAAGACTCACACACTTTGCATGCATGCATGCGTGAGCTTATAAAAATAAGAGAGAGAATTTGTTCATCCCAACCCTTTTGTATGAGAGAGAGTGCCTTAGCCTAGAGAAACAAATATCTTTATCCTCTCTTCTTATTTTCTCTCACAAATGACATATCCTTGAGAGTAATTTGTAACCTTCACCTCTATCACCAAACCTTGGGTGTTGTGAGTTTGTTGAAAGACTGGAAACTTAGTGAAGTCATATCCAAATCCAAATCCTTCGTTGGCTTTCCGTTGGCAGCTCAACGGTGGTGACTCTAATAAGCTAGAATTAAAAAAGACTCGGCGAAGTTGGTTGCTAGCTGGAGGGCTCAAGTACACATGGAGATATAGGCTTGGAGGGTTTATAGTCATCCATGTACTGTAACTATTCATGTTAGTGGAGTTTTTCGATGGGTGGTTAGCAGAGAGGTTTTTTTGCCTAGGTGATCGGGTTTCCTCTTATAAAACATGTCTTGGTGTTTTCGTGTGGTTTGATTTATTTTTCAAATTTACATATTGCTCTTTACTTGGTTTAGTTTGTTCTTGATCTTGTGTGCAATATGAAACTTGGCTAAACAATTATATTGGACTAAGTTGTTAGTTTAGTACTAAAATTGATTAAGCCATAATACTTTGTATTAAAGTGTCTAAATATTGTGCTAGGGTTAATATAGCATATTTCACACTTGAACCAAAAAATCGTCAACAACACCCTTAGGAACAATCACAGATCAATCGACAAGTTGCAAAATTATGGAAGTGGTCCTAATTGCTCATACAATGAATATGGCAAAAGATTCACACTTGCTCCAAGAGCAAGCAAAGTTTTCTCTATTTTAGAATTACCAATTACACATGAAATAGTGGGACAACTTGGATCTTTAAACTTAGGAGGTCTGTTGTTTTGAATGATTGCACTAACTTGTTCAGTAAAAAATGCCTTTTTATGTATATTAAACTTACGTTTAACAGTATACAAATCTTTCAAAAATTTAGCATATGATGGAATTTCTTTTATGGCATCCAAAAGAGGAGTGTTCACTTTAACTTGCCTAAATAATTCAAGAATTACAAAATTTTGATTCACTTTTTAAGGGGGAATCAACCTATGGGGAAAAGGAGCTTGGATAGGACACCTCTCAATTTCATTTGATTTAGGCTCAAGGACCTCATCACTACTCTTTATTTTGGAAGATTCATCTTGTTCATTGTTTTTAAGAATTTTCTTCTCAATGATTTTTCCACTACGAAGAGTAGTTACAGACTTAATTTGACTCACTTTATTCTCGAGGAACTACAATCATCAACACAAAATTGACCATGGAGGTTTGATTGTGGTTGGGATGGAAACTTACCCTTTTCTATTGTGCTCAAGGATGTGGTCAATTTAGTGAGAGTGCTCCTAATGTCATTTAAGGCTTGTGAGCTCTGATTATTAATGGTGGATTGATTTTACATGAATTGTTGCAAAGTGTCTTCAAGACTCTTCTTTGGAGGGGGATTGTGGGAAATTTTTTTTAAAGAACCATGTGTAGGAGGTGCAACCACATTATCGTTCCTTCAACTAAAATTTAGGTGATTCCTCCACCCTAAATTGTAAGCCTTTGAATAGGGGAAAGGGTATGACTTTTTCACCATGTTCATAGCATTTGCTTGATCATGAACACCTCTTTAAAAGCAGGAATTGTAGGACATTCATTTTTAGGGTGTTCCATGGTCTCACAAATTCTACAGACCTCACAAATTTTAGGCATAGTATTGACTCCCTCGACCTTTCTTAATTCCATGGCTTCAAGTTTCCTAGTTAGACTAGCCACCCTAGCACAAAGGTCATCCATTTTTTGTAAGTTGGTACTTACCACCCACAGAGAGGTTGGTGAATGCTTTAGACTTATATGAGGTATCAATGATATCCCAAGATTGGGCATTCTCCACCTAATTTTAACTACTGGAGCCATTCTAACCCAAAAAAAAAAAAAAAAAATCTATTTTATGAAGGTAAAAACATTAAAAAATAAATTTTGAGTTTGGTCATTTTCTTCTGTGTAATTTTCTTAATATTACATGTGTTATGCCCATCAAAATAAGTTTGATACATCTCAAAAGATTTTGATACGTATATAGTTAATAAATGTTCATCACTTGACATTGTTGAATGATATTTGTTAGGAGGAAAAACTATTACACGCACTCTGTTGCACACACATTTATCCACACTAAAAATAAAAAACTGAAATCATGACTTGAAATCATGATTTTCAACTTGAAAACATGACTTCAAGTCATAATTTCTGTTGATTTTTCATGTGTAAATGTGTATGTAGTAGAATGTGTGTAATTAATACTTTTTTTTTTTTTTTTTTTTTAGAAACAATACTACTCTATTAGTTAGATTAAAAGATGCCATTTTTTTTTTCTCCGTTTATTGGCAAGCCAAATTTGGATTTATTCCTTTGCAGGGCAAAAAATATAACCGTGATGGATGCGCTTTATTATATAGTTATTTATTTTATAAAAAATAATTATTATATAGTTTGAGAAAGGAAAAATAAAACCTTAAATTGGCTGAAAAAGGTCTTATATTTTCTGTACATTTGGTTGACAGGAAAAGGTACGTTCCAGTGTGAACTAATTTTTTGCAGGAAATATTTCGACCCAAATCTTATCTGACAGTTTTAGCAAGATTTTTTTTCCTGGGAAAGTTTGAACAATTTCCCTACTAACTCTTTTTGTAAACCAAACCGGCAAACCCTTCTGGAAAAAGTAATAAAATGAACTTTCCTTCACTCTACTTTCTTAAGACATATTTTCTTGCAAAACCTTCGTTTCAATCAAGTACGTACTCCTTAAGTCATGCTATTCGTCATCTCGAAGAAGACTCTTTAATCCGATTAGGGTAAGAATCCATCTTCCAGAACTTACGTTTTGTGTTGATCTAAATATGAAAATAAAACATGGTTTTGCTTTTCCTGAACCCAAAAAAAAAAAAAAAAAAAAAAAATCTAAAATCTGAGGGGAAGAATGTTAATAGTGAATAAAATTTATTATCTAAACTGATATTGAAGAACCTTCTCCAACTCATTACATAGGTACTAGGTACTAGGTAGCGAGTTATATGATAATCCATGAGTAATTAAATGACCGATTAAGTATATCTAAATCAATCTTATTAATAGCTAGTTCATGTGATTAAAAACACAATGATCAATTGGATTATACAGTAGTGGATTAGAGAGAATTCCTTTAAAATTAACCTTCGAAACTGCATTTTTTTAATGAGTTTTTGTACCTCCGTTTTTTCTTTCTTTTGGTTGCTTTGAGTCTAAAACATGTCTTCGAATAAAAGTAAACGAACAGAGAATATTAGCCTAAATAGTTGAAAATGGAGTCAAATAGTTCAAGTGCGTAGTAGACCAATCACTTGGGTTTGGAAATGGGAGTAATCCCATTCAATGAGATTACTCAATTGTCTTCCTCCCTCTGTTCAATGTCTCTTCTTGTAGAAGCTTCTCAAATTTCAATATTGTTCTTTCTGAACAATCAGTAAATATCTTGACCATAGCCTCCAAGTATAAGGCATGGAACCCAGGAGCAACAACTGTGAATTATTTTTAAATAAATTAAAAGATTCAGTTCCAGCATGAATTAACCATAAAAAATAGCTCTCTTCTCGCAAAGAATGGAACAACCATAGACACTGCTGATGTATCAGTTCATAAAAAATTACATAATATATATAGACTCCCATGGAGGACAGTGATCAGGTCCAAAATCAAATTTAGTCCATAGTTTTTAAATAATATGATGTCTAAGTTCCCATTTCTATGAGCTTTATTTTGCCTGGAACATATTATTATTCTAATATGATTGGATTTAAAATAGAACAAGAAGGTAGACTGATCATATATATATATATATATATATATATATCAAGAAGTTGCGGATGGAGTTATTAGACAAAATCAGTGCCATCTCATAATAAGGAAATAAAAAAGCCTTGGAAGAGCTAATTTATAATGAGCAAAACAAGTTTAACCCCATTCCAGAAGTAATAATTTATATTCAGAAGTACCATTATGATTAATAAAAAATTGACCTTATATCGGTAATCTTGTATCTAAGAACTCTAAGCTTTTAACATATAAGCCTTTAGTCGGTCAAAAATAACTGGTTTACTTTTGTTGTAATTTAATGACTGGCTTGTCAATTTTTTTAAGGAAGCAGACCATCTGCTTCTCTCAACGGCACCCGGTTAAAGTTGATTTACTATCCAGATCAGGATAGGTTGGTAAATACATAAATGAGTAATATTATATTATACTACTACAAAATTTGATTAAGTTATTAATTTCCTGCAAGGCATTGGGGAGGCACTGGATATCAGACCTCAGACTATCATGATATAGGTGCCTACTTGTTAGCCTTTATGCTGGTTGTCATCCATCACTACAAGCTAGAAAACTTTGTATCTAACTAAACTAGAAGAAACTGCATAACATATAAAATTTACCAGTAAGTGCCTAACACAAGACACTAAGGATCACTTCCTGGCATTCAATTACTTATCATTGTATATCCTGTCTAATTTTTTACACTTATCCAACTGTATGAAGCATCTAAGTTATGACAATTATTAAGAGCAAATTTTCACTATAATTTTTTTAGTGTAGTTCATCTATAAAACGTTTGAACTTGCCTAAATATAAAGCATGAAGGAATAGAATGTCTATGAAGAGTATATATAGTGCCAAAAACTAATAAGGATTTGATAAGTAACTAATGTTGCATAAGTTATTCAATTCGTCAAACAACAAACTTGTATTGTTTTAGGAAAACCTGATGACTTCCCAGGCAATATGAACTCTTACAACATACAACTTGACATTCCCAAAATTACCAATATGTACTTACATTTGTAGGAAAATCATCTTTGGATCTAAGCCACCTTTCAAAACTAACTAATCCCAAAGGATTTTAAAGAGACTACGACTGCAGAGGAATTAGATACCAACAAATTGTGGATCATCATTTTAGTTGGAGAATTAATATAGAGGTAGTTGAGTTTTGTCATAAACTAAGGTGCAAAACCCAAAAATACACATTTTTTACTTGCTTACCTCTTCTCCTCTGCTTCCAAGTGTCAAGATCTGCAGGTATAAGTCCTTTGCCCATTATTGGTTCTAGTATATCAGCTAGGACTCCCTAATTGAGTTTGCAATAAGTTGAGTAATAATAGATTAGAATAAATAAATGATATGCAGAAAGTACTTAAAGATGACATATAATTTAAAAGTATGCTAGTCAAATTTCATAATGATCAAACATGCTAGCAAAGCTATCAAGATTCATAAGGTTTGGAATCATTTCACCTGGTAATGGTATTGTCATTTCTCTTGTGATTGATGGTTTTTCTCAATTAATTTCCCATACTATTGGCCTCAAGACCCAATTGAGACAAACAAAAACTAATGCCAACCTTACATGTTGGCAAAGGCTCAAAAGTCAAAACCCTATTTTATCAACAAAAAAGAAATAAGATCTCTGGAACAGTCGTATAAATATGTGAGCTAAATTTAGACGATACGAGTGAAGCAGGCTTATAAACGTATAGACCAAACAAAGAAAGTTCATACATGCTTACATAAATAAAAGGTATTTTACATAAACTCATATTGACCTCAATAATCATGTTGACAAGAGGAGGGATGGGTGGAGTCATGAAGCATATAGTTAGGTAGTACCTCGTCATAACAAAATGCATTTTCTCGAAGAACATGTCTTGCAACGATAGGATCCGATACAACGACAAATGCTTTTGGTCCAAAAGCAACTTTATACACAGAGCCATGCTGCCAAGTTCAACAAACATATTTAGAGGAGAGTGAACGATAGGACTTAGCATGTCCACAATTATCAAATCACGAAAGCACAATGCACACCAAAGTAAATGACAGTTAAGAACAAAAATTCAAATTTAGAGCCCGGTTGGCACTGCAAATTTGTGGAGGGGGGACGAAAAGATTTTACATGAAAACTTGAAATAATTTGCATTTTTAAAACCTTCAATTGCATTTTTAGAAAAGGATTTTACTATTTTAGGAACTTGTTTATGGGAAAATGAAAAAATCACTAACATTTTTGAGTTTTTTTAATTTTTTATAATAAAAAAATTTTCTAAAATGAATGATTAGCGCAGCCATGCATTAATTGGACATTATATTTCTTTAAAAAAACGCACCTTTTCAAACAGCTGACCCAAATGCAGACTCAATTAATGCAACTCAACATTCAATAGAAGCACTGCAGGGCTTCTTTTTTCTATTTCAATCAACCAGCTGACAACTAAATCATCCAATAGACAAATTTGCAAAAAAGGGTAAGTAAAGTAAAAGTAAAGTACCTCTATGAACCAATCATAGAGTGAAAAGAAGAGAGGCCGATCAAACAAATCCGAGACTGCACCTTCAGCTATAGGCATAGACCCAAGACTTCCTCCACTTAACAAATTGGTAAGGAGGTTGCTAGCATTATCCAGTAAATTTCTTCTGGTTTTTGGTTCATCAGTACTTGTTGATTGACATCTAAATTATACAAATTCAATCACTCAAGGAACATGAAAAAAAGGAAATGGATAAAACCAAAGAACAAAGAGGAGAGGTACCTGATAGTATTACTAGTCCATTTGGGGTTAGAATTGAGAGTCAGAGTGAGAGAGTGAAAATATGAGGAGGGCGTTGTGATAGTCATAAATCCCATATCATGATTTCTGTGGGAATTTCCATAACATAGAGGGGGGGGGGGGGGGGAGAGACCTGTTAGAGATATATATTAGACATATATTAGCCCAATGTAATAGGCCCAAGCCCAGTCCTACTTGTACTAGTAGTCTAGGGTTTAGTCGCCTATATATACTCATGTTAGGGTTCATTGTAACACAGGTTATTGTACTACACTCTTATACAATAAAGATGTAGCCCTTAAGGGATTCCTCCGTGGATGTAGGCCGTCAAGGCTGAACCACGTAACTCTCGTGTTCTCAGTGTTCCTATTCTATGCTTTCCCCTTCCGCATCCACTCTAGCATACACAACATGGTATAACACATCACATTGCGTTTGATAATATTGTCCATTTAACATGGTATCAGAGCCTACATTTAACATGGTATCAGAGCCAAAGTTCATTCTTGGCATCAAACAAACATCTCTACACAACAAAGAAGATTAATACATGCGTGGCACAGATCTACGACGGTGCCCATGCTTGCTTTCAGATCAGGACCCACTGCATCACACAGCTCCCACGAAATCATCGTTGTTGTGTAACTGCTATGTCTGAAGATCCATAAAACTCAAGCAAACCCGTGGCTTCAATCTCAGATCTGTGCAAATCGAGGCTTTACCTGATGAAACCAATACCACAGACGTGCTCCACAATCTCCCGTGACAAAAACCCAGAAACACGGCCACCAAAGGCAGCCTCACGCGCCACCACGCGCCGTGGTTTTCTCCGGTGAACCTCCCACGCGCCGCCTCAGATTCCTGAGTTCCAGGTGGTCTTCTGAGTACACGCGCCGCCCTGTCGGCCTCCTCGTCCTCCGATCTACGAAACCTGAAATTCCGGTCCTCATCTGAAGTGACACGCGCTTACACGCGCCGCCAGGGTTTCTGTCTCGCCACCACGCGCCGGTATACGCTGACACGCGCCTTCCACGCGCCGAAGCAGTCCTGCTGATGTCATCTGACGTCACGGTATGACGTCATCACTCCACGTCATCATGACACGTAAGCCCTAGTCCACGTCATCAGGATGAGTCAGCGTCTCTGCAGCCCGATCCGTGACCCGACCCGGAAAACCCGGAACCGACCCGGTCCATGTAGCGTTGACTTTGACCCTGATTTGTTGACTTTGACCCTGATGTGTTGACTTTGACTTTTGCGTTGACTTTTGACCAAAAGTCAAAATTTCTGAAATGGCCTGTCTTGCTCAGTTTTTCGCGTAGATTCCAATTTTGGACTCCGTTTCTTCATTTGAAGCTCCAAAATTGGTGAATTGGCACATTCTTCATTGTGGTTTCTTCAAAGGCATTCTTCAAGGCATCTCCAAGTGATCTTCTCATACTTATCCAACCTCAAGCCTTTATTGAGCTTCCGCCTTGAGTTTGAGGGAGGGTGTTAGAGATATATATTAGACATATATTAGCCCAATGTAATAGGCCCAAGCCCAGTCCTACTTGTACTAGTAGTTTAGGGTTTAGTCGCCTATATATACTCATGTTAGGGTTCATTGTAACACAGGTTATTGTACTACACTCTTATACAATAAAGATGTAGCCCTTAAGGGATTCCTCCGTGGATGTAGGCCGTCAAGGCTGAACCACGTAACCCTCGTGTTCCTATTCTATGCTTTCCCCTTCCGCATCCACTCTAGCATACACAACATGGTATAACACATCACGTTGCTAATATAATAATCTACATTTAACGCTATATGGACCGGCGATGAGTGTGTTAACTGTTAAGAAAAGACATTAAGAAAGTGTGAGTGAGTGGAAGACCCACCCAACCCCAACATAGGATAATAATAAAAGAATGCGGTTGTAAACTCGTGACATTAAGGTTTAAGACCAAAATATATAAATGTAATTTGGGCCACATGGGGGTAGAGTCGAATCAGGTTGGGAAAAACCTGCATGGAACAGGAGTACTGGGATAAGTGACAAATCAGGTTCAAGGTGGGTTAGTAGTATTTTGACATCTTTTAAAGTGGCTTCAACATTAATGATAATCAGCGACAGACCAAGGATTTATAATTTCAAGTTAAAGTTAAAGAAGACCAACTATAAACGACTCACATTCGGGTGGTCTAGTTGGTAACATATGGGTTAACAAGTTTCAAGAACTGAGTTCGAACCTCAACAACTAGCTGTGTTTTGGTGTTTCTTATATCCCATTTTTCATTTCAAATGATCCAAAAAATAATAAGTGAGTTTCTTACGGACTGAGAGTATGGAGTTTGGTCTGGGAGCAAATAGGGTGCTAATATAGTCACATCTATAGGAATGACAAAATTTGCCTGACCCACAAGTACCTGACCCGACCCGACCCGACCTAATGGGTCGAGTAAAACCCAACCCGCTAAGTAAATAGGGCGGGTTTGGGTTTTAAAAACCTAACCTGAAGCGGGTTCGGGTATTATGCATACTCACACTGAACCCGACCCAAATATATGTTATAATTACTAAAATACCCTAAGTATATAAATACCTAACTATTCTATTCCTCAACTCCAAACCCTAACCTAATTTCACACTCAATCTCTCTCAGACTCAGCCCGCTGCCCCTCTCACCCTCAAGCTCTCACTCTCACTCTCATCCATCCTTACAGTCACAACCACCGCCTCCCTCAAGCCATCACTCTCACGGTCTCACCCACCCTCATGGTCGTCGCCTCCCTCTAGCACTCACTCTCACCCACCCTCACGGCCTCACTCTCACTCAGCCACTCCTCTTCCATGCGTTTCCACGTCCACCTCGCTGTCGAAGCCAAGCTAACATCCCTCCCTCTCTGACCTGTCACCGCTCACCGTAAGACCGTGAGAGTGAAATTTCCTAGGTTTGCCAAGCCAACGTCCACCTCTCTGGGTTTGTTCCCCAAATTTTTTTTTTTTTTTGGGGTTAATTTCCTAATTTTTACATGAATATTTCTATTTGGTTTGATAATTGATAAATTCTGTATTATTATTATTATTATTATTATTATTATTATTATTATTTTTTTTTTTTTTTTTTTTTGTGATTTGTGATTTGTGATGTGAAGTGTGGAAAATGAAAGCATGGGTCTTTGTGATTTGTTACTAGCTTACCACGCATTAATGAAAATGGCTTGGCTGTGATTTGTGATTTTGTGATTTTTGATGTGAAGCCTGGAATTTTTTTTTTTTAATTTTTTTTTTTAATTGGGTCAAGGTTTAGGGCCTTTAGACTAGGCCTTGAAGGGGGATGGCTGGATGGGCCCGATGGGCCCATGGGGCGGGTTTGGGGTCCGAATAAAAAACCCGTTCATTAAACGAGTCGGGTTCAGGTAATGGGTATGGGCTCATGGGGCGGGTTCGGGAGTAAAGAAACTCAGCCCGAACCCGACCCATTGCAATTCCTACACGCCTAGCTAGGGAAGCTACATTGGTCACTCCTTCTATCCATTTTTTGTTTACCAAAAAAAATTCAAATAAACATTCATATAGTGTTAACAAACTATCAACCAAGACAAATATATAAAATTATTGTTTCTTAATATATTAAGATGCAATTATCTACCAACAAAAACTTTTTTTTTTTTTTTTGCATCTCTATCAGTCGCCTATTCCTTATTGTTGCCCCACTACCAACAAATAGTCAAACACCAAACAATAGTATATATTCTATTTCAGAGATCATTTCACGGAATATCTCGGTACTAGTGTATACCGGTGCTGTGTTTCAAAATAACAGATATGTATAGGTTTAAAAAAAATAATAATAATAAATCTTAATAAAATAAAATAGATTGGTTATAAAATATGAGTAATGCTATAAATACAAACTATTTTATAACATTTTTATAAACTGTTGATGTAGCAAATTCTTACTAGTTCTAATATGGGTCCATCACGAACATCATATTTTTACTTACAATAACTATTTGGAAAATACTAAAGCCACATTAGCAGTTTGTAAAAATATTGTAAAATAGTTTATGTCTGTAGTATTACTCATAAAATATTATATATATAAATTTTGGTATTTTTGTAAATAAGCAAACACCTTTAGGGTATTTGTAAAGTAAATACTTTCCAAGAAATTTCCAAACTTACCTTTTCACTCCTACCCATGTGACTCTGCTCCTCTAACGCTATTATTTCTTATCTCACCTAACTCTATTATTTCACCGTTTCAAACCCAACCTTTGAATCTCTCATCATATTCTTCTTTCTCTCTGTATATTTGTTTTCACTGTGCCTCTGTCTAGCATCATTTTCTTCTCTCTTTTTTTCACATCCTTGTTCTCACTCTCTATTCTCTCCAGCCTCTATCTTTCTGTCTCTAGCTCTCTCTCAACTTTCTCTAATTTATATTTTTCTAAATTTGGTTTGTATGTAACTATGGGTTAAAAGGGTTTTAATGGGTTTTTAATTTTTATTTATTTATTTATTTGGTTGGGCTGGGCTCTGGGCTAGTTGGAGGGGGCTAATAAACCTAATAATTTTTTTTTGGGCCAAGGGAGGCCCAGGCTCCCTATTGGGTCCATCCTTGATGATAATGAGTAGAGATGAGACAAAAGGGAAGAGGTAAGAGACAATAAAATAAAAAAGTATTTTGGGAATGAAAATAGGTTATGTGAAAACAAAAGAATAAATTATAAATAAAATAAAACTTATCAGATTAAAAAAAAAAAAAAAAACAGTAATAAAACTTAGATAAACTAAAGTGCAGTATATTAAATTCCCAATTGAATTTAAACATTTGGTTGTAGTGATTGATAAGATAAAAATAGTATTATTTTATTCAAGACAACTTTTCAAAATTATATTTAAGTTTTACTCTATGAGTAATCTAAATAGGGCAAGACTTAGGTTCTTTTTTTAAGATTCTGTCATGTAGATTTTTTCTCATGTGAAGAAAGTGTATTTTTTAGTTAAGTATTCACGTGGCAGAATTTTAATAGAGAAACCTAAGAAAGAGCACCTAAGGTATTATACTTAAGTTTTGTCCATCTAAATATATAATAGGTTGGGTTCAAGTTGCACATGGTGTAACTTTAAGTAATGTTGCACAATGATCACCACCCAATAACTTGTTATAAAATTCATATTTTGAAAATCCCATTGTTGAATTACACGTTCTTAACATTCATGTCAATTGATCCATAAACTCATTTTTTATGTATTATTTTAAACTACAAAAACTTGAATTTAAAAAATTAATTGATGACACGGCTATTAATTTTTGATCATTTCAAAAATTTTTAAGCATGGAGAATATACAAAAATAATATAATCAAACAGTGGATTTGTCAAAATTTACATCTAATTAAAAAATATTGAGTAGTGTAACATTACTTAATGTTCCATATGTGTAACTTGAATCCAACTCATATTATACACACACACACACACACACACATACATGCTAGACTCATCACACGCACTTTGCGCGTGCAACAATGCTTTATTTATTTATTTATTTATTTTTGTTTAGTGTTATAATATTTAAAAGTGATATATAAATAAATGTGTGTATTTTTTTTTTTAAAAAGAAAGAGGTAAGGAAACATGGAATAATATTTAAAAATGAAATAGAGAATCGTAAGAAGTTGAAACCTAATGAGACATTTGAATTTATTGATTGTGATAAGTAAAAAAGTTTGAGATTTAAACACAAGAAAGACGATATACGTTAGTATGGATGGATGTTAATTGTGATAACTGTATAGAATTTGGATAACAAAAATTTTGGAATGTTTTAAAGAATTAAAAAAAAAAAAAAAACCATAAAAATTTCGGGATAAGAATGAGTAGTTTTTATTTATTTATTTTTTTAAGAAGTAATTTTGTATTTTTTTTATATAAATATAATTGAAGTATTTGAATACAAATAGATAACAAATACAAATAAGAATAAGACATTTGAATACAAATGGGTAGTGAGAATAACAGTTTTCTTTTTTCCCTTTTGTATGTGAGATAGTATTACTCTTTTAACATTTTTTTGGAAGAAGTAATTTTGTATTTTTTTTATAAAGATAATTGAAGTATTTGAATTTAAATAGATAAAAAATACAGATAACAATCAAACATTTGAATACATATGGGTGGTGAGAATAATGGTTTTTTTTTTTTTTTTTTGGGTGAAATAGTATTACTGTTTTAACCTTTTTTTGATTTTTGTTGGAAAAAAAAATTAAACTAAAGGGTATGATATTTTAGAATTTGTATGAGAATATTTTGGTACATCGAAAATTGAAGACGAAACATGAGAATCCTCTTTTTAATAATATATATATATATTCCAACTTAGACCCCTTACTTGATGAATAAGATATAGTACCATTTTTTTTTTTTTTTTTAGAAAGAGATATATTACCAATTAAGTTAACTGAAGCTTATAAATCTTATTTTAATAACAAAACAATTAATATAATGAATAGCAATATTGGAACATTAGCATCATGTGTGCTAAATGCCAAATATACCAAACACTAAAAAATCACTTACATTAGATTTTCTAAATGTCAAAAAATTTGGCATGGATGAACAGTGTCATTCCAAATTTAGAACAAATGCTAAATTTTCTTTAATATTCTTTTTCTCTCTCCTTTCACATATCTATCTCATCACTCCCGTCTGTCTCACCCATTCTCTCAATCCTTCTCTCTCTATCTCAACCTCTCTCTCTCTCTCTCTCTCTCACTCTCTTCCTCTCTCTCAAAGTGATCTCTGTCCACAGTGATCTCTAGCCCATAATCGATCTTGCCAAGTACCTGCCTTTGCTACCTCTGCTGAACTCTACCTAATCTTGCCATGCACCGAATCCCTTTCTTTGTTCGCTTGTTTATGGTGTTGGATATCTTTCAACAATTAACTTTTGTGATAAAGCAAAAGGAACAACATACAGATCTAAATATAAGCAATAACACAAATAGATATGATAGGCAAAAACAAAATATAATATATAAGAAATTTGCAAATAATTAAAAACTCTCAGACTAAATGCGTGAAGGATGGATGATTCAAATCAAGTCTTGTGTTTGACACAATCTCCTTAAAGCAGATTATTCCCCTCACACAATCACTGTGGTGCTTTGAGACTCACGAACGTCTGCCTCTCAGGATAAAATGATCTACAACACGAAAACGAAGCACACAACGTCGTGCTTGGCAAACTACTCAATGTCTCTTTCTCTCTCTTTGATACAAAATGAAATGCACAAAATATTCTCACTGGGAGAGTTTTCTAAAAAGTAGTTTTTATGAATGAGGGACTATGAAAAATTATACGTTACTGAACAGACACTCTGTTTCAGTAATAATTATTGTGCACAGACTAACTGATTCAAAAAATTAAAATGTGCATAGACTAACTGACTCAAAAAATTAAAATAATAAAATATTATTATCTGGACAAGTAGGCCCAGTCCACATATGCCAAAAGTCTAACCTAATGTCCAACTCATGAGCATATAAACTTATATATTATCTCTTTCCTTTCCTTTCTTATGTGGGACTCAAGATTTTTACCACTTTTAATAACATCTTCAAGTGAACATAAAAATTATCAATTTCTTATTTACTGCATACTATTTTTTCAACATATGATTAATTTTGGGGGTTGGATTTGGTATGAGAAATGGGATTGTAGTTCTATAGGTTTGCTGTTTTGAGGTGGTGGTGATTGGTGGTGGTTTTGGCGGGTGGTGTTGGGTTGATTTTGGGTGGTGATTGATGGTGGTGGATTTGTGGATTTGTGGATTTGGTGGGTTCCGATCTAGTGGTGGGTTTTGATCTCTCTCCTCTCTCAATTTTTCTTTGACTCAGTGGAGGCTAGCAATGGTGGCCGGTGGTTATGGGTGTCATTGTGGAATTGGGTTGTGGTTGAGGAGGCTGTGGTGAATGAGTTCATAGTAGAGAGAAGAGAGGTTTTGAGATTATAAATATTGAATGGTTTTTTTATACTATTTTAATGTATTTAATTTTTAAAATAGAACATTTGATGTAGGGCGTATTGTAAAATGATGTGTTAAAATAGATTAAGTAGGTTTGGTTGTGGGAAAATAAAATTTGGGATGGCACAACTAATGCTAGTGCTCTAAAAATAACATTACTTAACTTAATTCATCAAAACAAAGAGGTAGTAATGCAAGACCAAAAAAAAAAAGAAAAAATGTTCAAGACTCTTAGATTCATTTTTGTAATTCTCTTAAAGAGATTTTAGGGGGGGGGGGGGGGGGGGGGATGATTTGAAATTTATAAATCTTGACTTCTTTTTGTGTGTTTGTTAATTTGATAGTTTTATAACAATTAAGGAGGGGTTTTGAACCCTGGATATCTTTTTTAGAAACACCAAGAAGTTTATAATGATCTTAGTAGCTAAATACAAAAATTTAGGGTCAATTTAGTTATGTTGTTATAGTAACGTTTGATGGAATAGCAAAATTGACCATCTCTGGTTCGTCCATAGGGATCGTCCATGGGTATTGATTAGCTAAATAAACCTCAGACCGTCTGGACGAACGAGTTTTCCATGTGCAAAGCGCATGGAAGACCACACAACATCAGTCTATATACAAAGAGTCGTCCATGGGCAAAGCACACGGACGACCACACAACACTTGGCAAATTCTGGGGTGGTTAATTAACCCGTGTTCATCGCCACCAATTTCTCCTAAGTATATAACTTCCACTAGCGGTTGCAACTTCTATAGCCGTTGAGGAAGTTATTTCCGGAATTTCTGATTTCGACAAATCTTGGGGAATTTACTAAACCAAATAACTGTTCCAAGGTTCTCTATATAAGGACCGGTTTGAATCAAGCAAAGGTAAGTACAGTTTGATATTTTTACTCCTAAAAAGTTAGAACTCCATTCTTGTGAGAAACTAACTTAGCCATCGAAGAATATTTGGCTGGTCCACCCCGGTCTCCTTTGATAGCATGTTCATTTTACAGGCCTTCGCTACAACTATCAGCCTATCGAAGCTGGATTGTTCAGCCTACTGATTCTGTGAACCATCAGTTGGCGCCGTCTGTGGGAAAGAAATTTCGAGTTTTGTAGTTTATCTTTCTCCGACAAAAGGCTGAATGGTTCGGACAAGATCAAGGGCCACTAGCCCAGGCCATCAAGAGAGTAGGGATGCTTCTAGCCATCCCCACCGAGATCACCAATCAGCGCCTGTCACGCAGTCGCCTTCCATCCAACACATACAATCCACGGCAGCCGCTATGGCGGAGTTAACTCGTCAGAACCAAGAGTTGACTTGGGAGATTAATCTGAGGCAGCGTCGTGAAGGATATGCTAAAGGACAAGCCCAAAGTCAAGAAGATAAAGGGGGAAACGTTGAGCTTGGAAGTCAATCAAGAGGCACCACTTCATGAAGGGTGCCACACTTGGAGAAGGAGATGAATCAGATGAGGAAGGTTATGGACGAGATGAGGGAGAACATAAGAAGGGCAAATCCTGTAGAAGATTTGGTTCATCGAACAAATTCCCCTTTCACGACTTCCATCAATGGTCATCCATTGCCCCTAAAGTTCAAGATGCCTTCCTTGGATTCATATGATGGAGCGCGCGATCCTTTCGATCACATAGCTACTTTCAAGACAACAATGCATCTTCAAGGAGTCCCAGACGAGATTATGTGTAAGGCCTTCCCTACCACCCTTAAAGGACCAGCGCGAGTGTGGTTCAGTAAGATACTTCCGAGCACAGTCAGTTCTTTTGAAGAGTTGAGTAAGTTGTTTGTCAATAACTTCATCGGAGGACAAAGGCACAAACGATCCTCGTCCAGCCTTTTAACTATAGAACAAGGGGAGAATAGTTGTTTACAGTCCTTCATCACTCATTTCAACAGGGAAGCCCTGACAGTGGACGAGGTGGACGACAAGCTATTGTTGGCAGCCTTCCACAATGGGGTTAACTCGAACTTATTCATTAACAAGCTTTATGAGAAAGAGCCTCAGTCAATGGCTGAACTCGTCCATTCAGCCCAAAACTTTATGAATGCAGAAGACGCAATCATAACTAAGAAGAGGCAAAGAGCTGGGAGAATGAAGGTGAACCCCACACGTCACTCTGAACAAGGGCCTCGTCCAAAGAAGGGACGAACGGAAGATAAGAAAGATCGGGATAGCAGGAAGACAGGTCCTTCAGCAAGGAATCAGAATTATACACCCTTAAATGCCCCACTCGATCAAGTACTCATGCAAATCAAGGATGATCCTTCCTTGAAGTGGCCAGAGAAGATGAAAGGAGATCCTAACAAGCGCAATAAGAATAAATATTGTCGCTTCCATAGAGACCATGGGCATGACACGGACGAGTGTTTTGACTTGAAGCAGCAGATCGAGAACCTCATTAGACAAGGGAAATTGAGGCACTTCATTGGAAGTGATCATAAAGATGAGAAGTTGAAGGGAAAGATAGAAGAATCATCGCAACCCCCACTTGGAGAGATCAGGGTTATCATAGGAGAGAATTTCTACAGGACAATCTTCCAGACCAAAGAAGACGTATCTCAAAGTGGTGCAAAATGTCCAACTCTCTAGATGATCCCCAAGGACGAAGGAGACAGACGAGCCAACCATTTCTTTCACAGACGAGGAAGCTAAGAGAATCCATCATCCACATGATGATGCAATTGTCATTACCCTACTCATTGCAGATTACACAACCAGGAGGGTGTTGGTGGATAATGGAAGCTCAGCAGATATATTGTATTATCCCGCCTTCCAGCAGATGAGGCTTGGAGGAGATCAACTTCGTCCAGCATGTTCACCATTAATAGGATTCGGAGGAATGAAAGTGCAACCCGTGGGCACCATTACATTGCCTGTAGTGGTGGGTTCATACCCACAGCAGATAACTAAGGAAGTGAATTTTCTTGTGGTGGATTGTTCATCCTCATACAATGCCATCATTGGAAGACCAACCTTAAACAGTTGGAAGACAGTAACATCTACCTACCATCTATCAGTCAAATTCCCTACGAAGTACGGGATTGGACAAGCACAAGGAGATTAGTTGGCAGCTAAAGAATGTTATCTAGCCATGTTGGTTGTGGACGAGCAGATGCAGACTATGAGTATAGAAGAGAAAAGAGTTGTCGCAGAACTTACTGAAGTATTGGAAGATGTTTTATTACGAGAAAATGATCCTGAGAAGTTCACTAGGATTGGAACAAGTATAAAGGAGAAGGCGAAAAAAGACCTCGTCCAGTTTCTGAGGAAGAGTATCGATGTTTTTGCATGGAGTCATGACGACATGCCAGGTATTGATCCAAGTGTAATTACTCATCGATTGAATGTGTTTCCCTCTTTTAAGCCTGTTCGTCAAAAGAAGAGGGTGTTCGCTCCTGAACGAGATAAGGCTATCAAGGAAGAGGTTTAGAAACTGACCACAGCACAGTTTATCCGGAAAGTCTATTATCCGAATTGGTTAGCAAATGTAGTGATGGTGAAGAAGGCAAATGGCAAGTGGAGTATGTGCGTAGACTTCACTGACTTGAACAAGGCTTGCCCTAAGGATAGTTATCCTTTGCCACGCATTGATCAATTGGTTGATTCTACAGCTGGCCATCAGCTGTTGAGCTTCATGGACGCCTTCTTAGGATATAATCAAATGAAGATGGACGAGACTGACCAAGAAAAGACCTCATTTATTACCAATCAAGGTTTGTTTTGTTACAAGGTGATGCCCTTCGGTCTAAAGAACACAGGGGCAACTTATCAAAGGTTGGTGAATCACATGTTCCGTCCACAGATAAGATGGAATGTGGAGGTGTATGTTAACAACATGCTTGTGAAGAGCTTAGACGAGGGAAGCCACTTGGACGATCTTCAGGAAACCTTTGAAACACTTAGGCGATATAAGATGAAATTGAACCCTAGTAAATGTGCCTTCGGAGTATCGTCAGGAAAGTTTCTAGGATTCATGATTTCACAGAGGGGAATTGAAGCAAATCTAGACAAAATCCAAGCAATATTGAACATGGAACCACCGAAAAACATCAAAGAAGTCCAATCCCTCACTGGAAGAGTTGCAGCTCTAAACAGGTTTGTTACAAAAGCCACAGATAAGTGTTTACCCTTCTTCAAAGTTCTCAGGAAGGCATTCGAATGGACGGACGAGTGTCAAAAGGCCTTCCATGATCTAAAGAACTATCTTACCACGGCTCTATTGTTAAGTCCGTCTGTGCTAGGAGAAGAACTATATCTATACTTAGTAGTGTTCCCACATGTCGTAAGTTCAGCATTAATCAAAGAGGAAGGGAAGGAGCAGAAGCCTGTGTATTACACTAGCCGAGCACTGAGAGGAGCAGAAGGAAGGTACCCACTGATAGAGAAGTTAGCTTTTGCACTAATAACAACTTCTAGGAAGTTAAGACACTACTTCCAAGTTCATGTCATCAATGTCATGACAGACCATCCACTCAAGAAGGCAATGAACAAACTAGAAGTTGCAGGACGACAAATACAGTGGGCGGTTGAGCTCAATGAATTCGGCATTCGATACCAACAGAGATATGCAATAAAGGCTCAAGCCTTGGAAGATTTCATTGCAGAGTTCACACCAAGTTATGTGGACTTAGATGAGAGAGAAGACAATAAAAAATGGGTCGTCCATGTAGATGGATCGTCTACACTGCATACAGGAGGTATAAGAGTTGTTTTGCAGTCACCAGAAGGAGATAAATTGAAGCACAAGGTTCGCTTGCAGTACCAAACAACTAACAATGAAGTGGAGTATGAAGCCCTTCTTAAAGGGATGGAGTTGGCTAAATCAGTGGAAGCAAATTCAATACTTGTCTTAAGAGACTCTCAGTTGGTCATAAGCCAAGTAAATGGGACATGTGAAGCTAAGGAAGACAGAATGAAGAGATATTTAAAGAAGGTGGTACGCCTTGTGAAGAAATTCAAAGAAGCTGATTTCGTTCAAATCCCAAGGGAAGAGAACATAGAAGCAAATATTCTAGCAAAGGAAGCCTCCACGAACGAAGCAAGGGATGAGTTTGATGAAATACAATACATGCCAAGCATAGACCTCCCAAAAATGTTACAAGTAGAAAGTGAAGAAAATTGGATAACCCCGATAGTATCATACCTGAAGGACAGAAAGCTTCCAGAAGGAAAGGAAGAAGCCAGAAAACTCAGGGTTAAATTAGCAAGGTACATCCTTATGGACGAGGTACTATACAAAAGAGGTTTTTTCCAGCCATACCAAAGGTGTTTAGCTCCAGACGAGGTGAATTACATGTTGAGTAAAATTCATGAAGGAGCATGTGGTAACCACTCAGGAGCCAGATCACTCGTCCACAAGGTCATCCATGCAGGATACTATTAGCCAACCATCCAAGCTGATGCTAAGACATATGTCAAGGTATGTGATCAATGTCAACGTTTCAGTAATATTCCTAGACAGCCGTCAGAATATCTCACTCCAATGATGGCCCTTTGGCCTTTTGCACAATAGGGTTTGGAT
This sequence comes from Quercus aquifolioides, assembly GCA_019022515.1. Taxonomy (NCBI): domain Eukaryota; kingdom Viridiplantae; phylum Streptophyta; class Magnoliopsida; order Fagales; family Fagaceae; genus Quercus; species Quercus aquifolioides. The sequence continues at coordinate 67,248,900 of CM032333.1, forward strand.
ATATTAGGCCCCTTTCCAACTGGAACTAGACAGATGAAGTTTTTGGTGGTAGAAATAGATTATTTCACTAAGTGGGTGGAAGCTGAACCCTTAGCAAAAATTACACAGTAGAATGTTAAAAACTTCGTCTGAAAGAGTATTGTGTGCAGATTTGGAGTACTAAGGGTACTAGTATCTGACAATGGACGACAGTTCGACAACACGCCCTTCAGGGAATTTTTTGAACAACTGAGAATCAAGAATCATTATTCTTCACCCTCCCACCCACAGGCCAATGGACAAGTAGAAGTGGCAAACCGATCCTTGTTGAAAATCATCAAGACTCGGCTTGAAGGGGCAAAGAAAGTATGGCTAGATGAATTAACAGGTGTTTTGTGGGCTTACAGAACAATAGCGAGGATCCCCACCGGGGAAACTCCTTTCAAACTAGCTTATGGGAGTGAAGCAGTCATACCTGCAGAAGTACACATGGCCAGCCATAGGGTGATGAAGTATCAAGATGAAGAAAACAAGGAACAGGTTCGTCTTAACCTCGATCTTATAGACGAGGTGAGGATGGACACGGAGCAGAGAACAGCAAGGTACAAAAATCTCATGGCAAAGCAGCATGATGCCATGGTGAAACCAAGGCGCTTCAACATTGGAGATCTTGTCCTAAAAATGGTTTTTTTGGCCACCAAAAACCCAGCCCATGGGAAGCTGGGACCAAATCGGGAAGGACCTTATAAGGTTATCAACTGCAAGAGGCAAGGATCCTACTACTTGGAAGCCTTGGATGGAAGAAAGCTGGAACATCCTTGGAATGTTGAACACCTAAGAAGGTACTATCAATAAAGGGTGGCCATGGAAAAACATTGTCACAGGATGAACTCCATGGACGTTTGAAGTAATTTATTGCTTAAATGTTATTTTCTTGTGTTTGCTTATTACTACTACTATGTTTTAGATGTGTAAGTATTTTGTGTTACTCGTGGACGAATCTGTGTTGTATAAGTATTTTTAATTCCTTAAAGGCACTAACTCTTAAGCATGTGCCATGACTGTGGACGAATGATTACATTGTGGGTTCCCAAATATATATATGTGAGGTATTTTCAAATATATGTATGATTGTATGGGAATCCTTCATTTTTATGATTTCATTCAAAATAATCTACAGAAGGCAAACAACCAAAGACGAATAAAATCCTTGGACGCAAGGACGTGCCGTCTATAAGCTTTCCTACCAAATAAGGATAAAGCAAGAAAAATAAACCTAAGGTATGTCCGTCTAAGCTCAAGATGGGATAAAACCTAAGGTATATCTGTCTAAACTCAAGGCGTGATGAAACCTGAGGTATGATCGTCTAAACCATGGACGAATAATGTGCTTGAGAAAACCACAAGCCCATAGACGAATCTAACCAACCTAACAATCCGGCACATGGACGAGCATTTGTTGGGAACATTTTTGTTAAGGACGAGTAAATGATCGTCCCAAGTTTGAATGGTTTGAATAATGAATAAAGCTGGCAAAAGGCACGTCATTCATGGACGAGTTGTACTTAAATATGAACATGAAGGGTTCGCTTTACTCTATGTTCAGCAACATGGGAAGATTCGTCCATGTGCTCAAGACAAGATAAAATGTCTTCCTAAATGGACGAACCACAACCATGAAAATGACATGGACGATATTTATAAAGTACATCCATAAATCCTTAAATGTGTTTAAACATGATGAAACAATGAAAATAAAAAGCATTCATTCATTTATTCATAAAATTCAAAGGGTAGACGACCACCGTCCAAAAACCCTTGAAAGTAATGAGTAATTATTCATAAAGCTCATCCATAAATTTGGACGAGAGAATTGTACTTGAATAAATTTTAAAGGCCCAAAACAACGGGCATCTCCAACAAAATTAAAATATAAATTTTCTGAAGGGAAGATAAAATCACTTGGGATCGTCCTGAGTAACTTCATTGTTGGCATCGTCCATAATGTTGACATCTTCAGAACTCGTCTGTAGCAAGGAGCTTTCTGTAGCAAGAGGAAGCTTGAAGGAGTCAAAGTTTAAATCAAGATAGGCTTCCTTGGCATCAGCACGGAAGTCCTCATAGCCAGCAGCATAGTGATTGTCTAAACGATTCTTGTACTCGTCAGACTTCTTGAAGGCTAGAATGGCTTCCTAACGTGCTTTCTCCAAGGACGAGGCAAATCCATAAACTTGTCCCTCCAAGTGAGCAATACGAGTGTCTTTCTCGACGACATCTGATTTGAGCTCTTCCACCTCATTCTTCAGCTTCGTCTCACTTGCTTGCAGACGATTGAAGTCATCAGTCAACCTAATCACCTCCCCCTTCTTTAACAAAATTTCATTGTTCAGCTCTTTAGCCTTCTCTTTCGCCGTCTTTGCCTCCTCACAAAGTTCCTTGGCCTGGCACGTCGCTGTATAAAACTTTGACATAGCCTATGTGTGGACGAAGGAAAGTTAGACATTTCATTTTTGAAAAACTTATTGAAAACACACAAAGACGAATGAAACTCATACTTTAAAGAGGTCATGGATACCAGAACGTTCAAATTCCTTCACTGACATATTATAACATTCATTAACTTCATTATCAGTGACGATTCCTTTGAACATCCTCCATGTGTAGCCCTCGTCCAGCACCAAGTTTGAAGAATGATCAGATGGCTCAGATGGAAGAGGCTTGCGAGGAGTCTTGGCTGGAGGGGGAGTAGGGTCAGTCTGGACGGGATGAACTATTTGGACGGGCTCCACATCTACTGGAGGGTCGTCCAGATTAACCGTCGAAGATGTGAATTTGGGAACCTTGGGAAGAGAAGTCTTGCCAGGCTTTTGCTTCTTAGGACCTCGACAACTTGGAAGGTCATCCAGATCCACAACACTGGATATAGACTTAGACTTTCTCTTCCCTGTATGGACGGAAGGTTTTTGGACGATTGGTGGTGCAGTTGCATCCTCGTCCCCACTAGCTATGGTTTTTTCTTTGTTCTCCCTTATTATAGTTATTCCTGCGACGAGGAAAATTAAGTTAAAAAAAAAGAAAAAAAAAAAGAGAAGAATGGACGATACTTACTTCGACGAGTAGTCTTTTCGTGACCAAGGTTTTCAGCGGTAGGTTCTAGGCCAAGCCCCCACGTAGCTAGACGACTGAGAGTGACTAGATCGTGAAAGGTTCTCCCAGGGAAGGCGCGCACTTGGTCAATTCGATCCAAGTAAAATTTGTCCAAGCGTGGACGAGCAACAGCTGCATCAATAAAAAGAAATAGGGGTTGGACGATCGAAAGTTGGAAAATATGTAAAGAAAAATAAAATAAAATGGAAGGAGACATACCCTCAGGACGAAGACGACCTAGAGGGCCGGTAAAAGGTGGGAAGGGGGCATTACCCACATCAGCTGGGTCCCCAGCCTAATTTCCGAAAATAATAAAAAATTCCTTTTTCTAGAGCCTATCAAACGAGCTACAACCCTTTATTAAACTATAGTAGGAGCCTCTGGACGAGAACTGGTAAAAACCAGAAGAGGAACTCATCCACTGTGATAGGACAGTCCCCTTCCAAGGCCTTACGCCATAGCACTTGCATGACAATTACCGTCCTCCATCCATTGGGGTTGAGTTGGTTAGGTCCAATACCCAGCCTATGGAGAAGACCTCTACAAAAAGAATTAAGAGGAAACCTAAGGCCAGCTAAACGGTAAGAAGTATATACTCCTAAACCAGAAGAGGGAGAGCAACACCACTCTCCTTCATTGGCTAGACGAGGGTTGAATTCAAGAGGGATCTGGTATCTATCTACAAGGGTTTTTAATTTAGGGGCGTCTAGGATGGACACTACCTCGGGGGTACAACTATATATGACATTCTCCTCTTCCTCATCCTCGTCCTGAGAAACGCTAGGTGGCTCTCTGGACGAGTTAGTCCCAGCCCCAGATGCCATCCTACGTTGCATTTCCTGGAATTCCTCAAAGGAAATGCCAGGAACCCCAGACGAGTATTGCTCGACCGAGCAACTACTACTATGGCTCGTGCTCCCCTCACCACTCTCATAACTACCAGAAGAAGCGTCCTGGTACTCATCTATTTCTCTCTCCATACTACTAGACGAAGACATTACTGAAATAAAGATTAAGACGAAAAACCTAAGAAAGGAAGAAGAAATACCTGAGAACTAGGATGAAGAGCTAGAAAAAACTCTTGGATGAGATTGCAGAAGGGAGATTATGAGAAAGGTGAAGGGCAGGAAAGAGAATGTACCTATTTATAAGGCCCAGAAGCAGGTCAACGAAGCGACGCTAGCCATTCAGAACGCAATGGACGTGATGGGTCAACCAACGAAATCACGACATGTGGTCAAAAAAAAAAAAAAAAAAAAATATATATATATATATAAATAATAATAAATGAATTTTTAACCCTCTGGTTAATGAAAATTGAACCTTTCCTTGGATGACCCCTGGACAAAGTGGGCAACTGATGGGATAGCGAAATTGACCATCTCTGGTTCATCCATAGGGATCGTCCATGGGTATTGATTAGCTAAATAAACCTCAGACTGTCTGGACGAAAGAGTCGTCCATGTGTAAAGCGCATGGACGACCACACAACAGTCTATATACAAAGAGTTGTCCATGGGCAAAGCACATGGACGACCACATAACAGCAAATTCTAGAGTGGTTAATCGACCTGTGTTCATCGGCACCAATTTCTCCTAAGTATATAACTTCCATTAGTGGTTGCAACTTCTATCGCCGTCAAGGAAGTTATTTCCGGAATTCCTGATTTCTATGAATCTTGAGGAAGTTACTAAACCAAATAACTGCTCCAAGGTTCTCTATATAAGGACCGGTCTAAATCAAGCAAAGGTAAGGATTCTCTAATATTTTACTCCTAAAAAGTTGGAACTCCATTCTTGTGAGAAACTAACTTGGCCATCGGAGGATATTTGGCCGGTCCACCCTAGTCTCTTTTGATAGCGTGTTCATTTTACAGGCCTTCGCTACGACTATCAGCTCATCGAAGCCGGAGTGTTCAGCCTACTGATTCTGTGAACCATCAACGTTATTTTAAGTGTTGTGAAAATACGAGTGGGTGAAAAAGTGTTGTAAAAATACGTGTTGTGTTGTTTAAACAACAAAAACTGTTACTCAAATAATGTTATTTAAACATTCAAACGCTAAAGAGCTTTTCAGGTTGGAATTCTAACATATTGTAAAAAATCTACTAATAAAGCCTTGCATTTAAAACTCTACTTACTACACTAATGCCAAAGTCCTTAAAAGCTAAACATAGTTTTGGCTAAAGTAGAATATTTGAATGTTAGCATCAAAGGGTTTTTTTTTTTTTTTTTTTTTTTTTTTTAATTTTTTTTTATTTTCCAGATAGTTACAATATGATGCTTATCCTGCAAGTCAAACCATTTCTCCCCTACACTTCCAACACTTTGTGTATGGGGAGGTGTCATTTAAGCTACAGAGCTCTTGGCTAGTATTAAAGTTCTTTAGTGCATTATTCCATCTTGTTGTTCATTAGAACAATAATTGATATATCTATATATATATATATAGATATATATATGTATAGATATTACAATTTATAATTTATAGAATAACAATAGTAAAATAAAATAAAGATATTTCACTAAATTTACATTTGTACCATAAAATAAGAGAACAGTGGAGAGATATTACCTAGCTTGATGATTGATAATAGCTTAAAAGTACAATATTACCTTAGTATTGGTAAGCATTATCACATCTATTTTGTGTTTATTACCACACTTACACGTAAATATAAGAGTTTGTAAGTTTTCTCTAAAATATACTCATTATGTGTATTTTTTTTTTCTTGTAAGAGATTAAAACTAATAAACTAAGCATGCAAACATGAAGCTAAGAGTTCAAGGGTGAAGCCCAATTGAGAACTGGCTTTTGAAGAATTTAATGAGTTAGAGATGTGTGGTAACATAAAAAGAAAGAGAGAGATTCGCTTAAGCCAAAGATGGAAATAATCCTGGCATAGAAATATTTTGACCAGTATTGGTATTTTGGCCATATCTTTTTACTCCAATATCGGATTGACTTGATTCTTGCAGCATGAAAATAGGACTTGAAGATCTAAAACTTTGTAGTTTACCAAAATTTTAGAATCATCTGTATTCAAGGCCAAAACTGACCTGTATGTTGACTAACTGTTGAAAAATGGGAATCGACATTTTATATTTTCCTTTCTAGGGAGCATGTATTTTAGGGTTTTAAATATTATAAATATTAAAGGGATACAAAGGCAGCCAAATTTTTGGTTGCTGAAAAACCTTATTTTTCATCAATTTTTAGAGTTTTTATTTTCTATGGAAGTTTAAGAACCTAATTTAGGGTTAGGGGTAAATGCCCAATGTTGTAAGAGCATTACCATCAGGTCTCTTATAAAAAATGCAATTTTAACAAACCAAAAACCTACTTTATTATTTTACCACATCATTTTATAATATCTCATTCATTAGATGTTTTATTCTTCAAATTTATACATTAAAATAATATTTACAACACATTAAAATAATATATTAAATTCCTCCCCCGTTGTCGTCGTTGTCGTCATCAACAACAACAACCAGAAAAATTGTTGCGGCCAAAATCACCAAAAAAAAAAAAAAAACCACAACCACCAAAATCAACCCACAACCGCCGCCAAATCACCATCAAATCACAACCACCAAAACAGAAAAACAAAAACAAATCAGAACAGAAATCGGCACCACCACCGATTCGCCCACCATCGATTTGCCCATCACCAGCCGACCCACCCACCACCACTGATCTGCCCATCACCATCTCAACCCACCCACTGCTGAACCGGGTATCAAAAAAAAAAAAAAAAAGAAAGAAGAAGATCGGCTTGGCTTGATGCTCCAGCCTGGGTTTTGTTGGAGAGGGAGGTAGTGACGTGGAGTAGAGGGAGAGAGAGCAAAAAAATGGTTGAACAAGGAAGTGAGAGAGAGAGTAGATATTGGTCAGTGAAGATGAAGAGATATTTTAATTGGGATGAGAGAGAAAGCTAAATAAAAAAATAATAAACCCATATGCTATATTGTTTTGTACTGTGTCAAAGTTATCACGATACTGTAACATGTTGCAAAATTTTGACACATTTGGAACACTTCATGAGGCTTGAATAGTGGTGTTTGGTGTGTCAAATGCCAAATATTTGGCCTTTGACACACCTGATGGTAATGCTTTAAGTTGTCCACTATTCAATCCAACCATGTTTTTCATGTTTTGATTATTGAAATCAATTTTTTTCTTTTCATAATTGTTTTGTTAGATTAATATTTAATTTCTAATTCTTTCATAAGTCTATTCTTGAATCTTCTCATTGTTAGAATATGGTTTTATAATCTTTCTTGTAAAACGGGCTAATTTTGTTAGATATTACTTTTTCCATAGTATTGCCTCTAGGGTATACGATGTTCTTGAGTTTTTTTAGCAAATTTATTGTTTTCTAGAATAAATTGTTGGAACAGTTGATGAATATAATCAACCAAAGAGATTTTTATTAATGAAGTATATTTCTAAATTTTCCAATTGGATAGTTTATGTGTTTACTTACCCAATTGTGTACTAAATTGGATTGTTAGTGGATGCTTAAAAATAGTGGACAAACCCTAACGCCCTAGTGATTTTAATTATTGAGTTTTACCAAACTTTCTTTTTCTTAAGTTTCAATCATATTTTTCTATATATTATTGGTGCTTTTAACGTGTTCTTGTTTTCCTTTTCTCGGTGGAACAACATCCTTAGCTTAGCTGCACTACAATTTCCCTTACAAAATTGGACAACATCAATGATCATCTCATAAAATAAAATATAATTTATTGTCAATTCAAAATATGTTTTTAGGTGGCGGAGCTGAGACATGGACCGGGTCACTATCTTGAGCTGATACACGCCGTCTATGAGATTTCTAGTGTAGTAGACTAACAATATTATGTGTGCCCTCAGGATACAACCACCTAGCCACCTTGCTGATTATCCTTACAAGCCTATACAGATTGTAGAATATGAAACTCTTAAAATAATACTTTCTTTTACCTAGAAATATAGTGCAGTAGGGATATATATTTTTCATTAAAAGAAGAGGAAAAAAACCATACAAGTGTTTTAGAAATATTTTGCTTCATATAAAAGTGGTAAGACAAAACTACATTTGTTTTTGTACATCCCATTCACTTCACATAGCTAGAGGTCTATATATCTCTATATATGCTGAGACAAAATAGTCTTATACTTAAGAATTTATGAACACTGACAACCATTTTGAATTTCTTATAAATCAAATAATAAATATTTATTGTGTGGTGAAAAACAACCAACAACACTGTAGTTGAGGAGGCTTCAAATCTACACAATTAATTCCTAAAAATGGGAAAAATAATCCACAATGGGAGGATTAAGCAACAGATTAAAACAGATAATGAACAAATCAAACTCTTTTATAGAGGGGAACAACATTCTTGAGGTGCCTCATACAGATTAAGGGAACTTGAACTTAAAGAACATTCCCTTTGGCTCTCTCTCTCTCTCTCTCTCTCTCTCTCTCTCTCTCTCTCTATATATATATATATATATAGTTCTTGCCTAAGCTTTTGCTTTGTAATTTTCTCAACCCCCTTCTCTATGGCTTCCCCCTCCTTTTATAGCTATTTCTCACTTCCTTTCCCTCTTCTAGCTATTTAGTTCCTAGTTGGATTTTAGGGGATACTTGTCCCATCATCCTTCTGTTCTACCACTTTTTGATCATGAAAGTAGACTTCTGGGGGTGCTTCTATTATTCAGGCTAGTAATTCGGTATTGAATGTAGCTGACATTAGGTGAGGGGCCTCATTAATGCGGAGGTGATAACTTCATTGGGTCCTGCATTTTCTTTGTTGTGTCCCTTGGAGGGAGCTTAAGAAGAGGAGAAACCTCAGTTCATAAGGGGCATGTTAACCGCATTATATTTATTTCTTCTGGAAGAAAGTTCTATTTGCCACCCCAGTAATGGACCTCGGGGAATGAAGTCAGCTTGGATTTCCATGGTGGTGGGCTTCAATGGTTTCTCCTCACTCAATAGGCTTCTTCGTTCATAACCTTACCTTGGGCTGGGTCCATTCTTCAGAGCAGTTCTTTGGGCTTTTGGCTCTCGGCCCGAGCTTACATTCATCCCCCCACATTAATTTATGTCAATAATTTCCTTTATTGAAAGGTCGGAACATTTGAAAGGAAAAGTTTTATTAGGAAATGTCTTTGGTAAGGAAATATTGCTATATACATTGAGCCACTAAATGTTCATATGGTCAATAATATTTATAGACATTCAAATTCTAACATTATATACAAAATAACTCACAAATTAATACAAATATAAAGACTTTGAATTTGCTAAAGAGTGAACTGATTTCATCAAATCACTTAAATAAGCATTTAATAAAAATATTGAAATTTTTATAAGGGTAAATTACAAAATTGGTTCTTGTTCTTTACACAATATTTCAATTTAGTCCCTAACCTTTCAATTGGATCAATTTAGTCCCTAAATTTTTTAGTTCCATGTCAATTTAGTCCCTATCGTTATTTCTTGGATAGAAAAAACTGATATGTCTAATAGAATAATAAAAAATTATTTTCTATGTCATATCAATGCCAACTATACCGCCACTCAGATTAAAAAAAAAAAAAAAAAAAAATCAAATTAAAACTAAGCCACGGGAGATCCCACCAACCACTCACCTCCATCTCCTTTCCCTAAAATCCATTATTCTTGCACATACAACATCAATCAAGAACCAAGATATTTTTCTTCTCAAAAAAAAAAAAAAAAAACCAAGATATTCCTTGTCCAAAGATTATCCACTGCTACCCTGGGTTGTCATCTGAAGAAAGAAGGCAACCTTTCTTGGGACCTCTGTACATCAATACTCATTTGAGGAAAACATTTCCCTATAAACCTCTAAGAACTTAACAGTAGGAATGAACATCAAGTCTATCTTCCTTTGAAGGCCTCAAAAAATTTGTTCCATCCCTTGGCCCGAAGTTAGTTTAGAGTACAACAGTTCAATGAAATTTTCCATAGACTCAAACTCCAAATCTTGTGGTGATCTAGTGAATTAAGGGTTCCAACTACGCCCACGATCCAAATAAGATGCAAATGAGGCATTCTTGTCTACTGTGACTCCATAGGATTCAAGGAACATATCCTTAAGACAAGAATCTTCCCACCAAGTATCATGCCAAAAACTCACCCGTATACCAACCCCATTAATAAACTTGATTTTCTTAAAAAGATATCTCATCTGCTTCTGATACATTTCGAAAGCTTTACCCAATGTGAACCTCGTACCTTCTCCAATGACCAACCCGTCTCATAAATGTACCCCAAACCGCAACAATCATTTCCCTAGAGGAGCTTGATTGAATTCAAACCCAAATCACAACTATCATTTCCCTAGAAGAGCTTGATTGAAAGTGCTCAGCTTACCAATCCCTAGTTTTAACTTTTAACGAGAGAGAGAGAGAGAGAGAGAGAGAGAGAGAGAGAGAGAGAGATGATTTTGATTGGTTTAATTTTTTTTTTTTTTTTTTTTAAATCTAACATGGCAGAACAATGGGCAGATAGTGTGACATGAAAAATAACATTTTATTTTTCCATTTGACACATTATCCTTCTCTATTAAAGGGATAACGGCAATGACTAAATTGACACAAGACTGAAAAAGTCAGGGATTGAATTGACCCAATTGAAAGATTAGAGACTAAATTAAAATATAATGTAAAGGATAAAGACCAACTTTGTAATTTACCATTTTTATAAAAATATTCCAACACATCTTTAATAAAAATAATGAATTGACGTGATTGTCCATTCTTTTGGTTTTTTTTTTTTTTTTTTTTTTAAGATACAAAATGGACACTCATTTTTGAGAGAGAGAGAGAGAGAGATAATAATAATTGACCATTATTGAATTAATTAGGTTAAAGTACGAATATGTAAAATGTTTTATTTTTTATAATTTGATATTAGCAATAGGAGAGGAGGATTTGAATATTGGTTGTCTTTATTGGAAACATCAAAAAGCGTCAATTGAGTTAAAAAAACTCTTAACTTTTTTTTTTTTTTGACAAACAGGGGTATCTAGACCTTTTCAAATATCTGACTATTCTTTCGGGTGTATGTCATCTTTTGTCATTTCTCACATCTAAAAAGCTTTTTATCAATTTGGTTACCAACCATGAATGATAATTTCAAAACACTTTATCATTGAAGTTTGCTAATCATTCTAAACACTAAATTTTTTTATCGTCAAAACTCAACGATTGAAATTATACTTCCCATGTTAATACCAAAACGACTTAAACAAGACCAAACATAGATATAATATCATCATTGCTACTCTACTAGTGGGAATCTAAAATTAGTAATATGATTTGATAATAGTTTACAACATGAAACAAAAATAAATAAGTACATAGTTTATTAATCAAACTGATTTAAAGAATAAAAGTGGTAGGGCGTCAGGTGATGAAGCTATACCTAATTCTAAACATGAACTTGCTAAAATTGAAACGTCATTACATGGCCCCATTTCTTCATTTCTAATATATTCATGTTCATCAAAATTTGGTTGAACATGAGAAACTTTTTGAAGTCCCTCCAATTCCATCATGATCTCTAACATGGTAGGTCGCTTCTTTCCATTCAAGTGCAAACATCTTTTTGCAAGGTTAGCAATTGCCATGACTTCATCTTTATTACAAACCTTACGTACTTGAGTATCAAGTATATCAAAGAGACGGTTCTCTTTTAATGAATGAACAAAATATGTAGATAAATTCCGACTTTCTGCTGATCTTGTCGAAGAAACTGGTTTTTCTCCTGTTAAAAGCTCAATAAGGACCACTCCGAAACTATAAACATCACTTTTGTCTGTAAATTGACTTGTTTGAAAGTATTCTGGATCCAAGTAGCCAAAAGTACCATATACTAGTGTGGTTACATGAGTTTGGTCAATGGCCACTGATCTTGAAGTGCCGAAATCTGCTACTTTTGCTTTATATTTGTCATCAAGGAGTATGTTTGAAGATTTTATGTCTCGGTGGTAAATGGGCAGTGAAGCTGCAGAGTGTAAATATGATAGAGCTCCTGCAATTTCTGTGGCAATTCTTAAGCGCATATCCCATGTTAGCAATGGAAAATCTTCATTTTCTTCGTGGAGATATTGAAAAAGTGTGCCATTGGGAATGAATTCATAAACTAACAAAGGAACTTCTGTCTCAAGACAACACCCGAGTAGTTTAACCACATTTCTATGATTGATTTGTGAAAGAATGATAATCTCATTAATGAATTGTTCAAGATTTCCCTCATCCACTGTGTTGCACTTTTTAATTGCCACAATTCTTCCATCAATTAACATTCCTTTATAAAATGTACCTTGTCCACCCTTACCAAGTATTCTATTTTCATTAAAACGATCAGTTGCATTTTCCAACTCTTTTGAATTGAATAATTTTGCCTTCTGAACGTTGTTTTCATTTGAAGATAATTGTTGTTGCAATAACAAACCACCATTCCTTTTGAAGAATTTTTGCTTGAGCTTTATTTTGTTTCTTTTCTTTATCACTTTGTATAACCACCAAATAACAAGGAGTAGAAACAATACCCCAAAGCTTGGAGAAATAACTGCATACATCAAGCAAAAAAATAGAAATATCACATCAACCTAATTTTTATTTTTATTTTTTTATTATTACTTTTTTTTTTTTACGGTTAGAAACATCGGCCGAAAAATTTAGGTTATAGAAAAATATGAATAAGTACAATGATTTGGAAACATCTTTCCCGCTAAAAGCTGCCAACTTTTTTTTTTATTCTACATTAATATGTTCTCGCAATATGCACAGCCTAAATAAGTGTTAAATCCTAATTAATTTCTTAAGAAAAAGGGAATTTACTATTAGGTACTTGATTTTTTATTAACAGTTCAATTATGTAATGGCTTTATGAGACTGGGATATTTTGTCACTTATCTAACTTTTCAACGTGTTCCTGGGCTGTCCTGCCTTAAATGAGCTTAAACACCTAATTGATAAATTCTTACAAAATTTTTAATTTCAAAAATCTAAATTGAAATGAAGAATTGTACAACTTTATAGAGAAATTTTATTTTTAGATAGATCTGTAATCTTTGTCGAAAAATATAGAGGAGTGATGAGTAATGCAATTCAGCTAATAGTCTGGAACGATCAAGTTATAGGAGGTACGATTATATCTTTTAGTGATAGATTGCCAAGAGAACAGAAATTAAAAGCTAATTGTCTTTTTATGTGCTTCATTTTTTAAATGTGCATTTAATTTAGTAAACTAAACGTGTATGAAATATAGTATTTTTTTTTAATAACTTTTTCTTATCCGTGATCTAGCTCGGAAAGTAGAATCAATAAAATCCATTAAAAAGAATTAACTAAAAAAAAATAAAATTTAAGGAGTATTAAATGGAAATTAGAATTATAAACACCTTAGAGTTACACTAGATGTCAGTTGTACCGTCCCTCTTAATGTCATGACCCTTATGCCATAGCATATCCTAGTCATGTAACCAAGATCTTGTTATTATTTTTAACTATATTCATTTTCCAAATTTCCAAATTTAATGAGCAATAGGACATACCTATAATGGCTATCTTCAATGCTCGCTTGTTGCAATTGTAACCGCCTTCTGTATTCTCACACTCTAAATCGGGGGAACAAATGGTATACTTTTGCTTTTCGTCTTCACATTCATTTATATCTGATAGGAATAAGATAACACGAAAATTAATAAAGTTTTGTGCATTTTGGTGTTTACATACATATCTTTGCTCACTTATATAGGCAACAGAGGTTTGGGCAAAATTTGTTGCTCACTCATATTGGCAACAGAGGTTTCAAAAGTACTAAGCACAATTTGTTCTTCAAAATTGATTTGGGTTAAATCCAAGGAGGTTAATCAAGCTCAAACAGCCTTATTACAAGGATTGCCTTGGTTCTTAAGCATTAGGGAAAACATAGGCAGACTCTAAACATAAACAGAAACCACCAAAAAAATGTTGATGGCTCAATCAAAAGCTGAAAGTAGAAAACCAAAAGGTGGTCGGAGCCAATTGCAAGTGAATCGCTTTAGCTTTTTCAGGCTTTGTGGCAAAACGCAAATGTTATTTTAGCGAGTAATGTTTAGGATTATTTATTTAATTATTTTTTGAATAGGAGTTGTGGTCAAGGTTATCACCAAATTAGATTACATATTTAAGTTTAGTTCATTTTTTGGTTGAACAAATTTAAGCATGTTCATGAACAACAAAATTAGATCAATCTTTTCTAATATATAGTAAACATTGCAACAAAAATTTGTATGCTGAATGAGGATTAGCATGCTGAATGAGGAATGGAAATCCACAATATTTTAATTATATATGTAAACATTGCAACTAAAATTATGACGTTTACTTTGTAATAATTGCTCTTTATTATCATGTCAAGACATTAATAAATTTTTAGTGTAGATGAGATTCAAATCCCAAATATTTTATTTGATGATAAACTTTTTACCAATTGAGCTAATGGAAATCCACAATATTTTAATTGTTTGATATATATATATGCATCTAGTGCAATAATAAAAAATAAAGACAAAGTTTTAACCCATTGATAATTTATTTTAGTATAAATATAGTATATGAGGATAAGTTATTTAAAATCATATATTATTCTTGAATATAATTTAAAATAACGTGGTATTATACATACTTTTAAATTTTTCAAAAGAATTTTTCTCTATAAAATGATAGTCTCTATTTAAAAGATGGATCACAAATATGCCACAGTTTTTTGGCCCTATCTTTTGACGTACACTCTTGTTAATTATCTTTTGTTCTCCTCAATGTAACAAAATGTAATTTCATCTAATATAATTACTCTTTAGAAACAATTCCAACTAAATACCAAGCATTATTTCTCAAAACCTGTACAGGGCAGAATATGTATGGTATGAAATATGTATGTGTTTCATTTATTATGAATTTGACAAAAAAAAGTCATACAAGTATAATACGAAAAACGTTTAATACATATTTAATGTGATTATTTTTAATTATAAAAAACGTGTATTTTGTAGAGTAAACGAGAGTTTTATTAAGAAATATGTACATACGTGTTATATATGGTATGTGTACTTTACTTACAATGCTCAAAAGAATAAATTTTGCCAAATAAATATTTCTGTTAAAATCGAATCCACTAGAATTTATTATTATTATTTTTTTTTGCAACAGTCTTATTATTACGAATTATTTATTATTATTTATTTGATATGTATTACGTATTATTTTGGAGGAAGACAATAGTCTTATTGTATGCAACCTTTTCATCAAGCTGAACGGTATACAGCTAAAAAAAAAAAAAAAAAAAAAAAAAAAAATAAAAAAAGAGTGATCTATATATGAGTCAAAATAAGGCATGTAATGTAAAAAGTAGGGGAAAATCAAAGGTGTTGGTAATAGAAGTTTACCTTGACATCCTGTGTTAAGATAAGGATTTCCTTCGAATCCGTAACTGCAATAATAATAATCGACCCCGTATCTTGTATAATACCCACTTATATGCCGTCTGTAATACGACTCCGTAGTATCTTGACGGTCAGTGAAGTTTAATACAGTCCACTCCAGCACCACAGGAACGTAATCCAAATTCAGAACATGGTTAGAGGGATCTGTTTTATCTAACCATTGTGTCTCTGCGAGGAAGGCACGTTTGCAACTACTCGTGTTTGAGAAAGTAACATTAAGTAGCTGAATCCCATCAGGGACTGAGGTCTGGCAGCAGTCGGACCAACTTTTTTTTATTGCAATCCGTCTTGCAACCAACCACCATCATAGGATCCAGACTAGTCATTGTGGCCAAGTTGTCGCAACCAACCGAAACGAATTTATTCCGAGATGACGAGAAGAAAAATGGAGTTCCGGAGAAGTTCACCCCCGCCGACCTCTTATTTATGCAGTTCGAAGAAATAATAGGCATCATGACTCGAATGAGTCCGGCCTCAGAAAAAGACTCATTAGTATTAGAAGGATCAGTAATTCTGATTTTCAGCACCTCCATGCGAATGCTGGGTAAGAAGGCTATAGCAGCATTGCAAACAATTTCATACGTCTTGTTCATGAAGCAATTGCTTCCGATTCCAAACGGATATGGAATCCAAACATTTCCACATCTATCAGGACAATTGTCTTTTGCCATAGGTGGTGCTCCTTCTGCTAATCCATATGCCACTGCCAGCAGAAGTAAGAAAGTAATTCTCATTACAAATGTCACAGCTATTTAATTTCTGGGTGTCTTTTACGGTTCAACAAAGCAATATATATATACACATACATACATGGCCTTGCAAGAAAAGTATAGCTAGACAAGATATTTTTCCGCACCTTCCGATTTTGTTCCTTCGTTTACTTGGACTTTATAAATGGGCAGAGTCACTGCATTACAACCACAAAATAACATTCCAACTTGCACACCTAAATTGCTGTCAGTGGAATTTACTTAAAAGAGTTAAATCAGCGGCCAGGAAATAAACAACAAACCATTAAATTCAACTTCCAAAATAAGCTTCAAAGATGAAAAGCCCCTTTTAATTTGTTTGATTGACTAGTATCAGTAATTATCTGTGGATAAAGGAGTTCATTCCGACCATTTTCCAAAAGATTGAAGAATAAAAACTAAGAAAAGTCATCACAAAAGAACTTTAGGAATTTGTTTTTATTTTTATTTTTATTTGATTGGATAGGAATTTATTTGATTCAAGAAGGCAAATATTGACTCGTGTTTTCATATATACCGCATGGGTGGCTCCACTTGGAGCCCAGGGGGTTCAATGAAACCCCTGCAGGCCAAAACAAAAACTGTATATAATATTTTTTTAATTTAATTTAATTTTTTTGTTTTGACCTCCTAAAATAAAATTTTGAACATCTTGATCTTGCTTTCTATAATGTAGCTCTAGAATTGATAATGAAGAAATCATGTAACGATTTTAAAATATGAAATATCATAGAAAGTAATGGTAAAACTTTATGTATTTCAGTTATTTATTTATTTTTAATTTTTAATTTTTTTTGGTGATGTTGATATATGCATGTTCTCTTTTATTTTGAATTTTGTATAATTTTTATTTTTTATTGACCCCTAAAAAATAATCCCGGAGCCACCGATATTTTTCCAATTTCTAGTTTGAATATAGTACGTGGTTTCTGATTTACCTTCATTGAGAGGACGCTGTGAATGATAATGATGTCTAACAAATGAATGAAAAGAGGCAAACTGTTGCAATCTGTCTTAAATTACATTACAAATGACTTCAAAGGCACAACGCGACTGATTCCAGTTAGCTGCCTATTATTGATATAGAAACTAATTATTACCGCAATTACTCAGAAAATGACTTCACAAAAAATTTCTATGATAAAAATATGGTAGTTAATTCGATATTAGGGTATGGCCTAGTCATTGTCGCAACACGGTTGTGACATGTCGGTATGTCCCAGACACGGCAAATCTTAAGAAAAAAGAAAAAGAAAAAGAAAGAAAGAGCAGAATTTTGACATCTGGACAATCACTCACCGTTGATCTTGTTTTGAGCATAACAATCGACTAAATTGATGCCCTAAAAATTTGACTTGTGTCTCTTAGTTCTTTTGAGTTCTCTGAGACCACCGCCTCTCTTTCTCTCATTATTTCTGATCTGATCTGTGCTATGAGACCTCCACCATAAATCGGTGACAACTAGACCCCCCCTCTAGCCTTCAGCAACCTAGAAGCTTCCTCTCTCTTTCTCTATTGTTTCTCTCTACTTCAAATTTCAGGCTCTCTCTCTCTCTTGGTCTTTTGACGCTTTATTTCTTAGATTTTTTTTTTTTTTTTGGTTTGTCTTATTTGCCTTATGTGTGTTGTTTTATCTCTATATATTAAGATGATTCAGAAAGTTAGTTATTGCCTTTTTGACTTATGAAAATACTCCTAATTTAATTCACTTAAGCTTATTTCTAAAAAATAAGAAATAGGGTTAAAATTGTAAATTGAGAAAAATTAATAACAAAAAAGTGAAAAAAAAAAAAAAAAAAAAAAACTCTCCACAATCATCCCCACCTTCTACAAAAAAAAAAAAAAAAAAAAAAAAAACCATCCCAACTTCTAAAAAAACAAAACCACCGTATAGTTTTCTATTAAAAAAAACCTATCCCAAGTTCTGTAAAAAAATAAAAAAAATAAAAAAATACCGCACCTTCTTTTTTTTTAAAAAAATTCACCCACAGTTCCTATAAAAAAAATTAAAAAAAAAATGCCCCATATCACATCAAATAATAATAATAATAATAATAATAACTAAACATATTTCATTGCTATTTTGGTGTTCATTTTTTAGAGCTAGCCTTATGATACTTTTGGCTATATTAGTGGTTCTAAATGTGCAATTTTTTTGGGAAAATAAGTGTGAATCTCAAATTGAAATAAGTGAAAAATTATAACACTAATCCAAAAAAAAAAAAAGAGCCTCATCGCACGCACAGAGTGCGTGTGATGAGGCTAGTTGTTATTATTATTATTATTATATTTTTTGGTGTTTGGTTTTATCTGCCTTATGTGTTTTCTTTTATGTGTTTAGCAATGGAATCTTATTTAGAGCATAACAATCAACTAAAAGCCCCAAAAATTTGACCTGTGTCTCTCAGTTTTTCTAAGTTCTCTAAGACCAACGCCTCTCTTCCTCTTAGTATTTTTGATATGATATGTTCTATGAGAACTCTGCCATACATCAGCGACAACCAAACTCCCTTCGGCAACCCAAAAGCTTCTTCTCTCTTACTCTGCCATTTCTCTTTCCTTCAAGTTCCGGGTTCTCTCTCTCTTGGTCTTTCGAAGCTTTCTTTTCTTAGTTTTTTTTTATTTGACTTATTTGCCTTATGCATGTTGTTTTATATATATAGGTTTAGTATTTATTCATTTATTTATTTATTTTATACTTTTATTTGCCTTATGCGTGTTCTTTTATATGGGTTTAGTATTAATATTAATATTATTACTATTTTTTTTTTTTTTGGTTTTATTTGGCTTAAGCATTTTCTTTTATTATTATTAGGACGGTCACGAAGTAATAACTCGATGAGTCCAAGGTCGAATTCATAGGAAAAATGGAATGATTAGCAAACCACAAGAGAATAAAACTAAAATAATAAAGTTTAATTGAAGAGATTTTGATTATTTAGTAAAGGTAATTTATATTGAAAGAAAATAACGATATATTAAGGCACTAAGGTTTGAGGATCCACACACAACATATCTATTGGTAGTCTTAACAATATTTATTTTATAACTCATCTAAAATTCATACAAATGATTATCTTAGTCAGATGATTTAACAATAAGAAATCAAGATTTAATTGTCTAAGGTAGTTTCATGAAATTGATCGATTTTGGGCAAAAAAAAACTCATGAATTAGTTCGCAAGGAATGCTAAACATTTAACATGCCTGGTGTCTACGATAAATAAAAAAAATTATACAAAACTAAACACTTTTCTAGATGAGTAAATCAATCAAAAATACAAGAACATAAGCATTAAAGCCACCAAATAATTGTTTAGATCATACCAATAAACAGTTGGATTTGTCCCTTATTTTAGCAAGACTTCTAAGAAGCCATAATACCAAATAAAACTCTAAAAATTGTAAAGAAACTTTAAGAAAACCTAAATTTCATTCTACGACAGCTCTCCCTTGAATTTTTCCCTAAAGAGCTGAGAGCTCGGATTTGTGCTAAAACCCAAGAGCTTGTTCAGACACCCAATTAAAAAATTACGGCTAGATTGCTTTTACTCTAACTTAAGCTAAGTGCGAAACTAGAGTAAATAAGCGCAATGAACCGATAAAGCTACCGTAAGCTATATTCATCCATCATCAACAATAAAATGAAAGCTTAAAGAGTAGGGAAGAGATATGCAAACACAAGATAACACCGAGACGTGTTATCGAAGAGGAAACCGAAGAACTCGACAAAAAACCTATCTACGACGCTCCAAGTCGAAATTGATCTACTAAAGAATAAAGTTGGAGTACACAATTAACAAAAGACTCTCCAAGCGTAGTCTACCACATGTACTTGAGCCCTCCAACCTCCTGCTACCAACGAACTTCTCAGAGTCTTATTTTCTCTAGCTTTCTGGATCCTGCAATTCTGCCCGATTGCATCCGCCAATGAATGGCTTCTTCCAATGCTTCCCAATAGCACCAAAATCTCACTTTACACTCAAAATGGGTGTGATAAGTGTTTTGGCTAACAACCTCTTAAGGATCTAGAGATGGAGAGGTAGGAGTTGAGGAAAACCACAAGGAAATGTGCAGATGATTGTGGGTATAACTATCTTTAACTCTCAAGTGTATTTTCTAGATTTTTCTCTCTAAAAATCACTCCTTACAACTTGTGGGTAATGAGGGTATATATAGTGTGGGTAAAGAATTTGGTAAAGCAAACACAACTTTTTGCTAAACAGAATGTTTCACAGGTACTTCACTAGTTAGCCCATCTCGCGAGACACTTACGAAACTAACAGCCTGGCATTACTCTTCAGCTTCTTGTCATGTGCTCTACATGTGGCCTTTTTGTGGGTTGCTTCTTGCGAGTTACTCGCGAGCTAGTCACGAAATCCACTGTTCAACTTTTGAAACTTGATTTTTCACCGATCTCTCACACTTATCCCTTACAAATAAACCCATATACATGTAAGGAAAATGATTAAAGAAATTACAATCAAATTTGGCACGGAATTAAAGCCAACACAATATAGTTAAAAATCACAACTTTACAAGAGCCTTTTTATAGGTCAAGTAATCCTATTACAAGCGGAACTCCTGTTTAGAGAAAATCCTAGGTTTTCAAGCGTCACTTAACTGACATTTTTGGCCGATTTAAAGTTAGCATTATGGTGCAAGTTGCGGAAGTGTCAAGAAGCAAAACATGTCTACTTTTAGAAAACAAAAAACAAAACATGCTTGCTACTAAAAATAACCTCGAATCCATAAGGCCCCTTGAATCCATAAGGAGAAACGGTTCTGGAATCCACTAGAGAAATAATAGACAAAAGTCTGAATTTTTACTAATATCAATAATCTGAAAAAAATTTATCGATAAAACTTGATAAATAAGAAAATATATTATAAAACATGCTTAAGTCAATTTTATTTGATTAGGGCATTTTCTGGTCTTGATCTTTGAATTTTAATATTACTAATTGCATTCTTATTGGTTTGTGATAGATTTGACTGAGGAGAATGGTCAAAATTCAAGCCTAAGAGCTTTTGCTTTGTGGTATCCTTTTCAAACTCTTCTTTTATTTTCTCCTTTTAATTCTGTCTTTTCTTTGTTTCTTTGTTTGTTTTATGCCGTATAACATGTCTGCTTAGACTAGGTTTATGTTTTCTTTATGTTTTAGGCATTTTAGGTTGCTAGAATTTATGTTTTAAGTGTTGCTCTATTTGTTGTGTTTTTAGGGTTTCTGGGTAGAAACCCACGTGTACACGATCAAGGCTGCGTATGCAGGCTTGACTATTCACACACGAGGTTGTTCATGTGTACGCATGAACTAGCCCCTAGAAACCCTAATTTTTGTTTCTTCCATTTTGCTTCTGTTTTCATGTGTATACTTCTGCTTAGGTTCTTTTCCATACTTTCATGTTTTTAAGCTTCTATTTCACATGTTTTATTGCTTTTTTGTCTTTCACATGTTATAATTAGGGTTTATTTTGTGTTTTCCTTGCTTCAATGCTATGAACACGCATTCACATGTTCTTGCATAATGCCATAGTTGCTGAGTTGCTGCAAGGTAAGTGAGGTAAGTCATGCATTGATATGAACATGCATTTTAATGATGTAATATGTTTGTTTGATGTTTGATTTCATGTCTAAAAGTTTAGAATACATGCGATGATCTATGTTTGTTTGCCATGCCTATCTTTATGCCTTGTTTTGTTGCAGCCTTAGATGATGTAATATGATGAAGCATGATTAGATGTATGATTAGAGTTTTTGGTGTGATGAATGCCTTGATACCATGACATGTATGCCAGATGTATGATAAGGTATGCCATGATTAGATGTATGATAGGCCTTATTTGATTGCCATGATAGATTTATGGTTAGGGATGATTGATGCCATGCTGATTGTTAGATGTATGCTAGTGTGTGTGTGTGAGTTAGATGCAAATATTGAGTATGCCTCTAATAGGGTTAAGACATAAGACACAAGATGGGAAGCCAACCTTAGGGTTGGGCAGTTTTGGGTGCCTAACACCTTCCCAAGACCGTACGTTAACTTCAAACCCAAATCTTTAGTAGTAAGATCAAAAGGTCCTTCCTCAAGAGGACGTTATATATATGGTTCCTAGGCCATTGCAAAAACTAGGAGGCGACTCCAAAACCCATTTTGTCCACAATAGCCCTTTAAGTTAGCTTTCGATCCTTACTTGAATCATCTCAATTGGACATCTGAGCCAAAAGTTGTGCTCAAAATACTAACTGGTGCGCAGACTAGAATCCTAATCTGAATTGGATTTGGATTTGAAGCAAATTTCTTTTTATTCCTTATTGCAATTGGATTCAAATATAATTGGGTTGACATTCTTTAACTTCATTATGACCCTTCTAAAATTAAAGTCCATTGGCCTTCTTCTTTGTACAAATCCATTCATTTAAGTAAGTTCTTCTACAAATGACATATTCATGAATTAAAATTCAATTAAGCATAAAATTAATTAATCAAAATTATACCAAAACTAAATATAAAATGCATGAATTAACTCAAAATAAGTATGATAATGCTTTCTAATAATGATATAACTATGCTAAATCAAGCTATTATCACACTCACCAACTAGCTCATTGCTAGTCCCTAGCAATTTAAGTGACTCGAAACAAGGAAACAAAAGAACAAAATTTTATTACTTTAGTTGATATAATTAGTCAAAGGTCAAAAAACTAATAACTACCAAAAATATTCCACATGCTATCAACGCCCAGTGTGGGAATAGTTTAGCCAACCCAAACAAAACCTTAGTCTGAAGATAAAATATGGATTGAATTTCTATCCAAACTATGCTTCAACTCAAATCTCACTAGTGTTAACACTCAACAAATAAAATTACTCCGAAAATAGTATAACAATCTCAAACATATGTGAGCGGAATAATGTAAAATAAAGACAAATATCTCACATATAAATAAGATGAAGAACGGTAGCACAAAATAAAGAATATGTATAGTCTCATGAAAGGATGCTAAACACTAAGAATATTACACCACACATATTGATTAGTCTTGTCAATATCCAAACCATACATTCCTTAAGATCAAATAGGACTTTCATTGGGACGTAATGTAGGGTAAAGAAGAGAATTTAGGAACAAAGTGTATAGGTAAAAATAAAAAGTGTTCCCAAGAATAATTAGGGAGACAACTTCTTTTGAGTATATGACATTTGATTTATCTTCTCAAGTTTCTTGAATATTACACTTTCACTTTATTTTTTCCAAATTTTCATCAACTAATGCATTCTCGATTTATTATTATTTTTTCAATATTTTCCCTTTTCTAATTATGACTTTTTTTTCTTTTTTGCGTGAGTCCTCCTTTTTTCCAACTATTTCACCACAAAAAGACAATTTGATTGTGTTCATTCTTGGAACACTTGGGAAAGGGTCTGAGAAAGAAAGGCTAAAATAATAGGTTCAAATGGGTGACTAATGATAATGTACCAAGAAAAAGAATAATAAAGGCTCAAAATAAACAAAGATGGCCTAAAATCATCTCTTAAGAATTGAGATAGTTCTTCAAAATTCATGACTTTAACATATTCAAGTGTGGCATAAAATTGATAAATTCTTAGCATTTGACCAAATAAGAGAATAATGAGACTAAGCAACAACAAAATTATGCACTTCCAAATGAAAAAAAATAAAAATAAAAATAATAAATAAAAATAACCCTCTAAAAAATGAATGGCTCAAGAAATCACATGGGTTAGAGTCTCTACACTTTATTTTCAAGATTTTCAAAGTCATCTCTATCTCTCAACCAAGAAATATGTTCATGTGGCTAAAGTGCATGTGCATAATAGTTGAGTATGAAAAACAATGGAATTTTTTAGTTAAAATTAGCATAAAGAACTTCGACTTAAAACTCATGCTAAAGAAAAAAAAAATATATATATATTTGATGGAAAAATTGGACTAAAAATAACAAAAAATAACAAAAAAAAAAAATTCAACATAAAATAAAATAAAACCAAATCCAAATCATCTCAAGTTCCTCCCTCTAACTGAAAACTTACATTATCCTCAATGTTAACAAGGAAAAATAATAAAGCATAAAGATTACAAAGAGTACCTTGATAAATGAGATCCTACAAATTAATGGATTCCTCCTCTTGTGAAAAAATCTCGAGAAATGACTTAAAACGTTGTCCATTTACCTTGCGAAAAGATCCTTCAATTTTTAACAAAGAAAGGTCCAGTCCATCTAGATCTCAATTTTCCAAGGAACAAATGTAACCTAGAATTATACAAAAGAACTTTTTGAGATGGTTTAAAAGATTTTCTTAAAATGGGTTTGTCATGAAAAACCTTCATTCTTTCTTTATAAATCCTAGATTTCTCATATGCATCATGCTGGATTTCTCCCAACTCATTCAATTGCAATTTTCTCAATGAACTAGCCTTGTCTAAGTTAAATTCAAACAGCTTTATTGCCCAATACAATTTATGTTTCAATTCCAAAATCAAGTGACAAGCTTTACCATAAATAAGTCTATAGGGAGACATACCAAGAATATTTTTATAAGCAGTGTAGTATGCCCAAAGCGCATCATTCAACCTCAATGACCAATTTTTATGATTTGGGTTAATCGTATTTTGCAAAATTTGTTTAATATCCCTAGATGGTTTGTCATTGTCCTCTAAATAGATCCTATTAGTACAAACCAATGGACTAAGTCCTTTTATATCAGCTATGTTCCTTCTTATGTCACCCTTATGTTTACTCAAAACATTTAATAACTTCCCTCTTGTAAAGAGTCAAGTTTAGAAGATATTGCCACTGGAAAAGTCTCATTAGTTCCTAGAAAAGCACATTTGAGTTCAATTGGCAAGGGCTTTTACTCCAATTTTGGTACTTTCTTACTATATCACAACAACTTTATCTCATGTGGTGGAAACTCCTCGAATTTCAATTTCCAATCGCTTACTTCCAATTCCTGTGCAAATTCCAATAGAAAATGAATGTATACAATTTCAAAATTCTCATCAAAATTAAAATCACATGAATTAACTAGATGATAATAGCTTAATTTTGCATATTTATATCATTATTAGAAAGTATTATCATACTTATTTTGAGTTCATTTAAGCATTTTGTATTTGGTTTTGGAATAATGCTGAATAATCAATTTTGTGCTTAATTGAATTTTAATACATGAATTTGTTTTTGGTAGGATAATGAAATTAAATAAGTGGATTTGTCCAAAGAAGAAAGCTAATGGACTTTAGTTTTACAAGGGCCATGATGAAGTCAAAGAAGGCCAACCTAATTAAATTTGAGTCCAATTGAAGTAAGGAATCAAATGAAATTTGCACTAAATCCAAGTCCAATTCGAATTAAGATTCCAGCCTGAGCACTGGTTAGTATTTGGAGCATAACTTTCAGCTCAGATTTCTAATCAAGATGATTCAAGTTGCACGAAATATTCATGATTTGTATAATGAGATTTACAAAAAAATCCAGGTAAGTAATTATCAATATAAAATTCATGCTGACACTCATCGATGTCATGCAGAGTTTCAAGTAGGAGATTATGTCATGATTCGGATTTGACTTGAATGGTTTCCCTCTGGCACTGTTAAGAAATTGCAGGCTCGTAGTGCCAGACCATTCAAGGTATTGAAACAGATTGGCCTAAATGCATATGTCATTGACCTTCCCCATGATTATGGTATTAGCTCCTCCTTTAATATAGAGGATCTAGTTGCTTATAAAGGTCTCATAGTTATTCCTGATAACCTTTTTGATGAGGCTTTGCTTGATCCTATTGATGCCCCTATTCCTGCCCCTTTACCCTTGAATCTGCCTTATGCACATAAAGAATCTGTTGATGCTATTTTAGATGAACATATTTTTTCTACTAGGGATGGAGGAGTTCACCATTTCCTAGTTCGTTGGCAAGGGCAACCAGATTCTGATTGCACATGGATTACTCCAGATGAGCTACATCGACTAGATTCTGACTTACTTGAGTACTATTAGAGCTCGACTGGATCCTGACTTGCTTGAGTACTATCAGAGCTCTTTAGATTTCCACTTGACGGGGTCGAGTTCTTCTCACCCAGGAGGAGTTGGTGTAGACACGAGGTACAAGCCTCCAATTATAAAGCAAAAAGAAGATGGCCCAACCTGCGGCCTTACGGATGGAGCCTACTAGTAATTGGGCTTGAAGATTAAGCAAGCCCGAACATTTAATAATGAGGGTTTTTTTTTTTTTTTTTATATATATATATGCATTTTGTTGTTTGCTATTTAAGCACTTTTTCTGATTATTATAATATAGTTTTTTAGAATTATAATAAACGTGTGTTTCTTTTACACTGGTGTCGACTCCAGTTTTTCTTGGTACTGGCTCCAAGCAACCCTTAGGTACTAACTCATAAGTAGGGGCGTAGCTAGGAATTTGTACATGGGGGGGCTGATTCGAAGTATTGATATAAAAAATATAAATCATAAGTCTATTGAATATGAAATTTCAATTTTGATATATCTTAAACATTAATGAACATACAAAAACTGTCTAGTTCACTATAGACATATACAAAAATATCCACACAAAAAAAACATTTCACATCAAAATCATGTTTGACGACGATTTTTCATGGAATAGAATTCATCCATAATCATTTCCATGGTGAAATTCCCAGCAATTTCATTTTCTATATAAACTATCATATTATCTGCCAAAAGTTCATCTCCATTCTATTGCGAAGTCTTGTTTTTAATAGTTTCATAGCTGAAAAAGCTCATTCTGTAGTTGTTGTAGAAACTGGAAGAGTCAACACAAGACGAATCAGTCTATCAATTAAATGATAGATTTTAGACTTCTCTGAAATTTCTAATCCCCTACATAACTCAGATATTGTACCCATATTCTGAAAATCTAGATGCTTTGTCACATCAAGCTCATAATGTTGCAATTGATGCTTCAAAAGACAAATTTCATGCTCAGTGAAATCTTGAGGATAATAATTTTTAGCCAAATTGCAAATATCACCAATTTTGAATGATCTAAAAGCATCCTTAGGATTTAATGTTGAACTAAGAGTGAGAAGATCTGCTGTTAGCTCACAAAATCTACTATTCAATTCTTGCAATTGAAAATCTATTGCAACTGTAAATATGTCAATTCTTAAATGATGTTCTATTGTTGTCAAAGCTTCATATTGATGACGGTATCTACCTCGAGCTTTAGTGTAACGAGCATTTAAATCAGGAATATCAATTTCATGTTGTCCACAAAATAATGTAACACTATCAAGTAAAGGCCCCCATCCATCATCTCTCAACTTTTGAATAAGTGATTTTGTAGTTGAAACTAAATGCATGGAATTTAAAAGATCCTGAGAATGTTGTTGCAAAGCTTGGCAAAGAATATTAGTAATTCCCATAATCTCTTTCATCATATGCAAAATTAAAATAAATTTAGATGATGTTAATACCTAATAGCTCCCTCAGCATCACCACGTTGTTTATAATTAGCCCATTCCTCAGAGATAGTATTGATAACTTTGCAAGTTGCATCAAACATTTTTATCAAACTACAAATAGATTGAAAATGAGATCCCCAACATGTATCTCCAGCCTGTTGCAAAGTACCAATTTGGTTTGCTCCTCTTCTAGTCTCAATTTCATTAGAAGCAATCATATTCTCAATTTGTTCCTTTTGATCTTATTGCAATTCATCATTACGCTTACTAGAACCAATTACAATATTGATAATATTAGTCAAATGATCAAAGAATTGATGAACAACTTTTACTTCTCTAGATGCTGTAACTAAAGCCAATTGCAACCTATGAGCCATGCAATGTACATAATAAGCATATGGACATTCTTTAAGAAATACAGCTTATAATCCATTTCATTCACCACGCATATTACTAGCTCCATCATACCCTTGACCTCGAATATTCTCAATGTGAAGGTTGTAACGAGAAAGGACAGCACATATCTCCTTCTTTAGGGTCAACACAATAGTATCTCTAACATGCACAACATGAAAGAAATGCTCTTTAATGAAACCGTTTTTATCAACAAACCTCAAAATAATGGTCATTTGCTCTCTCTTTGACTCATCCCAGGCTTCATTAACAAGAATGCAAAATTTTGCATCCCCAATTTCTTCACGAATAGCATTTCACACATTACTAGCAGGAATATGCAAAATCTCCTTTTGAATTGTGGGTGATGTATATTTGGCATTTCCTGAAGCATTTTCCAAGACAACACTAGCTAGTTTGTCATTGAAAGTTGATGTGAATTTTATCAATTCAATAAAATTACCTCTATTTTTTGAATCAAGGCTTTCATCATGACCTCTAAAAGCACAAGCTTGGAATGCTAGCCATCGAGCACACTCTATTGAGGTTTTGAGTAGCAACTGATTATTCTCTAATTCTTTTGACGTTTGTTTCTCAATTAGCTTGTCAATATGTCGTGAATAATTCTTTAAATCCTCGCAACATTTCACAACAATTTTATGTGGGGAGTTTGGATCTTTCCCTACATGACAAATTAAAGGGCAATTCATTCCATCTTTCACCTTTTTCCAATTATTAAAACCTGTTGAAATGAATGCATCTGATCCGGGATGACCTATTGGTTTCTTACTAAAAAGGTAGCAAGGTAGACAATATATCGCATCCATTGAAGGTGAGTATTCCAACCAATCAAACCATGAAGGTTGAAGTCGACGACGATAAGTATCATCGTTGTATGGATAGTCTATATTTTTGGGTTGATATGGACCTTCTTTGAGATAAGCTCGTCGGATTTCATCTTGTTTGTTGATAGGGAATTCACATATTTGTTTACGTGATCCTGGATCACAATCTATCTCTTCAGATTAAATTCTTGAACATTTGGAGGGGTGTTCATCAGGCATTGAAGTATCAACATTTGTTTCTACGACCACAGGTGTCCTAATTTCTGAATTGCTAACATCCTTTTTCTTAAAGAATGCATCAATTGTTTTTCATTTTCTCATAATTCTTTTAGCCTTAAGAATATGACTCAAAAATTAACTTGAAAAGAACTTCAAAAAATAAAATTTTAATTAGAAATTTTTACTTAGTTATATGGATGTTATTCATTCTCAAGAAAAAAACAAAATTTTCACTATAATTTAAACAGTCAACCCATTTTTAATATGACTTTGATTAATAATAACCCCTCAAACAAAAACAAAAATTAAACACATAAGTATTGGTGCACAACATAAACCAAACAATTTAACAACACCCACAGCCACATCCACAGCAACATGATATCTAACTAATAAAAAATAGGTAATAAATCAAAACAATTTTACCTTATAAACTTTGTCTTCACAAAGTGCAAAGATGGGTCACAAATGTGGCAATGTCTACTGCCTCTGCCTCCAAGTTTGGATCTTCCCTTCAAGACTCATCACAAACAATCTCCCCATTCCTTCAATCACGTATTTCTCTAAAAATCTATGAAAATATAAAGAGCATGTGAATATTTAGGTGTAGATAGTTAAGAAAATAAAAAAAAGACACTAAAAAGAGATGAATCATGAATGTCTAATGCTTAAGAAAGAAAAGAAAACTCACCAGGCAGTCACCAAGTTCCAAAACTAAAGCTGAACCAGCTGATGAAGAAAGAAAAAATTGGTCAGATTTTTTTTTTTTCAGACAGTGAGGATAGAGGACTGGAATTTTGGGGGCTGGTAGGCAGTGGTACCAATGCTGAAAGTGTATCAAAGAAGACAAAACAAAAGAATAAGAAGTAAAAAGGGAATAAGGAATTCCGTGGCTCAGTGGGTGGGTTTTTTTGTGATGGAGAGAAAATGAAATTTTGTTGTTATTTGGACTTGAGTATTTAAATGAAGTGTGAAAGCTCGAAAACGTGTTGAAAACACAAGAGCTGTTTAGACCCCCACAATCAAAATTACAGCTCGATAGATTTTACACAACTTTAATACAAAGTGCGGAATAGTGTAAAAGCGAGCAGATGAACAAGAAAGCTACTCTAATCCATAAACTAAGCAACACAGCAGTATAATGGAATTAAATAAGAGTAGGGAAGAAGGATGCAAACACAGAAAACACCGAGACGTGTTCTCGAAGAGGAAACCGAAGAACTCGGCGAAAAACCTCTCCGCCGCCCTCCAAGCGGAAATCGATCCACTAGACAATCAGTTGGGATACATGAGTAAGCAAGAGACCCTCCAAGCCTAATCTACCCGATGTACCTAAGCCCTCCAAGCTCCTACTCCAACAAGGCTTCTCGGAACCGTGTCTTGTCTAGCACCCCGAATCCCGCAACAAGCTCCATGTTGCATCTGCCATTCCAGGCTTCTTCCAATGCTTCCCAGCAGCACCAAAACGTCACTCAACACTCTCAAAGGGTGTGGTAAGTGTTTGGGCTATCAACCTCTCAATGGTGTGGAAATGGAGAGGGAAGGGTTGAGGAGATACCACAAGCAAGTGTATAGAGAAAGGTGGGGGTGACAATCTCTAATTCCCAATGTGTTTGGCTAAGGTTTTCTCTCTGAAGCATTTCTCAACATTTGTGGGTAATGAGGGTATATATAGGATAGGTGCAAAATGTGTGAGTCAGTCAGTACAAGCTGGCAGAATAGCTTGTCTCGCGGGAAGGCCTTACCCGCGAGATACTCGCGAGAGACAGCTGTCTCCACCTGGCCTGACTCTTCGCATTCCAGCACGTGTAGGGCACATGCTTCACTTCGCGGGAAGCTAGGTCGCGACATACCCGCGAGAATCCTTCAGCCTCCAAATGCTTGAGTCTTCACACACTCTCTATCACACACCCCTTACATCAAATCCCACAACAAATACAGGGTATAAACGATTGATAATAATTACAATCAAATTTGGCACGGAATAAAAGCTAACATAATACATAGTTGTAAATAACAACTTTACAATCTCCCCCTTTGGCTATTCCGTGACAAAACCCTAAAACAGACTCTAGACTTAAACGTGAGTTTGGGAACAAAGGAAAAACTCACTCACACCTAATTCTAGATTCTGATAAGCTCTTGAAACATATGAACAAGTAACTCCTGAAACACAACAACAAAATAATATCATTGTATGCAGAAAACTTGAAAAGCATATGGAGCAATAAAAGCATGATCAAGCAAAAAGAAATAGAAACACTAGATCATGGCAAGATCAAACAAGTAATCACTATACACAAGCAATTACTATGCTCATTCACTCAAGGAATGAACATCCGGATATGCAAGATGATAAGCTCATTTGAAGAGTACCATTTGCAAATCCAACACTCAACCAATGCAAAATACTCGAAGTATTTGCATCTAGGAACAATCCTACTAGGGCACAAGAGTGTTCATCACTCAACCAATGCATAGAACGTATATGCATCTAGGAACAATCCTACACAGGCACAAGAGTGATGTACTGAAGTAAAATGTATGACATTAAACTTCAATAACACAAGCATAAAGGCTACATAAACAATGTACTGCATATGCATGGCACAAACCATAAAAGCCTACAAAACATGCAATGAAACAAACCCTTAAAGCTTACAAAAGCAACATGGGTACATGCACAGAGAATATCACAAAAGAAACATCTGAAATTATACTTAAAATAAAACATAGTATCAAGGTTTTAAAACAAAAACCGTAAAACAGTTATAAAGACTAAATGATACTAAATAAAAACCGTCTGAAAAACCAATAACCAATGTTACTAAGTTGCTAGACTATGCTCCCCCTAACGCTGTGCAAGCTCTTCTCCAGCTCCCCCTCAAAAAATTTCTCCCCCTTTTTGACCGGAATGGCCAAAGGGCTAGAACAAATCGGACTCTGAATCTGAGCCATGAGTGGAGGTCAAGTCCTGAACCTGCGATGCTAATGCGGTGATCTGTCCTTGAAGGTACGCGAACTGATCTGCTGTGTGCTGCACATGGGAGTCAAGCACTGTAGACATCTGATCCATCTTAGCAAGCAACTGATCAAGTTTGCTTAAGCCATGTGGTGGAGCCGAAGATGATGGTTGTGCAGAGGGCTCTGGAGCCGAGGTGAACCTGTCAATCTCTTCCTCTGTATCTTCACCTTCATCCTGCTGAACCCGTCGTGGTGGTGGTATGGTATGCACACCAGTCTTGGAGCCTCTAATGTGTGCAGTGCTCCTAGTCAGTGTGTGACCACCAATGGGGTAGTCCCTCTGAACAACTGTGAGGCCACTGGGTAGTTTGAGCTTTGCCTTGGCAATCAATCCCATGATCAAAGAGGGGAACGGCATCACAGTCCGTGAATTCTACTTTGTGATGCTCTTCTTCAGGACATGCATGATATGGCCACAAATGTCAATCTCCTGATGTGTAAAGAGATCATACAGGAATCTTGTTCTTGGAGCAGATAGAGTGGTGAGATTGGTGATCGGATACAGATTGTGAATCATCACATAGCTTAGTGTCCTCATTTCTGGAGTGAACTTGATGGTGTTCATGGATGATTTCTTCGGTTCACCACCAAGGAGTGTAATCATCTCAGTAGTAGAACCCAATCTGTCCTCATATGCAACTGTGATTGGCTGAGATGGAGGACGAGTCTCCAAAAAGTCTTGGATGATCTCTCTTGTAATCATAAACTCCTTGTTTCTTACCCAGCACTCAATACATTCTCAGTTGACAGTGGCATTGGAGAAGAACTCCCTGATAATCTCTGAATAGACCACTCCAGTCGGGTTTAGCAGCTTGGTCCAAGTTCTATCTTTGAACACTTCAGGGATGAAAGTGCCCTCAAGAGTCTCTAACTGGACTACCCGTTCCATGATGATCGTCTTGTCCTTGTAGCAGTCATTGTACTTCATATCAGCTTCTATAGACTTGAAATTATCAGAATCAGTTCGGCTCGCTTTGAGGTCGATTTCTTCTTAGCTGCATGCTTGGTTGGAGACATCTGCACAATTTCACAAAGCAAAAAAGAAAAAGTGCACACACACAAACCAGAAGACAAACTTTATTAGATTCAAGTTAGTTCCAAATCAGACTTAAACTAACTGAAAACATAGCATGGTTGACTCTTAACATCATACTTAAAGACTCAAACCTATAAAGCATAACCACAATGCAAAAAATTAAGAGACATTGCAAGTGTGTGTGTCTGTGTGCATGTGCTGATGAGTGTGTGCGGCATGAGATGCATGAGGGTGCCTAAGTGTGCCTAGTTGTGTGCCAAGAGTATGCAACTTGAGTAAAGTGAAAGAAATACGGGTTCAATGACCAAACCAAGTAAAATAAGGTCAAACAAGTGAAAGTCCATGGATTGAAATCACTTGATTCCAATTTGGCACAAAAATGTCACTCGGACATTTTGACAAACACTTAGCATGCATAAATGCAAATATAACATGAATAATGCATGAACATGGGAAATTCTACCCTCAATACATGGTAAAATGCCACAAGGGGCCAACACAGATGCAGAAACAACAAATGGGACACAGCCCAATCAAAATATTTGAAAAGAATTCACCCAATTTTGAAAACTAACCCAAAGTTTCGAAAATCCCCAATTATCAAAACCCTAACAAAAATCTGCATAATCTAAGCAAAAACTTAAAAAGAATTGATTAACAAACATACCTTGAAGAAGAAAATGCAGAAAAAATGCTTGGATTGAAGGGGTTTGAATGGAATAGTGATTTGGGTTGAAAAAGTTCGAGAGAGGTTGAGCGAGGGAAGTTTTTGTGTTTTGAAAAAACTGTCACATCAGCTATATAAAAACTGAAAACACGCATTTTTCGCGGATTAGGGAGTGACGACACAGTCGCGAGAAGGGCCACTGAAGCACAAAAATTTCGCGAGAAGCATTAGGTCGCGAAACAGTCGCGATACAGTCGCGGAAGTTTCTGTGTGACAGGAAAAAATATATATATATTTCCCTCAACCCCTTTTCGCGGGAAGTTCTAAGTCGCGAGCTTCTCGCGAAACAACCCCTGAACCAGTGTTTTGAAGAAAAACACAAAAAAATGTATTTTGACCAAAAACACAAGACAAGAAAGTATAAAATCACTTTCAAAAACAAATAAAACACTCAAAAATCTTTTTGGGTTTGATCAACAAAGATTGAGCATGTGAAAACACATTTAAACAAGTACAATCACACAGATGAATATGACATTCATTGAACATAGACTTGTGTGTTGTGTGTGAATATCAAAAATGAGATAGTCCTTAGTCCAATGTGAAGCTTCAATGATCAATTCAATCAAGACATACACAACTAGCACTAGATTATGTGACATATCTCAATTATAGAAACATGCATATATGACCTCCTACACGTACTTGATAACAATTCATAGAAGCTTTTCATTTGGCTCCATATTCAACATATCATTTGCAACTTTTGAGCAAA
Organism: Quercus aquifolioides; assembly: GCA_019022515.1. NCBI lineage: Eukaryota > Viridiplantae > Streptophyta > Magnoliopsida > Fagales > Fagaceae > Quercus > Quercus aquifolioides. The sequence goes on from CM032333.1 coordinate 67,283,724, forward strand.
GAAAATCTCATTTAGAGATAGATGCCTGAAATTTTTGATATTTCAATTGATGAGTTAGCCTTTGGCTTTTTGGGCATCATACGTTTTATTTTGGTCGCTTTCCCTTTTTCCTACTCGAATACTAGTTTGTGCGACAGGCTTTTGCAGCTCTATATCTCTTTTCATTTGGAGATTTACATTTAGAGAGCTCTTTTAAGCATAAAAAATAAAAGATGGGAAGATATATAGGCACGAGTCTATGCATGTCTCAAGATCAACAAAACCATTCACTAGTCATTCATGACAAGGTTGAAGATCTATTTACAACAATCACATAGATTTCAGAATTTCTTCCACAATGATATGAGTGCATGAGAGACAAGCTAAGCTCGTTAAATGCACAAAGCCATAAGTACAAAGGTACAAGGCAAAACATGCTTTGAGACAAAACTCAACAAAGTGATCAAACCTTTTGGATTTTCTATTTTTTTTTAAGTTTTTTTTTTGAATTTTTTGAACACACCCAAAACGAACAAAAAAAGAAAGATCAACAAAAACAGCTGGTACAAACCAACCAGAAAAAATAACAACAGTAAAAAGAAAGCAATGCATGAAAAGATGCAACAGCAAATGTCCCTAAACATTGAAAGAATTTATGCGTGGACATGTTATAATGCTTATGCATGAGTACCCCTCTTCACCCACACGTCACATGCGTTTGGGGTGATATCCTTAACGGATTGGGTACGAGAATTTGGACTGTCAAACCTTCTGGTGAAACTCTCCAGCAAGTGGTGAAGGCACCGATCATTTTCATCACGTCCATCATACCAGGATCTCGATTTTGACTTCTCGGTTGTTCACCACCCCAAGACCTCATGTCATTTCTCCTTCCTCGTGACCGAGGTGCGCTTGCATTGTTGTTTGATCTCAGCTTTTGACAGTTGGGTCTGGTGTGTCCTTGCATTCCACAGTAATGACACACATAATCCGTTCTAGGACCCCGTTGTGATCTTGGGAGAGATCTTCCTCTGGTTTCATGTTTAACCACAGATTGATTTTGGGGCTTATTCACCATTCGTTGCTCAGCCACATTCTTCTTCTTTACGTCCTCAACTTTCTCAAGAATGGGCTCTTCTACAACCGTCTCGTTTGCCTTCACAAACTTTACTTCTTTGGTGACTTTGACTGATGAGCTGCTTCCTCCGGTGTATCCCAACCCGGACTTGTCTGAAGAAGGTTTTTGAGATGAGATAACATCATCTAACTTCTGGGAGGAGACTCTCTCTATCTTGGCATGAGCTTGCACTACCTCTTGCTCAAGAAACCTCACCTTCGTATAGGCTTCAGACAGCTCGCCATTGAGTGCCTCAATCTCACACTTAGCCTCCTTGTATCTGATCAGCAGGTTTCTGTAATCTTCCTCAGCTTTCTTCATTTTCCTTACAGCTGCCTTGGCTACTCTGGTATACTCTCCCGACTTCTCAAGTAGTAAGGAGTAATTTTCTTGAAGATTAGCTGTATTCTCTTCCTCTTCAGCATCTGATTCTTCCACAATCCCAGTAGACTTTGAATCAGAATGCTCACCAAACTCCTTCACAAGTGCACCCAAATCATCCGAGGAATCCACATGTGCAATGGTCATGAAGGCGGAGTAGTTTCCCTCTCCGTCACAGCTCTCTTCCGAGTCAGAATCAGAAGAGTCTGAATCACTGAGCGTCGTGGCATAAGCCTTGCCTTTTCCCCTCAGAAAATTTGGACACTCCTTCTTTAGATGTCCAATGCCATTGCACTCATAGCACACAATGTCTGAAGGAGGTTGAAAATCCTTTCCTTCTTTCCTCTTAAACTCTTTCCTATCACCTCTTGAAGATGAAAACTTCCCTCTGTTGAAAGGTTTCCCACTGTTCTTCATCTTCAGAAATTTGCGGAAGTTTTTCGCAAGAAATGCTACTTCCTTCTCCACCCCATCTTCTTCGGAGGAATCATCCATCCTTTCGGTGATGGTTTTAAGAGCAAGTGATTTACTCATCTTATGGGAAGGCAGTCCCATCTCATATGTTTGGAGAGACCCAACTAATTCTTGAATTTTGATCTCATCCAAGTCCTTGCTTTCCTCTATGGCTGTAACTTTTGCTCTAAAACTTTCAGGCAAGGACCTCAGTACTTTTCTCACCACCTTAGTATCTTCAATCTTCTCCCCAAGATTGAGTTTAGCAATTACAATTTCATTGAGCTTCCCATAGAATGAATCAAACGGTTCATCATCACCCATCTTGAGCTCTTCAAATTTGGTGGTAAGCATCTGAAGTTTTGTGTCCTTAACTTTCTTTGTACCCTCATAAGTGGTCTCCAAAATCTCCCAAGCTTCTTTGGCTACTGTCATATGAGAGATCCTGTGAAATTCATCATGAGACACAGCACAAAAGATAGCGTTTAAAGCTTTACTATTAGCATTGGCTGCTGCGAGAGCTGCCTTATCCCAATTAGCCTTAGGAGCCTCCGGCTTAGTCCAGCCTATCTCTACCGCATCCCAAACGGTATCTTCTATAGAGCATAAAAATGCTCTCATTCTGACTTTCCAGAATGCGTAATTGTTCCCATCAAAAAATGGTGGAACATTGAGCGATTGAGACCGGTCCATCTCAAAAAGGGTCAAGGATCACACTAAGGTATTTAAACCACAACAAGTGTACCCGCTCTGATACCAATTGAAAGCTCGAAAACGTGTTGAAAACACAAGAGCTGTTTAGACCTCTCCAATCAAAATTACGGTTCGATAGATTTTACACAACTTTAATACAAAGTGCGGAATAGTGTAAAAGCGAGCGGATGAACAAGAAAGCTACTCTAATCCATAAACTAAGCAACACAGCAGTATAATGGAATTAAATAAGAGTAGGGAAGAAGGATGCAAACACAGAAAACACCGAGACGTGTTCTCGAAGAGGAAACCGAAGAACTCGGCGAAAAACCTCTCCGCCGCCCTCCAAGCGGAAATCGATCCACTAGACAATCAGTTGGGATACATGAGTAAGCAAGAGACCCTCCAAGCCTAATCTACCTGATGTACCTAAGCCCTCCAAGCTCCTACTCCAACAAGGCTTCTCGGAACCGTGTCTTGTCTAGCACCCCGGATCCCGCAACAAGCTCCATGTTGCATCTGCCATTCCAGGCTTCTTCCAATGCTTCCCAGCAGCACCAAAACGTCACTCAACACTCTCAAAGGGTGTGGTAAGTGTTTGGGCTATCAACCTCTCAATGGTGTGGAAATGGAGAGGGAAGGGTTGAGGAGATACCACAAGCAAGTGTATAGAGAAAGGTGGGGATGACAATCTCTAATTCCCAATGTGTTTGGCTAGGGTTTTCTCTCTGAAGCATTTCTCAACATTTGTGGGTAATGAGAGTATATATAGGATAGGTGCAAAATGTGTGAGTCAGTCAGTACAGGCTGGCAGAACAGCTTGTCTCGCGGGAAAGCCTTACCCGCGAGATACTCGCGAGAGACAGCTGTCTCCACCTGGCCTGACTCTTCGCATTCCAGCACGTGCAGGGCACATGCTTCACTTCGCGGGAAGCTAGGTCGCGACATACCCGCGAGAATCCTTCAGCCTCCAAATGCTTGAGTCTTCACACACTCTCTATCACACACCCCTTACAACAAATCCCACAACAAATACAGGGTATAAACGATTGATAATAATTACAATCAAATTTGGCACGGAATAAAAGCCAACATAATACATAGTTGTAAATAACAACTTTACAAAGTGGGCCAGCTTTTTGTTTTATTTGGAGTACATAAGGCCTAAAATTAAAGCTGGGGCTGGAAGAATAGTTAAGAAATGGGTATTGGGGGGGGGGGGGGTGTCCAATATTGGGGGGCCCAATTCTTTTTTCTACATATTTTAATGGATTTTTTTTTTTTTTTGCAAGGGCCACGGCCCCCTAAAGCCACTACGTGGCTCCGCCCCTGCTCCTAGGGTATCCTTTGTTTTTGTTGTTGTTTAATTGTTCCATTGAAATAGTGTGGTCGTCTTGTGTCATACTTTGATTGCGAAAAACAAGATTGGGTTTGTGAATGGAAATATAACTGTTCCAGATCCTAGTTCATCACTCTTAAATTCCTAGTCTTGCTGCAACGTCCATGGTACTCTCTTGGATAATGAATTCATTGTCCAAGGAGATAACATCAAGTGTGGTGTGATTTACATTGATATAGCATGGGTAGTGTGGTTGGATCTCAAAGGAAGATTTTCACAAGGCAAAGAACCTAGGATATCTGAGCTTTAGAAGGAGAAATCATCACTTGTGCAAGGACAACTTTCTGTAAGCATGTATTTTACAAGATTCAAAGCACTGTGGGATGAGTTTGTGAATTACTCTCCCTTACCTGAGTGCTCTTGTGGAGCAATGAAGACCTTGATGGAGACACAACAGAGATAATCATGTTATGTGTGTTCTCATGGTCTTATCAGATGGCTATGCTCACCCAGTCAATAAGGCATATCCCTTGATTTTTCAAGAAGAGAAGCAGATGAAGATTGGTATAAATGCCAATGCTAATTCCTATGTTGAAGCCACTACATTATAATCTAATGCTAATGCTATGATCAATCATGGTGGTAAGGGAAATGCTCAAAAGGAGAAGCCCACTTGCACCAATTGTGGTCGTGTTGGACATGTAATAGACAAATTCTACAAACTCCATGGCTCCTCTTGGTTTCAAACCAATAGGAAAGGATTCTTCTGTGAATCAAATCACTGAACCTAACAATAGTGTAGCAGCCAATACATCTAACATAACCATGATGGAGACAAGGCTAAGCCTACACCACAACAATCATCATAGCTTCAAAGCCCTATCACCCAAGCTCAATACTCAAGATCTCTCATCAGCGTCTCCTACACCACATCAAGCTACTGTTGCAGTTTCCACTGATTTTTCACCTCAAATGTCCTCTTAGTCGCAATTTTCCCCACATTTCTCAGGTAATCCATTATTGGTCCATTTGAATTGAGGAGGAGGGAGGGGGAGTAGACCTAGTAGAGTAAGGTAGATAAGGATTGGCGCAAAATTAGTCTATTTTTAGACAACTTTACTCTGCTACTCTCCACTCCCCCTCCCTCCCCCCTCAATCCAAACAGGCCCTATGTTATTCAGCAACTAACTCTTTAGACCTTAGGTACTCTATCCTTTCAGTTGATAATGCCAATAGAAAGGCTTTTGATTACAATACCTAGGTTATAGACACTAGGGAAACGGACCATATGGCCCATTCAGTAATTATCCTCACTACCATTACTACAAATGTGAACACTTATGTTCATTTACCAAATGGGGAATCTGCACTTGTAAATCATATTGTGGAATTCACTTGTCTGGCACCTTGATTCTCACTAATATTCTTGTTGTTCCTTCCTTTAGCTTCAATTTAGTTTCTATTAGCAAGTTAACCTATTCCTTTGTGTATTGCTTTATCTTCTTTGCCAATTTGGTTTTCATTCAAGACCTTTTTCATTGGAAGATGATTGGATAGGGTAAAGTACATCATGGTCTTTACTTCCTGCAATTGACCTCTCCATCATCATCTCTCTTTCAATCAGTTATCAATTCTATATTTCCTTCTAATCTTGCATCTGTAAATAAATGCTCTTTTGAAGTTTGGTACTGTAGACTTGGACACCCATCTACTGCTAAGATGCAATTGCTAGAATGTGTTATTTCTGCTATATGTAGTACCAAGAATAATCCTTGTATGATTTGTCCTCTTGCCAAGCAAAAGAGATTGTCTTTTCCTATCCGTTCTCATATTTCAAATTGTCCATTTTGTCTTGTTCATTGTGACATATGGGGCACTTTGGACGTTCCTATAGTGGATGGCTAAATTTTTCCTTACCATTGTGGATGACTACTCTAGATGTACCTAGGTGTATCTCATAAGATTTAAATAAGAAACTCAAGGGTTGTTGGCCAAATTCTATAACATGGTAGAAAATCAATTTAATAAAAAAAATTAAGCACATTCGTAGAGATAATGCACCGGAATTTTTTATGAAAGATTTCTTCAACAGCAAGGGTATTTTTCACTAATTAAGTTGTGTTGAAACCCCTCAATAGAAATCTATAGTTAAGAGAAAATATCAGCATTTTTTGAATGTTTCTAGAGCCTTAAAATTCCTATCTTCATTACCCATTTCATACTGGCCTGAATGTGTTTTGTCTACTGTGTATTTCATAAACAGACTTCATCTTTAAACCAGAGAAATACCCTATGAACTTCTTTTCAATCATGCTCCATCTTATGGTCATATTTCTACTTTGTCTAGCCACAGTTCTAAGTTCTTTGCCAAAGCTAGAAAGTATATTTTCCCGGGTTATCCCATTGGTATCAAAGGACATAAGGTTCTATATTATGAAACCAAGATTGTTTTTGCGTCTAGAGATGTAGTCTTCTACGAAAGTGTTTTTCCTTTTCAATCTCAGACTTCTTCTAGTTCTGTTGATGATCCATTTGTTATCCCTTTTCCTACTAATGTTGTGTCTGTTCCAAATATTTCCCTACATCATTCTGATAATTTAAACTCATCAACTTCTCCAAACATTTCTATTGATCCTTCCATTAATTAGTATACTCATTCTGTAGAAGCTTTACCACCATCTAAATATAAATTCTTAATTTCTTATACAGCATTTCCATCTAATCTACCTTCCTCTATATTTCTCCAGTTAATTCCACTCCTCATTATACTTCTCGACCACTCATGTTATAACATTTCCCCTCATCCCTCAGGCCATCCCTTTGATCTTGCTAATTTTTATTCTTATACCATATTTTCACCAAAGCAGAATCCTTTACTTTAGCCCTTTCCAACTCTATACCTGAACCAGAGTATTTTCACCAAGTTGTCCAAAGTCCCCATTGGAGAGAATCAACGAAATTAAGGCCTTTGAGCCTAATAACAGTTGGACATTGACCTCTCTTCCACCTGGGAAAATTGCCATTGGGTGTAAATGAGTATACAAGGTTAAATTCCACTTATATAGAACTTTGGAAAGATATAAGGTTAGGTTGGTAACTAAAGGCTACACTAAGGGTGTGTTTGGATTGAGGGGAGGGGGTGGATGGTAGTAGAGTAGAGTTACCTAAAAATAGGCTGATTTTCAGCCAACTCTACTCTACTCCCCCTCAATCCAAGCGGATCATCAGGGAGCAGGTCTGGACTATTTAGAAACATTTAGCCTTGTAGCAAAATTAATTTGTGAGGGTTCTATCAATTGTAGTTGCTTTAAAGGCTTGATACCTCTTACAATTGGGATGTCAACAATGCTTTTCTGCACGGTGACTTGCAAGAGGAGATTTGTACATGTGCCCGCCACAGGGTTATCATAGCAAGGGGAGGTTCAAACCAGTAAAGCAACAGGTCCTCTTGTATGTAAGCTTATGAAGTCTTTTTATGGGCTTAAAAAAGGCAGACTACTCTCTCTTTACTAAGACACTACGAATCCTTTGTGGCTGTCTTAGTATAAGTGGATGATATCTTGTCACTGGTAATGACTTACAGTACATTACAAGTCTTCAACATATGGTAGATGAAAAATTCTAGCTCAAAGACTTGGATTCTTTACAGTATTTCTTGGTTTTAGAGGTTGCCAAGAGCAAGAAGGATTTTTGTTAATCAAAGGAAGTATGCCATTGAAAATTTGGAAGATTTTGGTTTGCTATGTTTCAAACCCGTGATCCCTATAGAGCAATACTTAAAGCTCAGCAAAGATGAAGGTCAGTTAGTCAAGGACCTTCCACAGTTCAAAAGAGTCACAGAGAGATTGCTCTATCTAACAGTGACTTGGCCTAACATTACCTGTTTAGTTCACCACTTAAGTCAATTTTTGGACCAGCTAAGAGAGCCAAACATGCGTGCTGCACTCAGGATAGTTCAATACATAGGGTTCACCTAGTAAAGGTCTTTTTTTTCCAAGTAACTCAGATTTGCACATCAAGAGTTTATAGGATGCAGACTAGGCAGGTTGCCCAGATACAAGATCCTTAACTGGGTTCTATATCTATTTGGGAAATGCTTGGGTTTCTTGGAAATCAAATATATAGGGTACTTTATATAGGGTACTTTATCCAGGGTACATGTGAAATTGTTTGGCTAAAGAGCTTTTTGCAATTGAAAGACTTTGGAAATTTCTTATGATTGACCAAGTTTTCAACTCTTATTGGTTGTAAAGAATAATTTGTTGTAACTATTTGTGGAATTGTTTCAACGATTAGGAGTAGTCTGTTCCCCGTTGCTCTGTTTATTTATCTCTATCAATAAGAATCCAAAATATTCTATTTAGATTAGAAAAAAAATTATATATATATATATATATAGAGAGAGAGAGAGAGAGAGAGAGAGAGAGAGAGAGGTTGAGTTCAAGTTACACCACTCAATTTTTTTTAATTGGATGCGAATTTTGACAAATCCACAATTAGATTACATTATCTTCGTATATTTTTCACGTTTGCAAAATTTTAAGTTAATCAAAGATTAATAGCTATGTCATCAATTAATTGTTTAAATTCAAATTTTTGTAGTTTAAAATAATACATAAAATATGAGTTTATAGATCGAATGGTAAATAACATCCAATTAACATGAAAACTGACATGAATTTTAAGAATATATAGAATATGTAGCTCAATGGTGAGATTTTGAAAATATAAATTCTATAACAAATTATTGGTTTGTGTAACATTACTTAACACCAAGTGTAACTTGAACTTAATACTAATATTCTAACGGTAAAAAAAAACCCTCATTAATGTTAATATTCTAATTGATCTAATTTATTATTCTTTATTTAATACATTCCATATTTATTTCTAAACCAAAAAAAAAATTATAAGTCTACTATTTCTCTCTCTCTTTCTCTTTGCACGTTTCTCTCTCTATCTCCTCCACGGCTCTTCCACCTCCATGGCTAGGTCGCTGGTAGAGAAAAAAAAAAAGCCACAGCCTACCTAACTTTGATTAATAACAAAACTATTGCTATGCCATTTTGCTGTTATGGTTGAGAACCAATTATGCACGAATACACATGGTTCTGTTATGTCGTTTATTGCTTGGTCCTATCTATCTTCTAGATAGTGATCTTATTGTTGTGCTGCACAAGTAGAAAATACAAAGATAAATAACTATCCAAAGGGTTATACAACGAGAATCTCAAATATATTTATAGATGACTTCATACACTAGTGATGGATGGTTCCCCTCTATTTCAAATTTTATTAGGTTCCTGTGTTGCTTAAGTCCACACGAAAGATTTATAAAGCCTTTTGTAAAAGGTCTCACATTGTCTTTCTGAGTCTCATAGCATGTTGGTTGATAATGTGTATGTTTTGTTGGTTGTAGTTTAGGTCCTATCTTTGTTGTTGCTTAGTAGGAAAAAAAAAAAAAAAAAAAACTGTCAGCAATGCCTAATTAGCCCATTCTAATTCCTGAGAACTCATGTTGGATGATTCAGGTAAAGGAACTGAAAGCTTGAAAATGTGTTGAAAACACAAGAGCTGTTTAGACCCCCAAATTAAAGTTACGGCTCGATTGATTTTACACTAACTTAATACTAAGTGCGGAATAGTGTAAAAGCGAACGGATAAACAAACAAGCTACTCTAATCCATAATTAAAGCAACACAGCAGTAAAATAGAATGTAAAAGAGTAAGGAAGAAAGATGCAAACACAAGATAACACGCCGATGTGTTATCGAAAAGGAAACCGAAGAACTCGGCGAAAAACCTCTCCGCCGCCCTCCAAGTGGTAATCGATCCATTAGACAATCAGTTGGGATACATGGGTTAGCAAGAAACCCTCCAAGCCTAATCTACCCGATATACCTAAGCCCTCCAAGCTCCTACTCCAACAAGGCTTCTCGGAACTGTGTCTTGTCTAGCTCTCCGGATCCCGTAACAAGCTCCATGTCGCATCTGTCATCCTTGGCTTCTTCCAATGCTTCCTAGCAGCACCAAAACTTCACTTGACACTCTAAAAGGGTGTGGTAAGTGTTTGGCCTATCAACCTCTCAATGGTATGGAAATGGAGAGGTAGGAGTTGAGGAAATTCCACAAGCAAATGTGTAGAGGATTGTGGGTATAACAATCTCTAACTCTCAAGGTGTTTGGCTAGGGTTTTCTCTCAGAAGCACTCCTTAACATTTGTGGGTAATGTGGGTATATATAATATAGGCACAGAAAGTGTGTATCAGAATGGATAGTCTGACAGAATAGAATGTCTCGCGGGTGTCTCGTAGAAAGGCCTTACCCGCGAGATACTCGCGAAACACAGTTGTCTCCATCCTAGCCTGACTCTTCGCATTCCAGCATGTGCAAGTCACATGGGTCACTTCACGGGATGCTTAGTCGCAAGCTACCCGCGAAAACTCTTCAGTCTTCAATTGCTTGAGTCTTCACACTCTCTCTCTATCACACAACCCTTACAATCAAATCCCACAATAAATACAGAGTACAAAAGATTGAATAAAATTACAATCAAATTTGGCACGAAATATAACCCAACAAAACACATAGTTGTAAATAACAACTTTACAGGAACTAAGGAAGCCCTTTGAGAAAAATGAAGTTCCATGACTATTCAAAGATAGTAATAGTTGATGTATAAATCCCATCGTGGCCTGCTAATTATGTTGTTTCCAATACTATTGGTGTGATCTGTGGATATTCATTATGGTTTTGCAGAAGAAAAGTTTTTAATTTAAAATCTTGTATTAGAAAAATAGTTAGTGACCACTACAACAAAAGTGGACTATGGTGACGAAATCTAGTGAGGATAAACAATTTCGTCACCAAATGATAACATTTAGTGAGGAAAAGAAGAATTCGTCACCAAATATTATAAAAATTTTAAAATTGATGACGAAATCAATATTTCGTCACCAAAGATGCACCAATTGGTGACGAAATCAATATTTCGTCACCAAAGATGTACCAATTGGTGACGAAATATTTATTTCGTCACTATAGGTCATGAAAAAAAGGAAAACCTAGGGTGACGAAATATTCATGTCACCAAAGACTTACCAGAGGTGACGAAATTCTAAACTCGTCACCCAATATTAGGATGTAGGTGTTTTTGGTGACGAAATAAATTTTCGTCACCTATTGTTTAACCAAAGACTAACCGAAGGTGATGAAATTCCAGATTCATTTTTATAATTTCGGGCTATTTTGGTCATTTTTTAGGTTTAGAGGTATTTTGGTTATTTTATAAGTTTTAGGGGTATTTTGGTCAGTTTTTAAAGGTTTTGAGGGTATTTTTGTTTATTTTTTAGGTTTAGGGGGTATTTTGATTATTTTATAAGTTTTAGGGGTATTTTGGTCTTTTTTTAAGGTTTTGAGGGTATTTTCGGTTATTTTTTAGGTTTAGGGGGTTATTTTGGTAATTTTCATATTTCGAGTGTATTTTGGTCATTTTTAGGTTTTGGGGAGTATTTCAGTAATTTCTTAGGTTTATGACGTATTTTTGTCATTTTTAAGTTTTAGGGGGTATTTCGGTTATTTTTTGGTTTAGGGGGTATTTTGGTATTTTATTAGTTTCCGGGGATATTTTGGTAATGTTTTAAGTTTTAGGGGTATTTTGGTAATTTTATGATTTTATAGGTATTTCGGTCACTTTTTAGGTTTAGGGTGCATTTCGACAATTTTAGAGGATTTTCGGAGTACTTTGGTTATTTGCAAGTTTTAGGGGCAATTTGGTAATTTTTTTTATTGGGTAATTGGATGGGTTGGGGTTTACCCTTAATAATTTGGTTGAGTTAGGTTTGGGTTAGATTTAATTAGTTAAATGGGTAATAATGGGTAAATGGATAATATCTAAACTGTTTGCACCTAATAATGGGTAAATGGGTAAGAATTTTTTATGGACCCAAAAAGCCCTCTCAAAAAATCTTATTTGTGATGGCAAAATAAAACCCTCGCAAATACTTGGTAAAATGTGAAATATTTGTGACCAACAAGAAAAACTGTCACAATTATGTGTTATAACCGTCACAAATACTAATATTTTGGAGGGAACTAAAATATTAGTATTTTTCATGCTTACATTATCTTCATATATTTTTTATGCTTACAAAATTTCAAGGTGATCAAAGATTAATAGGCATGTCATCAATCAATTGTCTAAATTCAAGTTTTTGTAATTTAAAATAACACATAAAAAATGAATTTAAAAATCAAATGGTAAATTACATCCGATTGACATGAAAATTAGCATGCATATTAAGAACATATAGAACATGTAATCCAATGGTTGGATTTTCAAAATATGTATTCAATAATAAGTTATTGGGTGGTGTAACATTTTTTAGAGTTACATCAGGTGTAACTTGAATCCAACCCTATATTTCTTAATTCAATGTGAATTTTGACAAATATACCGTTAGATTACATTATCTTCATATATTTTTCATGCTTATAAAATTTCAAGGTGATAAAAGATTAATTGTCATGTCATCAAACAATTGTCTAGATTCAAGTTTTAGTAGTTTAAAACAATGCATAAAATATGAGTTTATAGATCAAATGGTAAATTACATCCAATTGGTATGAAAATTGGCATGCATGTTAAGAACATATAGAACATGTAATCCAACGGTTGGATTTTCAAAATATGCATTCAATAATATGTTATTGGGTGGTGTAACATTTTTTTAGTTACATAAGGTGTAATTTGAACCCAACCCTATATTTCTTAATTCAATGTGAATTTTGACAAATACACCGTTAGATTACATTATCTTCATATATTTTTTATACTTACAAAATTTCATGGTGATCAAAGATTAATAGGCATGTCATCAATCAATTGTCTAAATTCAAGTTTTTGTAATTTAAAATAACACATAAAAGATGAGTTTAAAGATCAAATGGTAAATTACATCCGATTGATATTCAAATTGGCATGCATGTTAAGAACATATAAAACATGTAATCCAACGGTTGAATTTTCAAAATATGCATTCAATAATAAGTTATTGAGTGGTGTAACATTTTTTAGAGTTATGTCTGGTGTAACTTGAACCCAACCCTATCTTTCTTAATTCAATCTGAATTTTGACAAATTTACCGTTAGATTACATTATCTTCATATATTTTTCATGCTTACAAAATTTCAAAGTAATCAAAGATTAATTGTCATGTCATCAATCAATTGTTTAGATTCAAATTTTAGTAGTTTAAAATAATGCATAAAATATAAGTTTATAAATCAAATGATAAATTACATCTGATTAGCATGAAAATTGGCATGCATGTTAAGAACATATAGAACATGTAATCCAACGGTTGGATTTTCAAAATATACATTCAATAATAAGTTATTGGATGATGTAACATTTTTTTTTTGAGTTACACTAGGTGTAACTTGAACCAAACTCTATATTTCTTAATTTATTGTGAATTTTGACAAATCTGCCGTTAGATTACGTTATCTTTATATATTTTTCATGATTACAAAATTTCAAGGTGATCAAAGATTAATTGTCATGTCATCGATCAATTGTCTAGATTCAAGTTTTAGTAGTTTAAAATAATGCATAAAATATGAGTTTATAGATCAAATGGTAAATTACATCCGATTGGCATGAAAATTGACATGCATGTTAAGAACATATAGAACATGTAATCCAACAGTTGGATTTTTGAAATATGCATCCAATAATTAGTTATTGGGTGGTGTAACATTTTGTAGAATTACATCAAGTGTAACTTGAATCCAACCCTATATTTCTTAATTCATTGTGAATTTTGACAAATCTACCGTTAGATTACATTATCTTCATATATTTTTCATGCTTACAAAATTTCAAGGTGATAAAAGATTAATTGCCATGTCATCTTTAGTAGTTCAAAATAATGCATAAAATATGAGTTTATAGATCAAATAGCAATTTACATCCGATTGACGTGAAAATTGGCATGCATGTTAAGAACATATAGAACATGTAATCCAACGGTTGGATTTTCAAAATATGCATTCAATAATATGTTATTGGGTGGTGTAACATTTTTTTAGTTACATCAGGTGTAATTTGAACCCAACCCTATATTTCTTAATTCAATGTGAATTTTGACAAATACACCGTTAGATTACATTATCTTCATATATTTTTTATACTTACAAAATTTCATGGTGATCAAAGATTAATAGGCATGTCATCAATCAATTGTCTAAATTCAAGTTTTTGTAATTTAAAATAACACATAAAAGATGAGTTTAAAGATCAAATGGTAAATTACATCCGATTGATATTCAAATTGGCATGCATGTTAAGAACATATAAAACATGTAATCCAACGGTTGAATTTTCAAAATGTGCATTCAATAATAAGTTATTGAGTGGTGTAACATTTTTTAGAGTTACGTCTGGTGTAACTTGAACCCAACCCTATCTTTCTTAATTCAATCTGAATTTTGACAAATTTACCGTTAGATTACATTATCTTCATATATTTTTCATGCTTACAAAATTTCAAAGTAATCAAAGATTAATTGTGATGTCATCAATCAATTGTTTAGATTCAAATTTTAGTAGTTTAAAATAATGCATAAAATATAAGTTTATAAATCAAATGATAAATTACATCTGATTGGCATGAAAATTGGCATGCATGTTAAGAACATATAGAACATGTAATCCAACGGTTGGATTTTCAAAATATGCATTCAATAATAAGTTATTGGATGATGTAACATTTTTTTTTGAGTTACACTAGGTGTAACTTGAACCAAACTCTATATTTCTTAATTTATTGTGAATTTTGACAAATCTGCCGTTAGATTACGTTATCTTTATATATTTTTCATGATTACAAAATTTCAAGGTGATCAAAGATTAATTGTCATGTCATCGATCAATTGTCTAGATTCAAGTTTTAGTAGTTTAAAATAATGCATAAAATATGAGTTTATAGATCAAATGGTAAATTACATCCGATTGGCATGCATGTTAAGAACATATAGAACATGTAATCCAACGGTTGGATTTTTGAAATATGCATCCAATAATTAGTATTGGGTGGTGTAACATTTTGTAGAATTACATCAAGTGTAACTTGAATCCAACCCTATATTTCTTAATTCATTGTAAATTTTGACAAATCTACCATTAGATTACATTATCTTCATATATTTTTCATGCTTACAAAATTTCAAGGTGATAAAAGATTAATTGCCATGTCATCAATCAATTGTCCAGATTCAAGTTTTAGTAGTTCAAAATAATGCATAAAATATGAGTTTATAGATCAAATAGCAAATTACATCCGATTGACGTGAAAATTGGCATGCCAATTAAGAACATATAGAACATGTAATCCAACGGTTGGATTTTTAAAATATGGATTCAATAATAAGTTATTGGATGGTGTAACATTTTTTTTAGTTACATCAGGTGTAACTTGAACCCAACCCTATATTTCTTAATTCATTGTGAATTTTGACAAATCTACCGTTAGATTACATTATCTTCATATATTTTTCATGATTACAAAATTTCAAGGTGATCAAAGATTAATAGGCATATCATCAATCAATTTTCTAAATTCAAGTTTTTGTAGTTTAAAATAATGCATAAAAGATGAGTTTAAAGATCAAAAGGTAAATTACATCCGATTGGCATGAAAATTGGCTTGCATGTTAAGAACATATAGAACATGTAATCCAACGGTTGGATTTTTAAAATATGCATCCAATAATAAGTTATTAGGTGGTGTATCATTTTGTAGAGTTACATCAAGTGTAACCTGAGTCCAATCCTATATTTCTTAATTTATTGTGAATTTTGACAAATCTGCTGTTAGATTACATTATCTTCATATATTTTTCATGATTACAAAATTTCAAGGTGATTAAAGATTAATTCCCATGTCATCAATCAATTGTCTAAATTCAAGTTTCTCTCCCCTCCCCACTCTTTCTTCTTTGAACTGAAGAACAGATCTAGTGAACAGGTAGTTGCTCTTTACGAAGACCTAGACTACTTTTTGCCATTTTTATTGTTAAATTTTATGAGAAGAAGAAGCTGGAAAACCCGCTTTCGGTTTAGAAAATTTGCGTGGTTTGACCACGGTTTGAGAGGTTCACAACAAAAGTATAATTTCTGGTTTTATCTTAAGTTTAGAAAATTGGAATGATGAATGGTTCTGGTTTTATAATAATGTCCATAATTTTAAAAACCGGTACGGTCAAAGAATTGAAAAAGGGAGTGGTTACCGGTTTTTTGGTTCAACCAGTGGTCAAACTGGTGATGTCATAAATATTTAATTAATAATTATAAAAATATATAATAAGCTTATGACTAATAATATATCTTGTTATAATATATAATAATATTTTTTATAAAAAAATTTAAGTGAGTTTTCACCTTTTATATTAAAAAAATATGTAACTAAGCATATTAAGTATTAACATTACAATATCATCCTTAAAACAAATTAAAATAATTAGTGGCACCGATGGCCATCACAATAAAAAAGTTGGACTCAACTATCCATCTTGAAAGCATGTATAGAAGTCTTTATTTTTTTTATGACATAAATTGTAATTGTTGATTAAAAAAAAAAAGTGTAGTTTTTTTATTTTTTGATGGTAAAGTGTAGTTGTTGATCTCATAAAGTATATTATAAAATTATTAATATAAGAAAATAGTAGTTGTTTTTTTATGAATTCATTTTAAAGAAAAGTTTAGTAAATTTTTAGTTATTTCATTTAATTATCAAAAATAATCCTCTTAAAAAAGAAAAGCAAACAAACATTAAAAAAAAAAAAAAAAAATCGTTCCCATGAGTTGTAACTTGCTTGTGCAGTTGTGCCAAAGGTCAAAAAGGACCAAAACTATCCACATACCCCCACTAAACAATAATATTTTCAATAAAAGAATAATCAGATAGATTAGAATAATATTAAAAAAGAAGTACTAACAAGGGTGTAGGTAAAATTAAATTTAGAGGGGTACAATTTTGTATCACAATTTGTCACATGGCAAGTTGTGATTGGTAAGGGTATGTCAGTGGGTCATGTAGGAACACACCCTTACCAATTACAACTCACCATGTAACAAGTTGTGATACAAAATTGTGCAAAAAATTGTGTCATTAACATAATTCTTTTAAATTTGTTTACACATTTTTTTTTTAAGGAATTTGTTTACACATTTCAAATGTCAATATTTTCAACTTTACTCTTTACGTGTGGTGTCAGACACACAAAATAAAATTATAAGAACCACACAAAATAAAAGGAAAAAGAACAAGCTAGCTATACTCTCACTCAAAGGACAAAACCAAAACCTTCTTAGTTCTCAGCCACTCACAGTGTATACTGAAGGAGAAAAAAAAGAAAGAAAAAAGAGAAGGAAAATGAAGATGGGTCTGCTGCTACTACGAATGGAAATGAAGATAGTGCAAAGAAAGGGTTGGATGGCACAGGTTTGGATCTTCCACTGAATCGCCATGGAAACTTGAAAAGTGCTTCCAGTGATCAAAGCCTCAAGGACATTCTTCTCCAAATTAATTCTTACAAAACCCCTGTAAGCACTCAATGATTTTTTTTTTTTTTTTCTGGGTTTTTTTTTTGAAATTATATTTTCTTGTTTAGTTTTCATGTTTTGATTAGCTTCAGTGGTAAAGGATAGTCCTGGTTGATTGTTTTATTTTTCAGATCTTTACTATAAAACTACTGCATTTTTCCTAAAAAAAAAAAAAAATGCTTCGTTTTGGTGTTTTAAGCAAACCGGCCAATAACCGATTCAATCTTACTGATTTTCTGTTTTTAAGGTTAAATAGGCCGGTTCTTAGTTATTCACTGTGCTTACTAAATTTTTTGAAGAAAAAAGAAAAAATAGCGCGTGCTGAATTTTTTTTGATTTTTGTTTGGGCGGTGCTCAATTTTTAGGCGGGTTCTAAATTTTTTTCCATTATTTTTTATTTGTGTAAACAAAACACTGTTATTCTCTCTTTCTCCTCCCATAGACTGACCCACGCGTCTCAACCTCCCAAAAAGACCGGTAAGCTCTCTCTCTCATCAATCATTTCTCTCTCATCACTCTTCTCTCTCTCTCTTTAACCCTGTTAAACTTGGTGACTTTGTGAATTATTTATTATTATTATTTCCTCCTTTAACCCTAAATCCCCAATCTCACACCTCTCTCTCAGAATCGTTATTTTTAGAATCGTTTTTTTAATTTTAATTTTGTCGGCATTGTGTTTTTAAGACTGAGGCTTTCTTGCATGTGTTTGTTACATTGTTCAATTGGCAGTGTGTAACGTAGGTTTCTTGTCGAGAGGGGTTGAATTGGGGTGAATTTGCATTGGATGGTTTTAGAGTCCATCTATTGCTCTTTATGCTTTCAAGTTCAAGCATGCCTTTGTGTTAGAATGTAATGTAATCTCTCTGAATTTATGTCTTCAATAAAACTTATTGAACTCCAGGCTATGTTGTATTAGTATAAGATAATTCTCACTTCTGACCTTTGAGACTTTTGAGTTGTACTGTACCCATAGTTTGAAGAATGATTTAAGTTCAGTCTGTGTTAAATATCATGGTTCTACCTAGTTTGTTGGTACCTAGTATGATCTTTCCTTCTTGTCATGAGCTTATTTATTAGCGAATTCATTCATAAAAAACTAAAAACGGACAGAAATAAAGTTTCTCTTCCTTTATATAACTGCACCATCAAGGGCTCACAATGAGACTGCCCCTTAAATACTTCCACACTTTTGTTTTATTTAGGATAAGTGGCTATAGAAAATATCTGAAACTCGGTCTAGAGTTAGAAATTGCTATTAAATATTTGTCAGTTTAACTGATTTGTCAAGTTTTTGGAAGTTGTAGTTTGTGTTCTACTTTAGCTTATTGTCCATTTTTCATGGCAATATGGCCGTTGTTATTGTAAGGGATTGTTCTAATTGCTCTCTGTCTTAATTTTTCAGCTTCTAAGTGGATCAAGGGGAAGCAATTGGAAGAAGCTGTGACCATTAAAAACAAGTGAGTTTTGCCAATATATGATTTGTTGCTCAGTTCATCTTGTCTATGATTTGGGTTTTCTTATATATGCTTGTTTATTGTGTGGTTAAGTTTTTGTGTTTATGGTGGTGGCTGAGTTTTTTGTTTAATGTTGGTGATGGGTTATTTGTTTATTGTGATGGCTGGGTTTTTTGTTTATGGTAGTGGCTGGGTTTTTGTGTTAATGGTGGTGGCTGAGTTTTTTGTTTATGGTGGTGGCTGGGTTTTTTGTTTATTGTGATGGTTGGGTTTTTTGTTTATGGCAGTGGCTGAGTTTTTGTGTTAATGGTGGTGACCGTGTTTTTTGTTAAATGGTGGTGGTGAGTTTTTTGTTTATGGTAGTGGCTGGGTTTTTGTGTTAATGGTGGTAGCTATGCTTTTTTTAATGGTGGTGGTTTGGTTTTTTGTTTATGGTAGTGGCTGGGTTTTTGTGTTAATGGTGGTGGCTGTGTTTTTTATTTAATAGTGGTGGTGGGTTTTTTGTTTATGGTAGTGGCTGAGTTTTTAGTTTAAGGTTGGTGGTGAGTTTTTTGTTTATTGTGAAGGTTGGGTTTTTTGTTTATGGTAGTGGCTGAGTTTTTGTGTTAATGGTGGTGGTTGTGTTTTTTGTTTAATGATGGTGGTGGGTTTTTTGTTTATGGTAGTAGCTAGGTTTTCGTGTTAATGGTGGTGGTTGTGCTTTTTGTTTAATGGTGGTGGTTGGGTTTTTTGTTTATGGTAGTGGCTGGGTTTTTGTGTTAATGGTGGTGGCTGTGTTTTTTGTTTAATAGTGGTGGTGGGTTTTTTGTTTATTGTGATGGCTGGGTTTTTTGTTTATGGTAGTGGCTGAGTTTTTGTGTTAATGGTGGTGATTGTGTTTTTTGTTTAATGGTGGTGGTGGGTTTTTTGTTTATGGTGGTGGCTGAGTTTTTTTGTTTAATGTTGGCAGTGAGTTTTTTTGTTTATTGTGATGGTTGAGTTTTTTGTTTATGACAGTGGCTGAGTTTTTATGTTAATGGTGGTGGCTGTATTTTTTGTTTAATGGTGATGGTGGGTTTTTTGTTTATAGTAGTGGCTGGGTTTTTGTGTTAATGGTGGTGGCTGGGTTTTTTGTTTAATGGTGGTGGTTGGGTTTTTTGTTTATGGTGGTGGCTGAGTTTTTTGTTTATGGTAGTGGCTGAGTTTTTGTGTTAATGGTGGTGGCTGTGTTTTTTGTTTAATGGTGGTGGTGAGTTTTTGTGTTAATGGTGGTGGCTGTGTTTTTTGTTTAATGGTGGTGGTGTGTTTTTTGTTTATAGTGGTGGCTGTGGTTTTTGTTTAATGGTGGTGGCTAGTTTTTTTTTTTTAAATAGTGTTGGCTAGATTTTTTTATTCTTTGTGGTGGTTGGGTTTGTGTTTATGATGGTGGCTGGGTTTTTGTTTTGGATTGCACTTTATTTGTTTTGTTTTAAATTGAGATTTTTCTGCATTCTTTGTGATTTCTCCATGGTTTGTAATGTGGGTTTGGTTTTTTTTTTTTTAGAGAATGTTGTGGGTTTTCTTTCTTTGATAATTTGGCTTCATGTGATGTTGCATTATGATTATTTTTCTAGTTTGTTATTGGGTATTTTGTGGACATTTTCTGCATTGTCTTTCTAATAATATATATATATATATATATAATTTTTTTTTTTTGTAGTACATCTTATCAAGGATATAGGTTTGCAGTCTAGTTTGTTATTGATGTATTTTCCTTTATACTTGTGCAGATATGGGATTGGTGGCAAAAAGATAGCTTTTGTGGAACTACTTGAACTCAAATAATTTTCTGTAAAATTTGGAAGCTAAGACATCATTTGTATATAAATGGTTGTAATTACTTTGTGAACATCTTTATTGCATTTTTAGATTGTATGGATGTTTTTTTATGGATTTGGTTTGAAATGAATGGATGTGTTTTTATTTTATTTTATGGATTTGGTTAGAAATGAATAGGTTAATATAATGGCAAGTAAATGTAAAGAATATTAATAAAAAAATAAAATTGCTGACGATAATTTTCTTCGCCATATCTGACTATAAGCAAAAATTGGTGACGAAATAATTCGTCACCTGATCTATTGAAGTAAAAAAAAAAAAAAAAACAATCGGTGACGCAAAACTTCGTCACCTAATCTATTGATATTGGAAAAAAAATATATTTGGTGACGAAATATTTCATCACTGAAAGTAAGGTTTAGTGACGAAAACATTAGGTGACGAAAAACTTTTGTCATCTATCATTTTTTATTGGTGACGAAAAAATTTCGTCACCTATCTTTTCTTTTTTGGTGACGAAACATTTTCGTCACCAATACATAAGGTGACGGAGCTTAGGTGACGAATGTTTTTTCGTCACCATTTCGTCACCATATGTATTTGTGACGAAATAAGGACATATTGTGACGAAATGTTTTTGTCACTATAGCCCACTTTTGTTGTAGTGGACCTAGATGTAATACCATCGGTTGTGCAATGCTTAATTTCAGTTGTTCCCTTGCAACTATTGTTAAATTGTTGTTGGCTAGAATAGCTGATGCAAGCACATTGCTAGAATAGGGTACCAATGACATTTTCCTAGCAAGGAGATACCAATGGTTGTTCACTCACTCACAATTGCATTACGAACCAATTTTTTTATTTAGCCTTTTGACAACAATATCTGCTGGTATTTATTCATGAACTTGATTATTTGTAGTGGCGTCAACTATATATACACTGATCTTTCCATTTTTTTCCTTGGATAGTTTTGGCTATTTGCTTGTTCAAAATATTACTAGGCTGTCTCTGTTTTTTACAATGTGAAGTGGGAACTTGCTTTTAATTTAATAGAGTAGTTCTACCAAAAGAAGAAGAAGAAGAAATGGAAGCTGGGAGGGTAGGAATAATTAAGGAGAGAGAAAAAAATTGCTATTAATTAGGTAAATGAATTGGAAAGCAATAAATAGTCAATTATGTTTTTTAGACCATTAGATCTCTTAGAGATCTACGGTGTAAAAAGGAACACCTAAAGTTATAGGAGTATTAGGTTAAACGTGAGCATGTATTATTTAAAGTTTACCTTGACAGCCGGAAAGATAAGGATTTCCTTTGTATCCCGTAGGGCAATCACAAAAAAGCCTCGACCAGTTCCAGCTGCTTGAATATCTCAGGTCATACCACCCGTCCTTGTAATAAGCATAACAATCGACAATATTTGATTCAGATCTTCTACGCATTAACTCAAACATCTCCGTTGAATTTTGGGTTGAGTCATTATAAAGTAGGGTCTCTTATATTTGACCGGAACCATTGTTGGTAGACTAGAAATGCCTACTTGCATTCATTTTTAGGGCTTTGGAAGTCTTTACTTCTGAACTTTGCACTAAATAATTGAAGACTTGAAGGTATTGTTGATTGACAGCAGTTGATCATTCCAGAGCATTTAAGTTCTTCACTTCTATTGCTTCCATTGCGTTCCTATTTGCAGCCTACAACCATTGGTTCTATTGCGGTCATTGTTGCAAAGTTGTCACAACCAATCGCAGTGAACTTGTTGGCATAGCTAGAGAAAACAAAAGGACTTCCTGCAAGGTTGACAGTTCCACGACTTCTGTTATTATAACAATTCCAATAAATTATTGGACTCTTCACTAGAACCCTGTCTGTTACAGATTCATCACTAGAAATAGTGAGTTGCAGCACCTCCATGTTAATTCTTTTTAAGAAGGCTCCAGTTCCATTGCAAACAATTATGAACCAGTCGTCCATGTAACAACCTGGTCCGATTCCAAAGGGGTATGGAATACTAGTAACGTTTCCACAGTCAGCTTTGCAACCCGGCTTTGCATTTGGTGATGGTGGTGGTGGTGCTAAACCACATGTCAGTAGAAGTAAGAAAGTATTTCGCAGAACAAATTGCATGGTCATTTTTTCTGAGTGTCCTACTAGAGTTCAACAAAGCAGACCTTATACCGATATATACAGCTAGCCAAGATACTTTTCCGCACCTTCCGAGTTATTTGATTATTTATTTCGTTTACTTTGACTTCTTAAATGGACTGAAATTTGAGATATTTTGGTATGACTTTGAGAGCTTCAATGTTAGGGTTAGGTTTTAGGCTTCATCTGGGGGGGTTTTATATTTCAGTTTCAAATTCTGTAAATTGATCACATAAATATGTAATTGAGACACCTGATTGATGACTTGTTTGCCCAATTTGATGAGAGTTTTATTCTTGAATGATGTTCTAAATTATTATAAGATGAAATTATACTCTACCCCCTAAATTATACATTTTTTACACTTGCCCCTTTAAACTATGAGAGTACATACTTACTTATCTAAACTATTACTCGTGGAACACTTCCTCTCTAAATTATTATTCATATGACACTTTACACCCTATCTCATGGATAATTTTTTAGGGAAGGAAGTGTAAAAGGAGTTATAATTTTGGAGGATAAATAATTTAGAGAAGTGTAAAAGAGAGTATAGTTTAAAGAAGTAAAGTGTACATTTTTAGGGACTTGCAGCACTTTCATGTTAATTCTTTTAAGAATGCTCCAATTCCATTGCAAACAATTTCGAACCAGTGGTCCATGACTCCATGTAACAACTGGGTCCAACTTGAAAGGTGTAAGGAATACTAACTTTTACACACACAATTTACAACCCGTTAGTGGAATAGGTGCTGCTTCCGCCAATTCTGTTGTGAGCAGAAGTAAGAAATTAATCGTGATTACCAAAACCAGTTGCACTGTCATTTGTATGTGGGTATCTCACTGCTCACAGATCAACAAAGCGCCGAGCTTGAACGTGCTTAGGGCCATTGCATCAGAGTTGCCCTCCATATCATTAAACATCTCCCAGTACCTATCCGAATACGCCTTCAGGGTCTCTCCCTCCTGCATGCTCAAGGATAGCAGTGAAGATAAAGGCCTGGCTACTCTTCGGCATGTGACAAAGCGTGAACCAAATGCTTGGGTGAGCTCTTTGAAGGAATCGATGAAGTCTTCTTTCAGGCTGTCAAACCACCTCATTGCCACCGGCCCAAGACTGGAGGGGAAAACCTTACACATCAGAGCTTCGTCTCTAGAGTAGACAGCCATTCTTTGGTTAAAGTGACTCACGTGTTCCACAGGGTCTGTTTTACCATTGTAGATGGTGAACGTTGGCTGGTTAAAACGCCGAGGGAGTCTCGCTTCCTCAATCCTGCGTGTAAAAGGTGACCGAGAGATCTGATTCAAAACCCTGCTCATAGCATCGTTCCCTACGCCTCCACGTGATGGGCTCCTATGTTGCCTCTTGCAGTGAGACTCTTCTTCATAGGAAAAAGATTCACTGGCTGGTGTCCGAGATTTCTGCTGATAAGTGACGTCTTGCTCATCATCGGAATCCTCATCAGAATACGAGAAAATCTGTTTCCTCTTTGCATGGCGCAGCTCCCTTTTCAATTTTTCAACTTCTAGTTGCAAATCCCGGTTCTTCTCTGTATGGGACACGTGACTTCCGCCATGCGACTAGCTTTGGCCAGTATGCACAGTGTGCACACTACCCTCACGATCTTGTCTCCTCTCCAAGTTAAGAAAAGGGTCAACGTGTTGGGATGCCCTAGATTCTGCTTGTTATTGACTTCGTTCTGCCATCACCAACTGTTGTTTTCACCCCTGCACAAGCTCTTCCCACAAACGGCGCCAATTGTAGGGTCAGTTTTTGTAGCCCAAGCCCAAAAGGTATGGATTAGGAGCCAAATGAACCCAAGATAATGAATTTGTAGAGAGTGGGAGAAAGAGTTGGGCTGGACGTGAATTAGACAAGAGTTAATTATGGTATTTAGGGTGAACTAACATGAAAACACACTTGAAAATCTTAACAAATGGATGTCCGAAGAGGCATATTATTGAATGGAGGGTGATTACAGCTCTTAGAGCTACAGTAGAATTATTCTCTCTTTTCTCTTTGTATTTTTTCTCCTCTCTCTTATCAGAGGCCTCTTCTCTTTATATAGCACCCACTCCCATCATCTTCACCGTCCACTTGTTCTTCATCTGAGCGTTCACTTGAGTACATGTCCCATCAGGTATCTTCTTTAGCTCTCTGTGAGTGGTGGTAGCTGAGATTATACTGTTCAGGGGTCTTCTCCACATTAATGCGGCCAGAAAAGCAGCTGCAGTGCATTTAATGGGGTGGTTGCAGCTTGTCTTCTAGATATTTTTTCGTTCCTATCATCTCCATAGGTGCCTGAAGCCTGCCCTTATCATCGAAGTCATTAGAAAGGTTACTTGAACCTCCCAGGTGTCTGCCTGACCAAGGCTCTTTGTATCCGAGGAAGATGACCTCTTCGGACCAATGATGATCTCTTCGGACTACACCCCTTGTTCGCTTCCAGGTATGTTTCTTCCACATGGGATCCTTCTCAAACATTTTCCACTCTTCGGACATACAGTAGTCTTCAAATAGGGCTTTGGGCCCAATACATTAGGTTGGGCTTTCACCCCCCACACATATTTAATATGTTTATTTTTAATTATAATAAACGTGTATTTTTTAGAGAAAACGAGAGTTTTATTAAGAAATATGTACATACGTGTAATATATGGTATGTGTACTTTACTTACAATGCTCAAAAGAATAAAATTTACCAATATTAATATTTCTGTTAAAATCCAATCTACTAGAATTTAAAATTTATTTGCAATAGTCTTACATTAGTCTTATTGTATGCAACCTTTTCATCAAGCTGAACGTACTGTCTACAGCTATAAAAAGAAAAAAAAAAAAAAATAAAAGGAAAAAAATGTATACATAGGAACGTAGATCTCAAGAGTCAAGAGATCTATATATACTACCGCGCACTCTTGGTGCATTGGTCACTCTACAAGTATAAGTGTGTATAAATGTATGTGAGGTGTAGGAAACAAGCAAGGGATAGAGTTTCATAGAGTTTTTCACACATATACACTTAGATTAATCTAGAATAATCTATATAATTAGGCATGTAATGTAAAAAGTTGGGGAAAATCGGTGGTGTTGGTAATAGAAGTTTACCTTGACATCTCATGTTAAGATAAGGATTTCCTCCGTATCCACTAAGGCAATAATAATACGTGGCCCCATAACTCGTATAATCCAGATACATATCCCTTCTAAGTGCCTCGGTGAAATTTATATTTTTTATGGTGGAAGAAGAGTTAGGTATTGTCCACTCCAGCGCCACAGGAACGTATTCCAAATACTGCACATCGTTAGATTCCAACCACCGTGTCTCTGCTACGAAGGCATGTTTGCAAGTATTCATGTTGTTTGTTGTACTCTCCAAAGTAACATTAAGTCGTTGAATCCCATAAGAAGGGACTGTGGTCTGGCAGCAGTCGAACCCTGTGCATTTACCTCTCAGCTTTTGATTATTGCAATCCGTCTTGCAACCAGCAATCACCATAGAATCAAGACCAGCCATTGTGGCCTTGTTGTTGCAACCAACTGAAACGAATTTATTCCGATATGACGAGAAGAAAAAAGGAGTTCCGGAGATGTCCACAACACCACCACTTCCCGCCACCGAACTCTTATTTATGCAGTTCGAAGAAATAATAGGCATCTTGACTCGAATGAGTCCGGGCTCAGAAGCAGAATCATCAGTATTATAAGGATCAGTAATTCTGATTTCCAGTACCTCCACGGGAAAGCTGGGTAAGAAGGCTATAGCAGCAGCTCCACTTCCATTGCAAAAAATTTCAAACGACTGGTGCATGAAGCAATCTCCTCCGATTCCAAATGGATATGGAATCGAAACATTTCCACAGCTATCAGGACAATTGGGTTTTGCCATAAGTGGTGCTCCTTCTGCGAATCCATATGCCACTGCCAGCAGAAGTAAGAAAGTAATTCTCATTACAAATTTCACAGCCATTTAATTTCTGGGTGTCTTTTACGGTTCAACAAAGCAATATATATACACATACATACATGGAGCTTACAAGAAAAGTATAGCTAGATAAGATATTTTCCGCACCTTCCAATTTTGTCCCTTCGTTTACTTAGACTTTATAATTAATGTAGAAAGAGAAAAAGAGGGGGAGAGAGAGAGAGAGAACCAATGAAGGTGAAAAAGGCAACTCCCTTGACGGAAGGCGATTGTATATTCTCCCCCAAAAAAAAAAAAAGTCATTAGAAAAGAGCTATCATGTTAGAGCATCTCTAGCAGATTCATCAAATTTTTGTACTGTTTGGAGAATGAATCGTGGTTTTTACCTTTATTTATCAACTTTTTCAAATACACTTTCCAACAGATTCTCTATTTCATTTAAATATTATTTCTTTATCCATTATTTATTTATTTTTTAATAACTACACATCTTTCAACATTTTTTTATTCAATACCTAATTATTATAATAGAAAATAAGAATTTGAAGAATGAACAGTAGCCCATCAGACTTGATGGGCTACTGTTCATGAGCCAAAAAAAAAAAAAAAAAAAGTTTACCGAATCTGCTGGAGCACTAACATAGCACATATTCTCCAAATTTTAGCTGATATATATGGATACCGATACTCTTGGAGATACTCTAACTGTCTTTAACCTTCAAAAAAACAAAAAATTATTACAAGTACTGTGAACAGAAAGAGTCATAAACCACTTTATTACTTTAAAAAAAAGGGTTACCATGAGATTGTCTTCTATGGGTTTACAACGAGGTGTTATATGTTGTACCCGGCATATATGCCGGGTAACTCACAGGGAGGTGGGTCCCACACACTGTGGGGCCCCCCTCTATGTGAGGTACCCGGCATTTATGCCGGGTACAGCATATACAAAATCGTTTACAACACTTTAATAAACTATTTTTTATGCATACATGCATCTATACAAAGAATTATCCAACCAACCGTTTTGTTCTTAATATTGTAATAAGGAACTTATTATAATGACTATAAACAGAAAAAGTCATAAACGACTGTTTTATCTAACATATACACGGACCAAGATGTTATCAAAAATATATATATATATATACAGGCCAAGATTGTCTTTTAGTACCATTTTTTATGGTAACCTTTTTCTAATCTTTTTCAGTCAAAGTCTTCGTCCTAAGAGATTGGCTTTTATCATTTTACGCATTAGAAAAATAAAAAAGAATTTGTCTTTTATTAATTTCCATATTCCCCCTGTTTTATCTAACATATACACAGACCAAGATGTTATAAAAAAAAAAATATATATATATATATATATATACAGGCCAAGATTGTCTTTTAGTACCATTTTTTATGGTAACCTTTTTCTAATCTTTTTCAGTCAAAGTCTTCGTCCTAAGAGATTGTCCTAATTTCATAGAAGCTTTAACAAGTGCATAGATCTTGTGCGTCAAATTTGAGACAAAGAATATTAGGCTGTCTTTTGGTATTTGGTAATATGGTCATTGGAGAAGTACGATTAGATTGGTAGAGTATGACATGCCACAGATTTTTCTTCTCTGTAAACAATTATTTGATGGTGTAGTTACATTAAAAAAAAAAAATCTTCACCATATTTTATGCTCAGATTTTTGTCTTGGCTGAGCTTTGGGCCCTCAAAGATGGCAAATGTCTATTAGCGACCAAGAATTTTTGACGGACCCAAAAAGCCCTCTAAAAAAATCTTATTTGTAATGGCAAAATAAAGCCCTCGCAAATACTTGGTAAAATGTGAAATATTTGTGACCAACAAGAAAAGCTGTCGCAATTATGTGTTATAGCCGTCACAAATACTAATATTTTGGAGGGAAATTTTCCCTCCATATTATTTGCGAGGGAAAATTAAAAATCTCTCGCAAAAAGTGTATTATTTGTAACGGTAAAAAAAAGCTGTCACTAATACTAAATTATTTGCGTAGGCTAGGATCAACCTTCACAAATAATCATTAAAATGTCAAAAATTTTGAAGGGAAATGTTCCCACCAAATTATTTTCGAGGGACAATAAAAATTCTTTGCAAAAAGTTTATTTTTTATGTGGGTTAAAAATATGCTCTTACTAATACTAAATTATTTGCGAGGGCCATGATTGACCTTCGCAAAAAATCATTAAAATATATATTTTTTTGAGATAAAATTTATTCTAAAATTCAAAAAAAAATAAAAAGAAACGTATAAACATATAGCACTTTGTATTCTTTAGATGAACTTTTTGTTTACAATCTAAAAAAAAACATTTTATATACATGCTATATAAGAAAGGTTTGTCCTTATTTTCTAAACAATTGTACCCATAAAAAAGTGATAGCACTTTCAACTTCAAAATGGTAGCCTAAAATTCAAGAATTTCAGCCTTTTGTACTCTCTCTTTCTCTCTCTCTCAAAAGTGAATAAAAATTTATTCCCATTAAAAGAATGCATAGAAGATGAGTTTACAGATCAAATGGTAAATTATATTCGATTAGCATGAAAATTGGCATACATGTTAAGAATATATAGAACATGTAATCCAATGGTTGGATTTTCAAAATATGAATT
The DNA here is from genome assembly GCA_019022515.1 of Quercus aquifolioides. NCBI lineage: Eukaryota > Viridiplantae > Streptophyta > Magnoliopsida > Fagales > Fagaceae > Quercus > Quercus aquifolioides. The sequence continues at coordinate 67,313,239 of CM032333.1, forward strand.
CAATAATAAGTTATTGGGTGATGTAACAATTTTTAGAGTTACATCACGTGTAACTTGAACCCAACTCTATATTTCTTAATTCGATGTGAATTTTGACAAGTCTACCGTTAGATTACATTATCTTCATATATTTTTCATGCTTATAAAATTTCAAGGTGATCAAATATTATTTTCCATATCATCAATCAATTGTTTAAATTCAAGCTTTTGTAGTTTAAAATATTGCATAAAAGAAGAGTTTATAGATCAAAGGGTAAATTACATCCGATTGGCATGAAAATTGGCATGCATGTTAAGACCATATAAAACATATAATCCAACGGTTGGATTTTCAAAATATGAATTCAATAATAAGTTATTGGGTGGTGTAACATTTTTTAGAGTTACGTCTGGTGTAACTTGAACCCAACCCTATATTTCTTAATTCGATGTGAATTTTGACAAATCTACCGTTAGATTACAATATCTTCATATATTTTTCATGCTTACAAAATTTCAAAGTGATCAAAGATTAATAGCTATATCATCAATAAATTGTTTAAATTCAAGCTTTTTCAGTTTAAAATAATGCATAAAAGATGGGTTTCTAGATCAAATGGTAAATTACATCCGATTGGCATGAAAATTAGCATACATGTTAAGACCATATAGAACATGTAATCCAATGGTTAGATTTTCAAAATATGAATTCAATAATAAGTTATTGGGCGGTGTAACATTTTTTAGAGTTACGTTAGGTGTAACTTGAACCCAACTCTATATTTCTTAATTCGATATGAATTTTAACAATTCTACCGTTAGATTACATTATCTTTATATATTTTTCATGCTTACAAAATTTCAAAATGATCAAAGATTAATAGCTATGTCATCAATAAATTGTCTAGATTCAAGTTTTAGTAGTTTAAAAGAATGCATAAAATATGAGTTTGTAGATCAAATGATAAATTGCATCCGATTGGCATGAAAATTGGTATGCATGTTAAGACCATATAGAACATGTAATCCAACGGTTGGATTTTCAAAATATGAATTCAATAATAAGTTATTGGGTGGTGTAACATTTTTTAGAATTACATCAGGTGTAACTTGAACCTAACCCTATATTTCTTAATTCGATGTGAATTTTGACAAATCTACCATTAGATTACATTATATTCATATATTTTTTATGATTACAAAATTTCAAAGTGATCAAAGATTAATAGTCATGTCATCAATCAATTGTTTAAATTCAATTTTTTGTAGTTTAAAATAATGCATAAAATATGAGTTTATAGATCAAATGGTAAATTACATCCGATTGACATGTATGTTAAGACCATATAAAACATGTAATCCAACAGTTGAATTTTCAAAATATGAATTCAATAATAAGTTATTGGGTGGTGTAACATTTTTTAGAGTTACATTAGGTGTAACTTGAACCCAACCCTATATTTCTTAATTCGATGTGAATTTTGACAAATCTACCGTTAGATTACATTATTTTCATATATTTTTCATGCTTACAAAATTTCAAAGTGATCAAAGATTAATAGTCATGTCATCAATCAATTGTTTAAATTCAATTTTTTGTAGTTTAAAATAATGCATAAAATATGAGTTTATAGATCAAATGGTAAATTACATCCGATTGGCATGAAAATTGGCATGCATGTTAAGACCATATAAAACATGTAATCCAACAGTTGAATTTTCAAAATATGAATTCAATAATAAGTTATTGGGTGGTGTAACATTTTTTAGAGTTACATTAGGTGTAACTTGAACCCAACCCTATATTTCTTAATTCGATGTGAATTTTGACAAATCTACCGTTAGATTACATTATCTTCATATATTTTATATGCTTACAAAATTTCAAAGTGATCAAAAATTAATACCCATGTCATCAATCAATAGTTTGAATTCAAGCTTTTGTAGTTTAAAATAATGCATAAAAGATGAGTTTATAGATCAAATGGTAAATTACATCCGATTGACATGAAAATTGGCATGCATGTTAAGACCATATAAAACATGTAATCTAACGATTGGATTTTCAAAATATGAATTCAATAATAAGTTAATAAGTTACTGGGTGGTTATATTTCAAATCCAATGGTTAAATTTCAAATCTAATGGTTAGATTTCAAATCTAAGTATGACACGTGATGAACATGTGTTGTGTACCTATATGACTATCTATATTCTCTCAATCTGACCATCCAATTGGTCTCAAATTTCACCAACATCAATATGTCACCATACTCTTCAATCCTAATGATCAAGATTTGAATATGAATTTCACCTAATCCAGTGGTATCGGGACCATCTATTAAGTTTGATTGGGTTTAACCAACTTTGACTAAACTTTGACCAAGCATTTTTCTAAATCCAATCATTTGATTGTGACCATAATTTACTAGAATTAACCTTTCATTATACTCTTCAAATCTAACGGTTAGATTTCAAATCTAAGTATGGCGCATGATGAACATGTGTTATGTACTTGTATGGTTATATTTACTCAATTTGACTTTCCAATTATTCTCAAATTTCACCAACACCAGTATGTCACCATACTCTTTATTCTTATTGATAAAGATTTAAATATGAATTTCACCAAGCCCAGTTGGTATCGGGACCATCTATTAAGGTTGACCGGGTTTGACCATTTTGACTAAACTTTGACCGCGCATTTCTCTAAATCCAATTGTTTGATTGTGGTCATAATTTACTAGAATTAATCTTTCATTACACTCTCCAAATCCAATAGTTAGATTTCAAATCTAAGTATGGTGCGTGATGGACATGTGCTGTGTACTTGTATGGTTATGTTCTCTCAATCTGACCATCCAATTAGTCATATTTTTTTTTTTTTAAATTAAACATAGTTAGTCACATATTAAAATTCTTACATAAATTTAATAATAGCTGTGATCAAATTTTTTTTTTTTTAATTTTTAATAAGATAGAACGTGTGGTAATTTTTGTTGTATGGTATTTTTTGCTTACAAGTTACAACAAATTGGGAACAAGAGATTTATACTCAAGTCCTCCACATCAAAAGAATTAGATAATACTACATATATATTTACCATACTACTTTTGATAAGATGTATATGAAATCTTATAGCATTTTTGTTTATTATATATTGTCCATGTATCATTTAATCATTACTCCATGGATAACACTTTTGTAATGTATAAAAAATGAAACATTGGAATATATATATATATATATATATTAATTCTTCTATTAAAAAAAAGTATTACCATGTTTAATCACCCATCCATAGCATACAATTCCAATATCATTGGATTTTCCAATTCTTATCATTTAAAAAAAAAAAAAAATATTAATATCTAGACAGTCACACCCCATGCTAATTTATAAGATAAAATAAAATAACCATTTGTGAAAGCAAGCAATTAAAATAATATATTAAGAGATTCCCTGATTAATGTGGGACCTAATTGCATTCATGGATGTGGCCCTCTTTCATTGAAATTTGGAGGAAACAAGGTCATGTATACGTGTTATTTGCATACAAAAGAGAAAAAGAGCCTTCACTGAAAGCACTTTTAACCATCCTTGCCCAGCAAAACACATCTTTCACCCACACAAAAGTTTCATTTCCCATGCAAACTTTTTACTCACATTTCAGCTAAAATTTTTTACTTTTTACTTGCCCAATTAAAAATTTTCATTTCCCATTGCACAAATTTCATTTCCCACTCCACAAAACTCTCTCATTTTCTCTCTATCTCTCACACGGCCTCTCACATTCACACACACACACAACCCCGCCGGCGCTGACGAGCAGAGCCCAGCCTAGCGCCGACGTGCCGAGCCGTGCCGAGCCCAGCACCGATGAGGCCGAGCCCAGCCATCGACTCCTCTCCTCCCATACCATAGGCTCTCTCTACCTTCGACCCATACCCATCGGCTCTCTCTCCCTCACCGCAAGATCCTTTCTTCCTCTCTCCCTCTCTCTCCTTACCACCCCCATACCCATTCATTTTCCCTCACCATACCCATACCCATACCCAGGACACCCTTTCCAAATAACAGTAGATTTCTAACCATTTTGTTAGTTGGCCGGTTTTGGAAGAAAATGTAAAACTAACATCTCGAGTTTGTAAAACTCGAGATTTTATATTAGAACTCGAGTTTTGTAAAATCGAGTTCAGTTTTTGAGATATCTGACCTGGAGGAAATTGCCAGGTGGAGCCACGAGGGAAGCGAGTTTTAAAAACTCGAAATCTGAAAAATATATATATCCCTTTCATTCTCTCTGTTCAAACCCTCCGAAATTTCAAACACTCAAAACTTCTCTCCGCCCTCTGAAAGTCACCCTCAAGCTCACTCACTCTCAAGCTCACTCACTCTCAAACTCACTCACTCTCAAGCATTTCTAGCCCATTGTTGATCTGAGCGTAGCCCGGTGAACACACGAAACACTCTCAATCAAACCCTCACTCGCTCAACCTTCGCTCCGCCCTCTCAAACTCACTCAACCTTCGCGCCGCCCTCTGAAACTCGCTCACTCAGTCACTCTCAAGCAATCGTAGGCCATTGTTGCTCTGATCGTAGCCCACCGTGCGAAAGGTACTCCTTTTTTCAATTTCAGTTTTTTGGGTTTAATTATTTTGCCTTTGTGGAATCTGTAGTGTTCATTTGCTGCACCTTCAACCTTTCATATATAAACATTTTTTAAAGGATATGAAGTAATAAAGAGAATATTAATTATCTATTAGAAATCATCAGTTCTTTACAACTTTTAGTAATGAAATAACCAAACAAATAGCATTGTTCCCCCCCCCCCCCCCGGTAATAAAGCTATGTTTAAGAAAAAATTGAAAAGAACGTATTAAACCATTAATTAATAAACAGACCTGATAAGCCGAGGTCCCAGAACCAAACACAAAGTCAGGTGGGAAGTCATCTCTGCTAAATTTATCAACCCCTAGTACTTCAGTCACTGATATGTTTATCAGAAGAAATAGAAAGAAATAAGAGAGAATCAACATTTTTTTCCCAAAGCAATGCTTTGAAAGCATGCTTGTATATATTATCCTCTAGCTTGACCCAAATCAATGGCTTTAATTTATAGCTAGACAATGAGTGTATCCCAGTAGAAAATCGACATGCAAAGGATTGGTTCTGCATGCATAAGTATATTGAGAAGAGACAAACTTGTCCTTGTTGCTGACTTAGGATAATGGACGTTTTACAAATGTTAAAGGAAAGTTACAGAGCCAAATGTGGCCCTGCTAATGGGCTGAGCAACAAGTTTTGGGCAGCAGCAGGCTGTGATGCCCCCTTGTGTATGCTTGGAATTAGTGTTCTTTCTAGTGGATCTCGATGTTTGTAGTTTCCCAAGTACACTTCTTGTGTACATGGGGAGGATTTCCCCCCCCTTTTTTTTTTTTTTTCCTTTTTAGAACATGGATGGAAGGAAGGGGATTTTTGTAACAGTCCAGGTTCAATTGAAACCACTCCTAAACTATAGGGTTTAAAAGGAATGACAGTTACTAGCAAAGTTGAGTTTTAAAATCACAGAAGTAATGGTTTGAAACTTCTACATGTTCGGAATTGATAACTTAAAGAAAAAATAGATTTAATCAATTATAACGACACAATGGACAAGAAAGTGTTGAACAATTTTTGGTGTTGAATTAACAGTTATCATACACAAATAGGAGGGATAGTTAAATACTACTGCACAAATAGGAGGGAATAAAAGGAAATATGTAAAAGAAAGTTTAAAAAAACAATACCATAAGAAATTTATGTAACTCATCCTCAACTCCTTATATCAGGCATTTTTGAGTTTCATGGGATTTTTAGTGATGACTAATTCTATGATATATTTATTTGTAATTGCTGGCTAATATTCCATTGTAATGTATATAGCATGGTTGTATTAAAGGTTGAAGATTGAAGATTATATTCAAATTGTTGATTTGAAGATCTTAGTCAATAATGAAGACTTGATTGATCAACAAAAATTGGGATTTTGGACAAAACTTTTAGCCATAACTCACAAAACTCTTGGTCGAGCAACCCTGTTTTAGAAACCCATCAAGTTGGCTTTCCACGGGCTTTTCATAGGCATTTAAGTTTTAACCTTTAACCCTACACCTACTTAAACAAAAATTCAATCCTAGTTCCTATGATGTATACGTGTGTGTGCTAGTTCTCAATCTGAATTGATAGGGCTTGTATCTATGTGATGTGTGTGTGTTGTGTCTATTTGAGTTGTTGTATTTGTATTTGTGTGATTTATACACGAGATGATCAATTTTGCTCTATTTTTAAATATCTATTGTGATTGTACTAATAAGGATTTTTTTTTTGAATATGTTCATGATTAGGGTATGCATTGCATGATTATTTTTCGATTGAATTTACTAAGATATGATGACATTGTATGGTGCGTATAATATGGTATTTTGTATATGTAAACAAATAATTAGTAGAGTTGGGTTGCATGTGCATGCCTTGCTACAACACACATAACCAATAGGTCTTGAACCCCTACTCTTATGAGGAGAAAATTGAATTTGGGCTAAAGCTCATATTCTTTTTTTTTACTGTTTTAAATGCTTTTTCTTCATGATTTAGCTGTGAAATTTCAAATCCATCTCTCATGTAGATATTTACATGTGAATGTGTGTGAGAAAAGGCTAGAGAAATGAAGGATTCCACTTGTATTGAGATATTATTTTTAAAAATAACTTACCAATTACATAGGAACAAAAAAGATCACGGCTGGATTGAATCCCCAATTACAGCAAAGTACTCTTCTTGCTTTCCATTCTTTTAGCATCCTTTTTTAAATAATGCCACTAAGCTGCTCTTCAATATAGCTTTTCCTTGCATGTAGAAAACGCATTCCTTTGCCCCCACACTATTAATGATCTCACAGTAGCTCTCTTTGCAGTATGGAGCCTCGGATTGATGACGATGCACAGATCTTGCAGCCTGGTCCGCAAGTTAGGTCATTGTTGACGCGACAATCACATCATCGATCAGAGGACATCTGGAATGGCGAGGTGAAATATCTAGTTCTAACAACCGCTTTAATTTTTATGTTATCTTTGACTTTTAGTTAGCAAGTTCTTTCAAAGTTGTATTTCTAGTTCTAACAACTGTTATAATTTTTATCGATTTTGCAGGACCCGGGCGCACTTACGTGCCGTGGTCGCACTAAGGAGATGGCAAACATTAAAATGGAAGATAATCGGGTGATTGACATTATCAAGTTGCTAAGGCTTGAAGGATTGTTTAGGGCCCCTTCCAGAGAGATAGACAATTGCCTTATAACGGCCCTAGTTGAGCGATGGCGCCCGGAAACTCATACGTTTCATCTTCCACATGGTGAGATGTCAATCACCCTACAAGATGTGGAGGTCATTTTCGTACTTCCTATAGACGGTGAGGTCTTGGTTGGGCCGACTGCCGTGTTAAATGGAACCTGGAGCACTCTTTGCATGGAGTTGCTTGGTTTTACTCCGGCGAATGACAACAAAACTTTGGTGGGGCAAAGAATTCTCATCAGCCGCCTTGTTGAGGCCATTGCAGCGCCACTACCTCATGACGCAACGGAGATTCAGATACACAAGTATGCCCGGTGCTATATTTTAGCACTACTAGGGGATAAGCTTTTTATGGACAAGTCGGGAGATAGGGTGCATCTGATGTTTTTGGAGCAACTGCGGAACCTTCGTGATCCGCCACAGTATAGTTGGGGCAGTGGTTGCTTGGCCTGGTTGTACAGAGTTGTGTCGGGCAAGCGAGAAAGGGGCATCGCAGATTGGTGGGGCGTGCACGTTGGTCCAGTATTGGGCATGGGCAAGGTTGCCATTCTTGTGCCCGAGGATAGAGCCCCCACCTGGATGTGATTATGGCCCGTGGCCATATGCTCCACTTGCCTTTAAGTAAGTATTCTTTTGATATTTAGCGTGTTATGCAATGTACTCTTCTTAGTAACTAAGTAGATACTTATCTTATGTTATTCTTTCATAATTGTAGGTGGGTGCGGGTGCCAGGCTCAAAGAGTAGGCCATCTGGGATGGCCTTGGTCTACTATCGTGAGCAATTAGTTACAATGCAGCCGAACCAGGTAATAATATTCAAAAATTCTGTTTGGTTATGTTCATTTTCCTTAAGAATATGATTGCTTCATACTTTAACATATCTTCCTTCATTTTCATTAATTTTCCTTCACATATGTTTCGTTTTAATTTTCCTTAACATATCTTCCTTCTATCTATGTATTCTTCCTTGTTTCACATTTTAAGATGCTATGATAATTATTTTTTGTTTCTATTGTAGATTGTGTGGCAGCCATACGAGGCACACTTCCGCCACCTTCCTGACTTCTGCGTTGCAGGGAGGGGTACGTGGACAGCAAGGGTGCCGCTTGTGTGTTTTTGCATAGTGGAGATACACCACCCGGACCGTGTCGTTCGACAGTTTGGGTTGGCGCAAGAGCGGCCTGACCATGTTGTGTACGATGAAAGGCTGCACAGAATAGACTTGCGTGGGAAGGTGGAAAAAAATTGGAGGGCGGAGCATGAACCGTATATCATTTCATGGAATAGCAGAGAACGACGACTTTGCCATGCACCTCCTCAGACTGGTGAGATGCCCCGCGATCATGTCTATTACCAATGGTACCTTCCGGTGACTCGCAAGTATGTCGACCGCAACAGCGCTAGAGTACATCAGCTAGTAATGTGTTCTAATTATATTTTATTGCTTCCTTTGTTTTTTCTTTAGTACATGTACGAACGTAGAATCAATTGATTTCTTCTTTCAACAAATTTGGTTTGATCTAACTGACATCCAATTAAAAAGAGTTTCTGTTGCATATAGTATCGTAATAAAACTTTCAGTTCTTAGTTTAGATGAGTATTTAAGTAGAGTAATAAGTACTATATTATGCATTCTATAATTGTTACATAACCGCTTGAAAATTCTGATTGTACTGGTTCTTTCTCTGTTTCAGATTGAAAGTCATTTAGCGTTGTTGAATTGGCTTCCTGTAGGCAGCCGAGAACACAACCATGTCTGGCGCATCCTACATAATGTGGCTGGGCTTGGTGGTGATCCTGCAGCCACTGGGCAGGCAAACAACCGTACTGAGATTGAATCAGCAACTCCTACAACCCCAAGCACAAGTGCAGCACCCGTAACTACACCGACCCGTGGTCGGCGTGATACTGCAAGCACAAGCACACGCGTAGCTAGGGGCCGTGGTCGGCTTGCTACAGCAAGCCCAAGCACAAGCACAGCTAGGGGCCGTGGTCGGCCTGCTACAACAAGCCCAAGCCCAACTGCAGCTAGGGGCCGTGGTCGGCGTGCAACAACCCCTCAGGTTGTAAGTACTCATGAGATACCTGCACCCATCCTGCACGCATCTCCCCACCCCGAGGTCCCTCCACCCATCCCAGATGTATCTCCTCAATCTGAGGTCCCTCCACCCATTGTAGATGTATCTCCCCAGCCCGAGGTCCTTCCACCCATCCCACATGCATCTCCTCAGTCCGAGGTCCCTCCACCCATGGTAGATGCATCTCCTCAGCCCGAGGTCCCTTCACCCATCCCACCTTCACAGCCCAGTTTCGATCTCGGTATGCATTCTCAGTTGACCCCTCTATTGCACCCCGAGACACCCTCATACCCACCCACCAGTGATAGTGCACCCACTTTGCCCATAGACCCACCCCGTACTAAACCCATGACAATGATCCCCACTCCTGGCCTCCACACAGAGCATCATTACCCACCTACGTCATCCTCATCCGACCCTCTAGGACCTCCGGTTGGGACTGACACTCCACAGCCAGATACTGATGTACCGGATGAGAATCCCCCTCCTCAGCCCTCACCCCCACGAGGTAGACCACAACGTGCTAGAAGAGCTCTCACTTGTGGGACAGGTGGACACAAAATAGGACACAAACGCAGCTCTATGGTATGATAACATTAATTTTCCTGAATATGCGTATTTTGCAGTTCACTTTATTCTTTACAATTACACCGAATATTGATTGTATGCATCTAATATCTTTGCAGCACGATGATGAGCCTAAGGATGATGCCTCGCAGCCTCCTCCCCCGCCCAAACATTACACGAGGGTTAAAAAACGCAAAATTGGTGAACCTTGAAAAAGAGGTTTGTTAAAGATGCATGCAGCAAATCACTTTGTGTTATGGATGGTGCATGTGAGATATATGTCATAGTAAATTCTCAAATGTCATAGTTTTTGTATGTTGAATTCAATTGGTTTTTGAGAAACATGATGGATTTTGAGTTTTGAAAATTTATCTTTTTTGTAGTTTTATTAACTATGTGTGTAGTTTGGGTTTATGGATTTCAAAATCTAAGTTATAGCATATTTTTAAACCCATATAATGTGATTGAAGTTGCAATATATTGACTTTTTTGTTGTTGTTGTTGTTATATTTTTACTTGTTCTTATTACTTGTTCTTATTCTTGGTATTATTGTTATATTTTTTTAAAGAAAAATAGCATGGCGGTGTATTATAAATTTAAGAGTGCAAAAGATTATGATTCAATTCCCATGGATGGTCCTTTCCTCTCAGTTGGTACTTTGAAAGAAAAAATATTTGAATCCAAGCATTTGTCCATGGGAACTGATTTCGATGTTGTGGTCACAAATGCCCAGACCAATGAAGGTTGGTTCTGATTCTTAGATATTACTTAAGTAATTAATTCCTTTTCAATATTCTAACAAAATTTGGGTTTTGGGCAGTGAGATGAGAGTGTTTTTTTTTTTTTTTTTTTTTTAAATTAATTTTCGGACCATAGTTTTCATTTGGGGCTTTCTTCTCGGGTTGATAATTATAGGTGTTTAATGTTGTGAATGGTTAAATTTCATAAAAAAAAAAATTATTAATTACTTACCCACAGGAAATTATAAAGGGTTGGAGTTGCACTGTTACAATGCCATTGACATGTGCTTCCTCGTGCCTTGGCATATATAAAGATATAATTTATGTATTGGTGAATTTTAGAATTGTGATTCAATTGTAAGGGGATTGGTTTCATGAACCTTGATAGGTGATGGATTGTGAGATTATTGTTGGAGTTAGATGAATGTTTAGGCATACTTTTAGGAAGAAGAGTCGCCAAGTTGGGGGAATTCTATTTTGATAACTTGTGTATGTTTGATTTCATGGATTAATATCTATTAGTTGTATTTTAAAGTCGGTCCGTTTCTCTGTTTTGCAATTGTAGAGTATCTTGATGAAGCAATGTTGATAACTAAAAATACCTCAGTTTTAATTCGTCGTGTTCCTGGATGGCCTCATATGACAATTGTTACTGAACAAGAGTACTATCTCAAACCTTTAATATCTTTGACTGCATAGTTGCATTTGATTCAGTTTAGTTATTTTATGGAATAACCAATTATAAAATCTGAGCTAGCAGCATGAGGCTCACAAGTGTGGTTGAGTTGGACTGCGTTTTGTACTACCTCAGTTCTATACTCTTGTTGGAATTTCATTATGCATCTAGGCAGTTTGGCACATTCTGTATTTATGTCCATGTTATGCTACGCATCATACTGCGATCTTACTGGTTCTAAAGTCTATTTTAAGCACATATGGGATGAGTGATACTGATCTCTTTTCATCTTTCCTTATGCTTAGAAGATTGAGATAAAAGAGGAAGATAATATTTATTGTTAATTTTTCCCCATATATGCGCCTCTGACAAGCATCCAGCTATATTATCAACAGTATCTAAAATTATCCATTTAAGTTTTGTATCTTATCTTACTTGATTGTTACATTGCAGGTCAAATTTAGTTATTGTGAAGCTGGAGAAAACAAACAAGCACTTGTGAAATTGGTAACTTGTGAGAGTTGAGTTGGCTTTTGCTGATTCTATTAGTCTACTTATGAATTTGTGATGACAACATAATTTAAGATGTATAAACATGTTAAAATGTTTTTTTTTTTTTTGATTGATCGTTCTCAATAGATGTGCAGATAAGCTTCATTACAAAAGGCAGAAAGAGAAGGAGCAATCAGAAAAAAGGGAACGAGAAGAAAACAAAAGAAAGAGGTGCCAATTCAAGCCAAGAGCCTTTTTTTGTGCTCGTGCCTATTTACTGCTGATTAAAATTCCATTTACTTACCCAGTCTATTTCCAGGAATCGGTCAAGGAGTATTGATGAAACAGATAATGACTGCGAAGGGAGCAAGGAGAGAAGAAAAGGTCTGAACATTCCTCTGGTTATACTCCATTTTTTGCATGATGAGACGTTCTTGTGCTTATATTCAGTTCACATTTGAATATATGATTTTATTTTGTGTGTCAAAATCTTTTAGTCTGTTGTCGGATCATGGATAGCCATGGAATTGATTGGTGCGCCAAATCCAATTTTAAAAATCTGCTGTTTGGATGTGCACTAGTTCCATGGAATAAATGAAATGATGTATAGAAGAGAATCTTAATTCTATGACATTATTAACTATTAAGAGGGATTTGATTTCCAAAATTGATAATTTAGCCCCCCCATTTGTTTGACTGATCATGTCTTAAATTTTGATGATTGCTTAATTATTAATTTATCACAAGTTTAATTTAAACACCTAGATGGATCTGTATATTGGTATTGGGTAAGATAGGTGGTTAATGATTTAAAGGAAAACTTTTGGCATAGGTTGCTTAGAAATTTTTCCCCAGTTGCTACGTTGAACTCACCCAGGGAAACTTGGGTGAGGAATTTTTCATGAATGTTCCTCCAGGTTTCACATGTTTTGCTGGAAGAGCTGAAGTAGATGTGCAAATATTCCCTATTGGTTTAGAGTTTTGGGATTTGTTGGTTATTTATTTTCTTCTACCATAATTTTCTTTCGTCTGGGGCTGCTGGTGAGAAAGAAGGCAAGGACATTTTTAAATATCTGTGGATCTTTAGTCTCCGCCACTGGGAAGCTTTTGACTTTCCCATTCTTACCAACTAATCAGCAATCATCTTTACCTAAAATCACTATTCTAGGTCCAGGAGGTTGCCCATTATCTCTAGGACATGCTCAATGTTGCATGTTCGGGCTGTCCAGTGCTTTGACAATTTCTCATTCTTATAACAGCCATGTAGCTTGTAGAGTTGAGATTTTTTTTGCTTCCAAATTAGAAGTAGAAATGGTTTAAGATTTTATGCAAGTTAAGTGCATCCTAGCTTTAGTTTCCTTCGTTTGGCTAAGCAAGTCTTCTATTCATAGGTCTGCCAATAGATGTGATTATTACAATAGGGTGAAAGGATAGCTTATGGAAATTTGCACTTGTACACTCCTATCTTTTTTTAAAAATATATTTGCTATTACCTGGCTTTCTACTGTTTTTTATTTATTTATTTATTTTATTATTATTTAGATGAGGAATTCTACTGGTCTTGTGAGCTGACATTTTTTTAAAATTGTTCTTTGCAGGAAAAAAGGCTTCAATTTCAACTGATGATCATAAAGTTGATGATGATGATAACTTTGATGAGTTTCTTGAGGGGATGTTTCCATGACCGACTGCTGCCATATTTAGATGGATAGTTGCTTGCCAACATTGACAACAACATGATAGCAAAATGCTGTTGTTCCAAAATAGAATGAACCTTGGTGTTTCATAGTTCCAAACATTTCTTTACCCTTTAAATTCCATTAAACCGTTATCTGTGTATCCATTAGGAACAGAAATTAACATTTAACCTGGGGAAGCAAATAGAATGTATAAAACCAAAGAAGAAGCCACCTGGTCTCTGTCAGGAGGCTCTAGATTGTTTGCACCTGGAGGTTTTCAGCAGCAAGGTTGAAGGGGCGGTATCAAGAGCTTCACAGGATTGTAGTATATGTCTGGAGACATTCGTGGAGGGAGACACGCTTATACGCTTGCCATGTTCCCATAGCTTCCACTCTGCCTGCTTGGATCCCTGGCTTCGAACTTGTGGTGACTGCCCATATTGTTGCAGAACTATAACTATAGTAACAAGTCACAACAAAGCATCAAAGAGTTAGATTTTTTTTTTAAACTAGAAATGTTAATCTGGGTTTTCCTACACGTGTGAAAGTTTTGGCACTGACCAAATTTTTTTTTTTAAATTTGTAATTGTGTGCATATGTAATTATTGTATCGGCTGCTCTGTTGTACACACGAGAAAATATGGTCTCATTGTATTTCTTGATTGCTATTTTGAAATTTGTTGAATACATGTTTTCTATGTTTTACTGTTTTAGATTACCTTTTGATCTCTCTCCTCTATTTGGGAAATTTAGAAGGTATTGACAGTCAAAGCCCACAAAGCCTATGAATGATGTTGGAAAGACCCAACGAGTAGTACTGCGGCCCAGAGCTTGCACACCTCTATATATATATATATATATATATATATATATATATATATATATCTGAAAATAAAATAACATAAATTATAAATGCTTTTAATTTTTTAGCTTTTGATAAAGTAAAAAAATGATTTTAACTTGAATAGAATAGAATAGACTAATCGAATGAAAGGAGAAGAGAGCAATTATAAAATAACATTTAAAGTATTGCATAAAGAAAAAAAAGATCTCGAGTGTTTAAAACTTGAGATGTAAAACTCGAGTTACGCTGGGATTTTTTTTCTTAAGCAAACAGCGGAACTCGAGTTTTATAAACTCGAGTTCCGTGTGAAATTGTTTTTTTATTTTTTTTTTTGGGCAAATCCCCTGTTCAGGCAGAAGGGTTGCCCTGTTTTGCTCTGTTTTTCCCAGTGGAACTCGAATTTTATAAACTCGAGTTCTTCTGGGGAATTTTTTTTTTTTTTACTTTGGCAAATCCCCTGTTCAGGCAGAAGGATTCCCCTGTTTTGCTCTGTTTTTCCCAGTGGAACTCGAGTTTCATAAACTGAAATGTGTACATGCACCTGCTGAGAAACATAGATAAAGAAGCTGAGAATGTAATTTAACACTCATTGAGAGGCAGAGAAGTTGAGAATGTAAATGCACGTAAATTACATCAAAATGCGTTATCGCTAGGCACCAAGCTATAGAAACTGTTACGCTCTATTCATAAATATAGTTTTACAATGCAAATGCATTTGCATCACAACAAAAGGCATTCTCAATGTATCAACATTCTAAACATGCGCAACCATGCTTAATTTGCAATTCTAACCGTACTACTCAAATCACAATCTTCATAGAGGTACATTGGATAGAGAATTACAAGTACATTCAACAAAAAGTCCAAAAAGTTCACATTTTAAGAGCCAATACAACGTAGTCACTTTTCCTAAGATCAAAGGTCCGCATGACAAAAACGTCATCCATGGAAGCATGCCTGAAAAACGTAGAGTAATTACGTTAGGAGACAAGATAGTAAACATTAGGTAAACATCGAATGAACAACAATTATTTAACCAATGCATAACTTTTTGGCATCTACCTACCTACTGTGGAACATGACCGCTTGTGGAAGCGCCACGGGACTGCGGACATTTTCTGCGGTTATGCCCGGAAGCATGACACAGTCCACATGTCTGCTTAGGTTGACTCTCTATCAAATCTGTGTCCTCCCTCCGCCATCGCCGTTCTCGATCCTTATTCCTCACTCCATCCATCTCATTCCTTATTCTTGACATCACTGGTCTCCCTTTGGCCCGTAACAATGCTGGATTAGGCAACCACTTTGGCCCAATGGGATCCCTCCACAAAGACTGTGACTTAGGAACCACAAATGCATGCTCATAAGTGTTAATGGCATTGTTCAAACCATAACATGGGTGCATATATGTGGTCGAATCAATATGCAAATAGTCACATACTCTAATTGTATGTGAACACGGGATCCCTATGTTTTGCCATTTCCCACAACTGCATGTTCTATCCTGTAACCGAACTTCATAACTGTGGTTTCCTCCTCCTGCACTACACGTGTTGAGTTGGGTAACTACTTGAAATATCAGCTCTTCATTGCTAAATGGCTTCAGATAGTGTTTCTCAGATTTATGCTTATTTCCTTCCAACGTGGATAAGGCATGTGCACTCCATTTCTTACCCTCTGACAACTCAAAATGGTATTCTTTGCGCCGGTCATGAAAATATTGAACAAGTTTATTCCAAGTGAACTCAACCAACGCGGCAATAGGAAGGCCCCGTGCACCTTTCAATACACCATTAAAGCACTCTGATATATTGGTTGTCATTGCCCCAAAACGTCTCCCACCATCATATGACTGGGTCCACATATCCACAGACTCGCGCATTAGGTATGTGTATGGAAGATAATCTTGATTCTTTTCCTTGCCATCCTTCCCCATCACCTTCTTCTTATTCCTAATGGCCTCAATTTCCGCCTGCTTAATGGACTCCATTATGGTATCAAATTTAACTGCCTGACTAGCATATCCCGCTTTCAACGCCGCTGACTTGAGAGTTGAATTCTGAAAATGGGTGTTAAAGTTGCTAGCAACATGTCGAAGGCAATATCTATGAAATACCTGTGGTCTTCCATCATCCCTTTTAGGCCAGTTTTCAATGGCGTTTTTGATACCAAGATGTTGGTCAGAAATTATGCAAATGCCTTCGTCAGGTATCACGTGGCCAATCGCTTCTCTGAGGCACTGTAAAAACCACCTCCAACTGGACCCTGACTCACAATCCACAACAGCAAAGGCGAGAGGGAATACCTTGTTGTTAGCGTCGGTTGCCATTGCGACCAACAACTTTCCCTGATATTTACCGTACAGATGGGTCCCATCAATACTGATAACCGGCTTGCAATATTTAAATCCTGATATGCATGGACCGAAAGACCAAAACACATAATGCAACAATATAGTGTCATCTTCATCGGTGGGTGTGATACGATAGAACACTTGGGTAGTCGGGTCCTGATCAATATATGCCATTAGCAACTTTTGCAATCTTTGGTAAGACTCTTCCCAATTCCCAAACATCTTCGCAATCGCCTTTTGTTTCGCATCCCATACCTTGTAGTAAGAAGGCTTATGGCCATTATATTTCGTCTCTATCATAGATCTGAGATGCTTAACTGGGGTAGTGTGATCCTCACATAACTTCTGATGGATGTCTGATGCAATAAAATTACAACTCATCATTCTACCATCATTTCGTACCCCAATCTCTACACACGTGTGAGGACCCACATACACGGTGACCATCCATAGTTGGTGGAGATTGGGCTTCATAACTGCGCAAACATACCACTTGCATGACTCATGCACGCATTTCGCACAAAGTTTTTTCGTCGTCGACCTAGTGTAAGTAAAATGTTTGTTTTCCTTGAGGGCACAATTTGTTAATACTCGCTTCACCTCCTCTTTATTGGCAAACGTCAACCCTTTGCACAAATTCATCCCCTCTCTCCAAGTAGACACAAATGACATCTCAATATGTGAAGGATCGACCATATTTTCCCAAGTATTTGTAGAGAATGACAATGCAGGAGGTTCGTAGGCAGGGATTGTGTTTGCAATGTTTTGGACGCTAATGACATTGCCTGCATAAGGTTCACTACCATCCAATGTCTCGTCATTATCAATGTCCCTCTCAAAGTCTCCAAAGTCCCCTCTATCAATCATGTTTTCATACTCATCTATTTCAGCAAAATCTTCATCGTTCATGGCAATATTCTCATCAACATAGTCGTCGTCATCATCGTCATCATCATTGTTAATGGCAGTAGTCTCATCAACATAGTCGTTGTCGTCGTCGTCATCATCATCATCATCATCACCATCGGCATGAACATCATCATCCTCTACATGTGTAGAATACTCATATTGAGCATCCGGAACCGTAACTTGTAAGCTTGTGGTTGTTTGTTGGATATCCTCTTGCCAGACTGCACACGGCTCCAACTGTATGTACAACTCAATGTTAGTTACTTCAACTATTCTCTCCAACTTGTCAAACATGATCTTTACATGTTTATCTGTTTCTATCGCCATATACTTATAATTAATCCGATGCTTCAAGATTTCATTTGGCATACGATAAGTAATTTGTATGTTGTGCACAGCAGGATTCTCACACAACTCTTCCATGACAACCTTCTTCAATTCATCAAGGGTCTTCAACCTACGATCAATTTGAGTATAATAGGTCTTTATACCCGGCCCTTCAAATGGCAATCCCTTGTTCGCATTGGCATTCTTAAGCGGACCACCGTGGTATAGGATTATATCAATTTCAGGCATTGTGAACCTGTTCAAGTCAAGTTACTGTGTTAGTTAAATCACATAATCTGAACCATGATTGCATAAAAAACAACTATAAACTCAGCCTTATTGACTTATAAACCTAAATTTTGTCATGCTTTTTGTTTCTGATTTGATGCTATGTTATCATACTTTGTTCAATTTAAAAGTGAACACAATATGTGATTGCTTAATTCAAGAAATTTGAGGACTGTGTCATATACCAATTTCTGCTATTTGCATTGTTAGTATAATCTGCACTTATTTGTGCTGGTTTGCTAGACCATTATAGGAGCAGTTGGTGATTAGTTCTTCGGTATAAGGGTAATGTTAAGTTCTTGGTAGTTCAGAAATTTGACAAGGAAGGAATGAGGATTGAGGAAGAAAATCACAGTTACTTCAAGGGTAACCAACCTCCAAAACAAAGAAAGAAGAACATAGGCACAAACTTGGGTTAATTCTCTGGATAACCTCTAACTGATCATCTTAGCAGCTTATATACAATGCAATCTTTGCTTAACCAATTCCCACCCAAAAGCTAACTAACTAACTAGCTGCATTTCAGCTTAATAGCTTAACTGACTAGCTGCATTACTGTAACTAACTGTATTACTGTGCTAACAATACTACCATACAATACAACACATGGTAGCTTCAGTACATACAGCTAGTATCCTAATCGGTAACCAAGAATTCCAATAGGCTATTCCAGTTACAGACCTAAAGACAGATTATTTTATACAGTATTATTTCACAATCTAAACCATTTTATATAGTTAGTTTCAAAACTAATCTATTAGGCTAGATTTATGATGAAAAAGATTCTCCTCATATGATAAAAAATTCATAAGGTTCCATATATTCTCTCCCCATTC
This sequence comes from Quercus aquifolioides, assembly GCA_019022515.1. Lineage (NCBI taxonomy): Eukaryota > Viridiplantae > Streptophyta > Magnoliopsida > Fagales > Fagaceae > Quercus > Quercus aquifolioides. The sequence continues at coordinate 67,332,340 of CM032333.1, forward strand.
GTACGTATTCTATTTTGTTAGATTCCTTTCTCAAATCTTCTTTTTTATGTTGTTTTTAGCTCCAAAAGATTGTACTAACTTTGTATTCAGTATGTTATTTGAAGAATTTACATATTAGGTTATGTAGAGCTAAATGAGATTTTTACCATTTCTTTTTATGGGCAAATAAATACTCAAAAAATTAAGACTACCAACACAAAGTTCTATAAACGTTGCATAATGGAAAATTAACTAAGTTATGTCAACTATCTACAAAATAAATACTCAAACTCTTTAACCCACACCCATAGACTATTACCCAACTACAATGACAATCAAATTATGCAAACCCTTACCTGAGATATGAATTTGATGAGAAGGAAGAGCAGTGAGAGAGGCAGTGTTGTGAGTGAGAGTGAGAGGCAATGTGGTGTGAGAGTTATGGGTGAGTCAGAGTTAGTGAGGCTGAGAGACTTAGTGAGGATGCTCTGTTTTGGGTGAGAAGGCTCTGTGTCTGTGAGCTTGTGTTATACGGGCGTGTTAAGCGTGTGATATTTTTAATAGTAAGCGCAGTAGAACTCGAGTCTTATAGACTCGAGTTACTTGAAATCTTTCATTAAATATGGTCTTAAGGTGGAACATGTTATTTCCAACAAAACTCAAGTTTTAAATACTCGATATTCAAAAAACGAGTTTTCAAAACTCGAGATCTAGGTGTGTCATTTTGTCCAGGTCAGCAGTACAAAAAGCAGAAAGCGAGTTTTTGAAACTCGATTTTTTATTGTAAATCTTGAGTTTTAGAAACTCGAGATGCTAGTTTCCTTTTTTCTTCTGCGCGTTGCCTAACTTACTACATACTTATCCCTTACACTGTTACTCTGCCCATTCCCCCCCCCCCCCCCCCCCATACCCATTCCGATTTTGCTTGGTAAGTTATTTATTTGATTTTTTGTTTTGATTATTGTGAAATTTTGGGTTTGGATTTGGATACTTAACATTTAGGTTATTTATTTAATTTTCAGTTTTGATTTTTGTGAAATTTGGGTTTGGATTTTGTGGTGTAATATGTAGATAATTTATTTATTTTTTTAATGATTTTTTTATGTACAATTGAGAACCTCAGAGTGATGAAGAAATTGTTGATGCTAAGCCTCTTGTGCTTTCAAGAGGAACATTGCAGACTGCTGATTCAAAGGAACCATTTGCAAGGTTACATCTCTTGCAATTTTGTCATCTATAAAACGTAGATACTTCTAGTGATAACATGTACTTTAAGTAGTTTTCATTCTTAACTTATGTGATCTAGATTTCATATAGTAGTTAATCCATTCAGAAACTTATTATGTTGCTATAATTTTGAAGAATCTATTAAATTCTAGTATTACTTTTCTTTTAAGAAATTATGGGAAAGAGCTTATCAGATAATTAAAAATTATGCAATCTGTATGTTTATGGCTTGGGGTCTTACTAAAGTGTAGCCAAGTGGTGGTGGAATATTGTATTTCAATAATACTTCCAGTTAGTGGGAATGAATAATTGGAGAGTGCATCTGTTCCATGAAAGAATAATCACAATAGCCTACAAGATCTCTTAGTTGGGATTTTGTTGTTGTTCTAGTATGGTATTAAAATATGCATAAACTTTAATGATCAAGGAAAATTCTAACTTTTCCTCTACTCCTACATTTTAGTTTACACAAAAATTTTGGCCATTCATTATATTATTGAATTGCAATGTAAATTTAATTTCAAAGCTAAAAGAAGTCACTAGAACACCTTTGTTAATTCCTTTTTAAATTCTTAAGTATCATCTTTTATAAATATTTATTTAAGTTTCTAATGGTTGTACCACTGGGAAAAAACAGCTCATTTTTTCTAATAGACTTTTTCTTTTTCTTTTTTCATTTCACTTCATTCAATGAGAGTCTTTTATAAACTATGTGCTAAAATTGCTTGACTCACCCCATCTAAGTTTTACATATTGTACCATGCTTGGAAAACTTACTCAAAGTGAAGACATGCCTCTTGGTTGATAAATCTCTTTAGGCTATTTTTGTGGCTTCAATATTTGGCAAATTGCACATCAGTCATGATCAATGCTAAAAGATGGTGATTTTATAACTTACAAACCTAATGTCCACATTTTTTGTGGTGGGGTCTCCAGGTGTCATAGGCCATAAAAAACTTGTAATGGGAGCCAGGTTATCCTATTTTTCTTAACACTATTATTTATTTCTTTTGTTGGAACCTCCTTTGCATGGTTGCAGGTTGGATAAGCTTATATTAGATGCTATTACCAATCTGAAGGAGCCAAGGGGTTTTGACAGGGCTGCAATTGCTTTGTACATAGAGGTAATCTCACTAGTGTAACTTTAAGCTATGACTTCATAAACCTATCATGCTTGTAGAAACTAATACTAAGTGGTCAAACTTCAAAACATCTAGTGCTTGTAATGCTTTTAAGTTGTAAAGACCTTCTATTCCAATTCTTTCTTGAGCAAATTTCCTTTTCTACCTTCTCTTAGTGAAGATTATTTTTGAGTATTTATATTGTTAGTAAGGATGGGAATGATTAAAGATTTGGGGTTTTTTTTTTTTTTTTTCAACAATCTCTTATGGGTCTTGCCCCTTTCCTCCAAACAGCATTTTGACCAAGTGAGTTTTTGATTTGTGCAGGTCTAGAGCTGTCTCCGCGTGAAGGCCAACTAAAAGGTATTGTCCTTCTTTTCTCATTTGTGCCATTGTTTCTTCTTTTTCTTCTATTTTTCATGATGTGGTCTTCTTCCTTCCTTCTTTTTTTTTTCCCCAACCTATTGCTTCTTGTTCTTTGTTTTAAGAATTCCACCGTACACATATGCCTTAAGAGAATTGAAGATGCTCATTTTTTTTCTCCACTTGGTTACATATGCTTGCAATACTTTAATGTATTTTTAAAAAAATTGAAAAAGAAAAACCTTGACCTTTCGTTGTCTTCTTTTCCATCTGCCCATTTTGGGGACTTGGAAAAATGCTCTGTTTTCCTCTATCCAATACCAAAATGTTAGGGTTTTGTGGAGAATAGGGGTTCTTTACCTTTTCATTATGTCCTAATGCAATCTATCTCTTCCTTTGTATTTTCTTAGTTTGAGTCTTTTGGTTGTGTTATTATAAAATTATGAGTTCTGTGTGTTGAAGTTGTTCATTTACAATATTCTATATTTTGTGACTAGGCTAGACTAGCAAAGGTCTTCACAATGTGCTTTTGGGATTCCTTATGGCTTCCAAGTATGTCAACATTTTGCCTGCTAGTGGAAGGAAACTTTTAAATGGGGTAATACTCGTCGACCCCAAAATTTTGAGATTAAAGCTTCTTGTTGTTGTTGTTGAATATGTTATGCTGATACTCACTTATTATTAACTTACTCTGCAACTTAGATTTACCTATCAGCAAATTTGAGCACCATAACTCATTGTTCCCACTATTTGTGTAATGTAGTTGGTCTTTCCACTTCTACTTCCATGTTTGATATTCTCTCAACTTGGTCAGGCTATAACCATTGAGAAAATTCTTGAATGGTAACAATTATACTTTTCAATCTATGATTTCAAAGCACCACAATGATTTTTTTTCTTTCTTTCTTTTTAATTACAATTTCATTCGTTTATAGGTGGTTTATTTGGACTACGTGGTTCTGCCAAAGGGTATAATATTGATTTGCTTTCTGGTTGATGGTTTCAGATGCTCGTTGCTGATATTGGAGACGTGACAATTACTAATGATGGTGCTACAATACTGAAGATGCTATAATTTTTTTATGGCTTTTTGTGTACAAAGAATCACATTTGAACTACTGCATTTTTTTGGAAGTGTTGAAGGATTTGTTTAAATACTTTGGAACTTTGATAATGGTTATAGACAATGTTATGTATTTGATAATATATTTCTATGTTAATATAATGTTAGTTTGGTGACATTTGTGGTGTTATCTAGTTACATTTGTGGTATTGTCTTAGTGGAGCTAAAATTATTACAGGTTATTTGTAATAGATATGTGGGTTTAGAACTTAGGAGAAAAAAAAAAAAAATCACCTATAGCGGCGGGCAAAAACCGCCATTGAAGGACTAACATTTTAATATAATTGAAGACCTATAGCGGCATTTTTGGCCCGCCGCAATAGTACAGTTTTTTTTGTAGTGCAAATAACTAGTTTGCAAGGGTATAAAAGTCCTCACAAATAGTTGTTAATGACGACTACTTCTCCTCGCTAAAAATAAGTCGTCCACTTTTCTCGTCGTTTGATAATATATTTGTGAGGGCGGATTTGTTTAGTAACGACGGTGGATTGCCGTCGTAAATTATTTATTTGCGAATGTATGGTTGCAAAATCTCTTTTAACAACAAAAGCAAATACGACGGCCTTCGAGGGCCATATACCCTCGCTAATAACCTTTTGCGACGATATTTGAATTTTTGCGAGGGCATTTTACCCTCGCTAGTAGACTCTTTTCTTGTAGTGTTACTTGCTCGGCAACTTGATATTCTTAATGTTAATATAGAACTTGATGCTGATTTGATTGTACACTTGCTTAACAACCCCTCCTCTCATAATCTCATGTTAGAACCCCTTCTAAATGACTGCAGGAACCTGACCAAAACCTTCCCTAGCTGTACAGTGGCTCACATCTTTAGGGAAGTCAATAGATGTGCTGACAAGCTTGCTAACATGGGAGCAACACAAGCTGTTAATTTTCTTTTGTTGTATGAACCACCGCCTGTGGTGGTCGATTTGCTAGCTTTTAACTAAGCTGAGCTCTCTTGTAACATAATGGTTGTTATTTAGTTTTATGTTATCAACTTGGTTAACCAAAAAAAAAAAGATAGATAACGTAGTTCGAACTACAAAGGTGTTGCGTACGTAAAAAGGTATTGCGTACCGTGAAGTATTAACTATTAATCAATCATTTTAAACAAAAAAGGTGAACCATTCAAATTGTTTTTTTAGGGAACGTGAACCATTCAATTTTATTTTTTTAAGGGAACTTGAACCATTCAATTTTTTTTTTTAGGGAAGGTAAATCATTGTTGCCATTCAATTAAAAAGAAACTATTTTCTCCAAAAAAGAAAAAAAAAAAAAAAGACTGGATATAATAAAAATAACTATCCACTTATTACTTATTTTCTCCAAAAAAAAGAAAAGAAAAAAAAAGAATGAGGAGTCCGTTCAGGTTGGGTAGGACTCCTCATTCTTCCATGATAAACCCGATTTTTATTGGATCGGGTTGCGGGTGGTTGTGAACTCGACCTGATATCAGTCCTACCACTATAAATGATTGGATATACTGTAGTTGTTTACCGGGTGAAAATAGCCAAATACCACGTTTTGGCAAAATTTGTAACAAACTAGCACTGTTTCGAAAATATTTAGCAATTTACCACTTTTTTAATACTCGAGTTTCACAAGAATTATACAGTTTACATTAAACCAACGTATTACTTTTTGTTTTCAAAATTTTGGTGCTATGAATTTACATTTAGTTGCCAATGCAAGTTTTGCTCAAAAAAAAAAAAAAAGTTGCCAATGCAAGAAACCTTTAAGATGGTGACTATTCATATCCTTCTGTTGATTAATGCTTGCTACATATCCCTCATGGCAGCTCAAGTTGCGTTCATCCCTAGCTGCTCATGACATGAGCTATTGCATTAGAATGTTCTCACTTCTCTGTTACTAGGAATAAGTTGTGTTTATAAAGCCTTTTGTAGAAAGATTTACTAGTATTGATTTAGCGAAGTTTCTCTCATTCAAAAACTTCTGGTATGACAATGACATAGACAGAGGATGCTAGCTAGGTGTATTATGTACTTGCCGCTATTTTTAATTTTTCTTTTGGCAACCTTGAAGAGCATCTATATCAGACTTCTTTGAATTATGCTTTTAAGTCTTATCGCTTTTGGATGAAATGCCTAGGTTATAATAATGAGCACTGTTTTATACTGGGAAAAAAGTAAGAGCACTCCAATATCTAGGAAACCAAGTAAGAAATTAGTGTCTCTGTGTGCAACAATAGAGATGCGTTTCTCTCTTTTTTTATTTGGAAATATTTTAGCCTGGAATTCATAAGCACCCTTTCAGATACCTGTTAAAGAAAGGGAAAAACCTAATATAATTGAATGAAACGCAAAAAGGCCAAAATCCAAAGAAGTTGGAGAAAAAAATACAGCATCATTTTAGAATACATATGAAAGTTCATCACAGTAATTGAAAATATTCCAGGACTCAAACTCTAAAACATCACAAAAGTGGTATACAGAGCCTAATAAGCTGTATGACTAGGAGAAGTGGGTGAAAATAGCCATATACCATGTTTTGGTAAAATTTGTGGCAAATTAGCACGGTTTCAAAAATATTTAACAATTTATCACTTTTTTAGTACTCGAGTTCTATAAAATTCAGTTCTAAATAGTACTTGAGTTCCTAGTGAGTCGCTAGCGTAACACTGCTGACCTGAAATTTGTTTAATTAAAAAAAATAATGTGGTACTCGATATTAGTGAAATCGAGTATCTCTTTATAGTACTTGATCTTAATATAGTCGAGTACCCTTTTTTCTTTTTTCTACTTTTTGTTTATGTTGGAATGGCTTGAATAGTCAAACTTAGTGGCTTGACATTAGTGGTTTTAACATATGCTGTATGAAATTGAGAGAATACACAAGTGTAACTTAATCAATGCTTAAGTTTTGGTCCTTATGATTCACGATTGCAAGCAAAACCAATCAGGATTTCCTAGTCAGCCTGACATTGAATCAAGCCATTTCTAGTCTTTGATACTCATTTTCTTGAGAGGAAGATAGTCTTGGTCTTTATGATTCAAAAATTTCGGTGTAGTACTTTTGCAGAGAAAAATGACTGGACTACGCAGACCCGTGCCTCACGATGTTGAGTTAAGTCTTCCCCAGCCCCCTCTTTCGTGTGGGTGTTTCCTGGCAAGTTTGAAATACTGATGGGAATCCAGGGACAAATATTATCACCTACAGCTACCATATAGACTCACTCAATCAGTAAACAATAATTTGTAGGAAAAATCCTTAGAGAATAAAACCAAAGGTGTACATTGAAATCGAACTAGACAACGTTTACTAAGGAGCCTTTATTCCATGCCTAGAAACCATTTTCTGAATGGGCAATGCTAATCTATTTTAGTGTAAGAAATAAATCGTGACTATTAAACCATTTGCCGATTACACTGTTTAGATTCTTAAAAAAAAAAAAAAATAAATTATTAAATATTTCTAAAACAGAAATAATTTGCTACAAATTTTGTTAAAACGTGTTATTTGACTACTTTTCCCGAGAGAAGTTAGATTCATAAAACTCAATTTTTTTCATAGTTAAATAAGTCATCAAGAACTTGTGGATTGGGTACATCCGGAGTCAACAACTTGACAGGCTTTGGTCAATCGACATGCATGTGACACTTTCGGCTCTATCTCTAGTCATCTTCCAAGAAATTGCTCCTTTATTTCGTTGTCCTTGATAGTACACCGTTCATGGGGTACTTTCTGCTCTAATCTATCTCTTGTCAATTGTCATCTTCCAATAAATTGCTCCTTTATTTCTTTGTCTCTTGATAGTACACTCTGTATTTTCTCCTTTAGCAGACTCGTCCAGCTGGATGCCATTATTTAGAATTATATTTGATCTTTTTTTAATCTATTTTTATATATTAATCCATTAATCCATTAATCTATCTTAAAGTTTAAGAGAGAAAAACTTATGGGTTGATCTAAGCTAGAAGTTGTGACACCTTTTAATTAATCCAGGTAGTTTTAATTTGATCCAATATTGACCTTAATCTATGAAGGTCAGACCCAACTTCACCTTCACGCTTGAATACTTTTCAGCCTTGCATTATTGTAACTTTTGACCATTTTTGGCATTATGCAATCAAACAATTTTCACTTTATCTTCTTTTTAAGAACTTTACATGCACTTGTCTACATCGTCTTTTGCTGACTATGCGCTTGTGGCTAAGCTTGTTTGCAACGACGGATCCACAGCTACACTAAGAGGCGCCCATGGCCCCCCTTGAATTTCGTGTTTCTTTATTTTCGAGGGAGAATTTATTATTTATATTCCCCAAATATAAAGTTATTCCCCTAAAAAATAATATATATATATATAAGTTTTTTTTAAACCCATCTCTTATTTTTTTTTGATGAGATGTGAATTTTGAAAATATGGCCTGTGTAGTAATATTGTTTAAGTATTGTTGTTTAATTTTTAATGTTATGAAAATACGTGATAATATTGTTTAAGTATTGTTATTCAATTTTTAATGTCATGAAAATACGTGTTTGAGTGTTATAAAAACAAAGCCGAGATTATCCAAGTTACAGCTAATGAATAGTTCAATTATTGGCTTTATCTCTTGAAATTAGAATTAGAATTAGAGAATATATATATATATATATATATATATATCACTGTTGTTTTTTGAGTCTTTTATTTGCCAGATTCCTTCAATCTTGAAAACGTGCAGAGGTATAAAATCGTGAAAAACATTTCACCATGACTTTTGTAATAATTGTTTGGAATTCCGAAGACTTGGAAAGTTTTTTTCATTTGTTTTTATTTTTCTAGAAGAGAAGACTTGGAAAGTTAAGTGTTATGGTCTTCCTTCTATTATCCAGTGTGAAATTTGGACTATAAAATATTTTGTTTCAAATTGCAAAGTTGCAAACTAAAGATGTAGAAATCATGTTATCTGGGTCCCTGTACTGACCCAACAATCATGTTATCAATTTATCATGTTCATGTGGCAATCATGTTATCATATGGCAATCGTATTATACGGATCTCTATTTATTTTCTTTTTACTCAAATAATTTTTTTTTAAGAAACTCATTTATAATTACATATATACTCAAATTTACTCATTAGTATCCTGTACAAGGACCAAAGATAGAGAAAGTCGAACAAAAATTATGAAATCATGAAAAATAGTCACCAAAGTATACACAATGTGTACAGTTAGAGACCATATCAATCAAGTAGTCATTAGTGACATCAGTGGGTTTGCACATTTATAAAAGACTCAAAGCATTCGCATCTGAGTATCTAAAAAAATACACATTTTACACTTTAAAATCCTACTTTATTTATTTTACCATATCATTTTACAACTCATTCACATCCCTGTTTTTATATTTACATATAACACATTAAAAATAATGTAAATTACCCCTTAATAATAATAATAAACCATTTCATGAAATTTTTTATACCACTTTTATAAGAAATAAAAAATACTGTCAAACTATTAATTATTTTCTTTATTTTTCAATAAAAATATTCCTAAAATAGTGCATTAAAAATACCCTTAGGTCATCTATTAACGTGTTCCACTTTTCCTAATAAAATTTCCATTACTTATCTTAAAAAAATAAAAAACTTTAAAGCTTGTGACTACCGCATAATCTATTATGCAATTAAACCTTTTCGATTTGTGTTTACCTTGTTTCACCCAAATGAAAAAATTCACGGCAATTTATTTTTCTTGTCCCTTTTTTTTTTCTTTTTAGTTTTTACCTTTTTCACCAAAATTGCAAGATTTATGGCAATATTTTTTTTTCTTATCCCAATTTTTTCTTTCCTCACGGCATTATTCCATTAATTAGTAATGGTTCCCATGTTATACACAAAATAACAAAATTAAAAACTAATTAAATTTCCTTATATGGTACTAACGCCCAATCTAGTAATTTTTTTTTTTTAATCTCCACCATCTCGATCATAATATTAAATTCTAAATTTATTATACCCAAAATTTAAAGACCTAGAAGAAAGAGAGAAAGAAATGTTGAATTCTACATATTTCTTAAGAATAAGTTAGTGAAATGTGTATACAACTTTGCAAGTATATTGCTATATTTTTAATACTTTCAGATTTTTGTATCAAAAAAAAAAAAATTATATTTGTTTACTTTTCATCATTTCAGTGAATCAAATTAGATGTCTAAAATTTAGGTATTTAAATTAATCTCTTACTTTGATTGTTTGAATATTAAAAATGAAAAAAAAAATTATAAAGCGATTTTAAAATATGAAAAAATATCTATGATTGTTGAGTAAATTGACATATGTATGAAAAAATAAAGGGTAAATTTCACTAACTACCCCTGATGTTTGAACTAATGCCAACCAGGTCCAAAACATTTCAAAACTGACCATGTCAGTCCCTAAGTCCAAACAAACTTTAACTCTATTAACTCACCTCTCATCCCTCTCTCTGACACTCTCTCTTCTTTTTCTTTAACTTAGATTAAATAATATATATATATATATATATGTGTGTGTGTGTGTGTGTGTGTGTGTGTGTGTGTGTGTGAAGAATAAGAACTTTCTTAGTAAACAATCAGGAAGTAAAAAAAAAAAAAAAAAAGCTTGAATAGAACCAACAAGCAAAACTCAATGACAAATCAAGTTTGTTAGGGTCATGCGTTTTGGTATTGTCAAACCATGTCAAATTATGTGTCTTTTATTGAGTTTTGATGTGTCTAAAAGTTGTAATTGAAGACCAACTTGAAGACACAAAGTTTGCTCAAGAAAAGGTCAAGAAAAACAATTTTTCAGCACTTTTTCGACATGTACCTCGATAGCAGCTCAATAGGAGCTCGATACCTCTCGATAGAAACTCAAAACTTACTGTCTCCTCGATAGAAGTCTTGACACAGGTTCGATCGATCAAGCCTCGCGGATTAGCAAAAATTAGCAATGCAAAAAAACACAACTTATTCGTTTGAAGCCCGAATTGAGACTCGTTTGAACCGGTATTTAAAAGACATTATAAGCTATCTATTAGAAGGATTTTTAGAGAGAGAGAGAGAGAGAGAGAGAGAGAGAGAGAGAGAGAGAGAGAGAGAGAGAGAGAGAGTGAGAGACACTCTGTTTATGCGGCTAGGGTTTTGTCATTAAGTTTTCTCTATTTCACCAAACTAAAGAGTTTCAAAGTAGATTTGAAGTTTCCATTAGCGAAGACGCTGAAGTCATAGCAACCACCACAGACTTGCTACTATGAAGAAAACTTTCAGAAGGTTCTTGAAGTAAATTGGAGGTTCCAATTGTGATTGTGGGTGAAGCATTCATATATTGAAGAGTTTAGAGGTTTTGAAGTAGTAGAGGGTTTCTGTTGTAAGTTTATCTACTAGGTTTGTAGAGTTTAGGGACAAAAGTTTTGTACTAGATCTGAAACTTCTCTTAACTATGGTGGATTGCTTTTTGGGAATGTTTCCCCCCAAATTTTTTACTGTGAAACTAGTTTGTTTAACTGATTTTCCTAGGTCATCATATCTTGTCTTATATTCTATTCTGTTGTGCATGATATTGACGTGATATTGATGTTAGTTTGTTTGAACAAAGATTATTCATAATAGATCTAATTAACAACTTGGTTTTAAAACTTGTTAATTCTATCAACTGGATTCTAAATTACCCAACAAAGTGAATATTTCAAGATTTAAACCCAAATCACAGAACATGAAATCAAGAACTATGACAAAAAATTAGCCTCTCAACTCAAAATTCTAATTCTGATCCAAAACCAAACCTAATCAATCAAAACATCCACTTATCCAAACCCCCATATTCACAGACCTTGGCAAGAAGAAAAGCTTTACTTTGATCTATGTCGCTTTGTGACCATTCACCCAACCACCCCTACAGCAAACCCACCATTGTCGATCGAAACCTAACCACCCCTAACCCACACCATAGCACTGCCACAAACATCATGAGAGAGAAAACCTAAACCCTCCAACGCTGATCCACACCATGAACCACCACTATCCCACACCATGGCACCACTGCAAGACCACCAGAGAGAGAAGGTAAGGTCTCCTTTCCTTCATTCTTTGAGAAGAAACTAAGAGGTAGAGACTAGAGAGTGAGAGCAAAAAGAAAAAAAAAAAAAATTAGCTGTAGAATTTTTTAATGAAGAAAAATTATATTCCTAATCTACAGTAACCCATTAGAGCTAGAGAGGTATGGTACATGAGCAAAAAAAAAAAAAAAAAAAAATTGAGGTTTAGAGAGATTGTTGGATCAGTTTTTTGTGGATTCACTCATTACAATAGAGAGTATTTGGGGTTTAGCTTGACTGTTGGAGATGCTCTAAGGAATATTGACATTTCCACAATGAGTTTTACAACCGGTTTGTGGAATAGGTACTGCTTCTGCCAATCTAGATGTGAGCAGAAGTAAGCAATTAATCGTGATTATCAATTGGACTGCCATTTGTGCGTGGGTGTCTCACTGCTCACAGATCAACAAAGCGAACTACATAACCTTTTATAGACTATTGTATCTTTCTCTTCCATAGAGCATTCATAGCAAAAGAGATAAACATCTTTTAACAACTTAAAAAAAGAAAAACCTATTTTATTAACACTTTTAGTTTATAATACACCCAACATCAAGACCATGTTTTAGAATACAATAGATTAAATAAAATAAACATCATAATAAAATAATATATCTTACGCAATAAACACCAACCACAACCACCACCGCTATAGCTAAAGCAACAACCGCCATAATCACGGAAACCACCGGCATAGCCAGAGTCACCGCCACCACCACCCATAGTTGCAACCCCTAACCACCACAATCCCTAAAAATTACAACCCACCACAACTAAAACAAAATAAGCCCCCAGAACCACTATCGCTGCCACCCATAACCCCTACTAATTGGAACCCCCATCACCCAACCCACATCACAACCACCACCTAACCCGCATCATAAGATCGATCCAACCCACAACAACCCCCACAAAGCATAAACCCATATAACAATCACCAATCCAACCCAATCACAGCTCCACCAAAAACCAACCACAAATCCACCGAATTCCAGTCACACCCACCGAAATCCAGCTATACTCACCAAACCCTAGAGAGGAGAGAGCGAAAATATGGAGGTTTTTCTTTGGTTAGAGAGAGAAAAGAATAGAGAAATTGGTTCGAAATTTGTGAAAGATAGTGAGAAGAGAGAGGCTTTGGGTTCAGCTTGGGAGAGAGAGACGGTTAGTTAAGAAGGGGAAGGGGAAGGGGAAGCTAGAGTCTTTTGGTTGAATATTGTTGAATCTGGAATTTATTTGCGTTATGGGCACTGTTTCAACTTATTTAGGGAAATGAGGAGAGAGAGTGAATTTGGGCAACACCGTTGCCGAAATTCCAACAAAAGTATGAGAGAGAAAGAGAAAAAGTGAGAGAGAGAAAATGTTGAATTTCGGCAACGGTATTACCGAAATTCCTGCTGCCCAAAACGCTGACCGAGTAGGTGTGAGAAGTGCTCGAAGTGTGGGGTGCCCAAAGGAAAGCAATTGTGGCAATGGCATTGCCGAAATAGGGGGAAAAAATTTGTTTCTATTGTGGCAATGCCATTGCTGAAAAGGGGAGGGAGGAATTAAAAAAAAAAATAATGTGCTACGTACACAATATTTTTACAACATTTTCACAACAAATCACAGGTAATTAGTTATTATTAGTTCAAATTTGAATTTAACACTGAGATTACTTTTTTAATCCAACAATAACAATTAGTAACAACCTGCCACTTAGAATTTGTTGTGAAAATGTTGTGAAAATTATGTGCTATTATTATTTCTCAAAAAAAAAAAAGTGTAATGGATTTGTGGCAATGGCATTGCCGAAATGGGAAAAAAAAATTGTGGCAATGCCATTGCCGAAAATGGGAGGGAAAAAAAAATTGTTGCAATTGGTTTGTAGCAATGGCATTGCCGAAATAGGGGGAAAAAAATTTATGGCAATTGTGGCAATGCCATTGCCGAAAATGGGAGGGGAGAAAAAAAGTGGTTGCCGAAATCTAGGGAGGAATTAAAAAATATATATATATAAATATAATGTGCAACATACACAATATTTTTACAACATTTTCACAACAAATCACGGGTAATTAGTTATTATTAGTTCAAATTTGAATTTAACACTGAGATTACTTTTTTAATCCAACAATAACAATCAGTAACACCTGTCACTTAGAATTTGTTGTAAAAATGTTGTAAAAGTTGTGTGCACTAATCATTTCTCAAAAAAAAAAAAATTGTGGAATGGATTTGTGGCAATGTCATTGCCGAAATAGGAGGGAAAAACAAATTTCTGCAATTGGTTTGTGGCAATGGCATTGCAGAAATAGGGGGAAAATTTTTTTTGGCAATACCATTGCCGAAAATGGGAGGAAAAAAAAAATTGTTGCAATTGATTTGTGGCAATGACATTGCCAAAATAAAGGAGAGAGATCAAAGAAAGCATGCATATTCTTATTCTTCAATATTTTTTTGACAGAAGCAGTTTGGTTCGTGTGTACGTCATGTTCTTTCCTTTCAATTGTAAAAGTACGCAAATAAGGATAGATTCAAATACAAAGCAACTTGATTCTTATTCTAAAAAAAGTACATAGATTCTTATAGAAGAAAAAAATGATTGATGTGCATGCTGTAAACAAAAAACAAAAAACAAAGAAAGTGTATAAATTCTTACAATAGGAAAGAAAAAAATGATTGATATGCACATTGTAAACCAAAAAAAGCAAAGAAAGTACATAGATTCTTATAATATTGAAGAAAAAAAATGATTGATGTGCACACTGTAAACAAAAAAAAACAAATAAAGTATATAGATTCTTATGTGCACGCTGTAAACAAAAAAAAAAACAAAAAAAGTAAATAAAAAACAAAGCTTCAATCAACCAATCAACTCAACTTCTCATCTCATCTGATTCTTATTCTCTGCATCGAATATTTTCAGATCATGCCTAAATCTATCTCAACCTTCTTTTCTGTCTTTTTATTCTTCAGTATTGTAATAAAAGGCAAGGCAAGTGCCCTTGTCTTTTTATTTCTCCTCCTTTGCTGAAAAATTGTATCTCCTCACAAAGGATTGTAAGTCCTCCGATTGTTCAGTTAGCGTTAGTGTGAACAACTAAGGATTGTAAGTTTTTTGTTAATGTAAGTTTTTTTGCTTTGTTTATTAACTTACAGCTCTAGAAATTAACAGATTTATTATTATTGTATAAACATGTGCTTTGTAAATATTAGAAGCTAATACATTGTAAAATATTATGTATTGTTGTAGTTGTAGTTAATATTATTTGTATGCCTATGATTATGATTATTGTTGTTATTCAAATTTTAGATTAATGAATTATTTTTTATGGTTATCTGATTGTGTTTTTTGTTGTTGTTGTTGTTGTTGTTGTTGCAAGTATCACTCTATAATTCACACTCTTTCAGTTGGTATCATAATTGTGGTAAGCATCTCAACTCTCTAATTAAATTTATGGATGTGTTTTGTTAATTTTGAAATTATTTAATATTATTTATTGTTATTATTAGCATATGTTGTTGTTGTTATTATTATTCAAATTTTAGATTAATGAATTATTTTTTATGGTTATCTGATTGTGTTTTTTTTTTTTTTGCAAGTATTTTCTCACTCTTTCAGTTGGTATCACAGTTGTGGTAAGCATCTCAACTCTCTAATTAAATTTATGTATGTGTTTTGTTAATTTTGAAATTATTTAATATTATTTATTGTTATTATTAGTATATGTTGTTGTTGTTATTATTATTCAAATTTTAGATTAATGAATTATTTTTTATGGTTATCTGATTGTGTTTTTTTTTTTTTTTTGTGCAAGTATCACTCTATAATTCTCACTCTTTCAGTTGGTATCACAATTGTGGTAAGCATCTCAACTCTCTAATTAAATTTATGTATGTGTTTTGTTAATTTTGAAATTATTTAATATTATTTATTGTTATTATTAGTACATGACCACAAAAATTGTAATAAATTGTATTATTGTGATCTTTTTATAATCAATATGTGTTTTGTTATTATCAATTATTACATCTATTACTTGGAAAAAATATATTGCATAATATGTTTGTTGGTTTATAATAAAGATATGTATGTGTATTATTATTATTATTATTTTATTTACTACAATAAATCGTACATTTGTGTTTCTTTTTCTTTAAAGTTTAGTTGGTATAAAAATTTATTAAGTTTCTTGAATCTTTACTTTTTAGGGTGGTTATAGGCTGGGAAATGAAAATTAATTATATGCTTTATAAATATTATATATGGTTATATTATAGTTAATACTAATTATTGTGTGTATGATTATTTTTGCTAAAACTATTATTATTATTATTATTATTATTATTATTCATAAATCCTTTATTTGAGTTTCTTTCAATTTTATTATGAACTACAAGCATTGTAAGTTATATTTAATATTTAGCATAAAAACCTGTAGTAGTCAGTATATATTAATTTTATTATTTTTTATTATTGTTCTTTTGTTTTTATTTAGGATTATATTTTTTAGAAGATATTTATGGATATCTGATTGTGTTTTTTTTTGTTCTTTCTTTCTTTTCTTGCAAGTAGCACTCTATAATTCCTACATTCCTTCACTTCATATCGCAATTGTAGTAAGCTTCTCGGCCCCCTAATTTAATTGGAAATTATTTTCTTAGTTTGTAATTTTTTATATAGATGGTTTGTAAAAAATATACCTTCAAATGGAAGATGTAGGATATATTTGAAATGGAGCAACAACAATATCACATCTCTAATGATGCAATGGAAGGCAATGTACGTTGTGAGATCCAAATTTATTAATGTCCTAATAATATCTACAATTATTCAATTTACATGAAAATAATTTCAACATTAGCAATATAACATTGTACATTTAAAAAAAATCAGGTTTCCACCTTACGAGTGCAACCCCAACCGTTTGCACCCCCCCCCCCCCCCCCACCCCTCCCCCCCGGCGGGCACAGTTAGGCGAGCGTATTATCCCATATTTGCGTCAATGTAGACTATACTGTGTTACCCGCCTACCACGTATAAATATTGATTGGGGTCTTATCACTTCTTTGGTGGAGCAATGGCAATCTGATACCCATACATTTCACCTACCTACTTGTGAAATGTCGATCACTCTACAGGATTGCCTATTGATGGCAAAGCAGTGTGCGGGCCCACTAATTTGATTTGGGAACAAGTTTGTGCTAATTTACTTGGGGTGGCACCACCTGCAACAGCATTAGCATATGGTGGCCTTAAAATAACATGGGTAAGGAATACATTCTCAAACCTACCAGAGGGTGCCAATGCTATAACAACCCAACAGTATGCTAGGGCATACATGTTCCAGGTTTTGGCTTTACTATTTGGAAATAAGAGCCAAAGTAGATTGCATTGCTGTTTTCTCAAGCTGTTAGACGACTTTGGTGAAGGTGGGGAATATAGCTGGGGTAGTGCCACACTTGCTTTCCTTTATAAAAAGTTGTGTACTGCTGCTATTCAAAAAAGTACGGAGATTGCAGGTCCTATTTTCATATTACAATTATGGGCGTGGGAGCATCTTCCATATCTGACCCCAATTCCAATAAATCCAACAAATTTAAATGGCGACGAACCATACGGTTGCAGGTATAATATTTACTTTCTATTTCTATACAATATTGTATACTGTAGCGTTTATCCTTGATACTTCCAAACCCTAAAATCAGTGACAATTATTAATTATGTATAGGTGGGATACCAGGAGAACGTTTACTCACACACCAACGCATGTTCTGCGTGCATACCGTTCTAATCATGACACACAATATAATGAACAAGTAATAAATCACAATGCATCAATGATTAATTTACTAGTTATATTATTAATTTGATTGATTATAACATAGTTATTGTAATTGGAATTGCAGGTTGTTTGGACACCATTTGATAATTATTTGCATCCATCGTGTTTTGTAGAAAAACATATATGGACTACAATAGTGTCATTGCTATGCTTTCAAATTGTGGAGTATTACTATCCAGAAAGAGTCATGCGACAGTTTGGGTTGTTGCAAAGATGTCCAAAATGGCCTACTGACAATTTGGATAAATCTGTGCATTGTGTAAAGTTGACAGGGAAGTCCGATGTCAATTGGCTTACGCAGCATGCATAATACTACTGGCTTTGGAACGTACGAGCTGAACATGTAGTTGGAGATGACAATTTCGATTTAGGTGTGGACTACACAACATGGTACTATCAACATGGTCACCTATTTACAACACCAAAGGCGGCTGCCCATGTGTACCAGGTAATTATTTTAGCTTTTTCAATAATATTGCACTAATATTATAACAAATATTTATACAAACAAAATACTGTACTAATATTGATAACAAATTATTGTTTTAGCTTTTTCAATAATACTGCACTAATATTTTATTTTTTTTTTTTTTCTGTGGCAGCAAACTGAGATCAATAATATGTTAAATTTGGCTGTTGCAAACCAACAGAGGAATGATCTCACTGCATAGCAAGTCCTTCCACCAATAGTAGAGGACTTTACCCGAGTGAAGTTATTGATGGAAACAAATATTTTCTACATCTCTACTAAGAGGGTGACACACTTTGGGCGACGACAAAGGCACCAAAGAAGACAGCCGCAAACCCAAACTGAAACCGGACCGTCCACCTCTACACAACATAATATGTACAGCTCTACCCAAGCTGGGCCGTCAACATCTGCCGGTAATGAGCCAACCACCTTTAGTGAGTATAATCCAATTAATGTCCATGAGTACTGCATGAATTTATATGAACAGATTGGATTATCCACTTCCATAGGACAAGGATTTGAGGGTTTGTTTAGCTATGACAATTATCCCCAACCTAGTGGAACACCTCCCTCCTATCACCCATCGCCACCTCCATCCTATGCTGGGCAATATAATTATGGCCAAGATAGCCAATACAGCTATGATTTCTACACACCACAACCTTCCCAACCAGCCCCTCATGTTGGTGATTTTTGCACGCCACCAAATACATGGGCATGTGCTCCAAACAATGAGGAAGAGGCCTCCGTAACAGACTCTGAGGAAGATGCCTCAAATGAGGACAGTGGGGAAGATGCAGAAGATGCAGAAGATATGGAGGTGTCTTCTGATAATGAAAGCGATGAAGGTGGTTATTATCAAACAGAAGTTGACATTAGAACACAGCTGAGGCACATGGGGAAAAGTCTTGTGCAAACACGAAGGTATCCACAATGAGTAAATACGCATCCTCCATGTTGTGGAACACAACAAAAACTTCATGTACCCCATCGTTGCAATGACTAATCAATGTAAAATGATTGTTTATTAAGAATATATTAAAGTATTATCGTTTTTTATGCATGTAGCAAAAAATATTATGCCTAGATAGTATACATAGCACATTATACGGGAAAAATGCTCATACACCCCTGAACTTTAAAGGAGTGGTCATTACACCCCCTAAACTTTTATTTTGGCCAATTTACTCCTTCAACTTTACACATCTGCCAAATCACTGCCTCTGTTAATTTGCTGTCAAAATTCTAACAGAAAATGCACATGAGACACGTGAAACAAAGGAGAGAACTGTTCTTTGAGTGAGGGAGACACAGTCAATCAGAATGACCATCTCGTCGTTCAACCACAATATGGATCCACACCAGACACACCCAAAAAAAAGTCTCAAATCTCTAAAACAAGTTTGTTTCAATTTTAAGAAGGTTCTAGTGGATCTGGATATGAGGGATTGCGCCGCTAAAGCTCCCTAGGGATTTCCTAGAAACCCAAACAACCGGAGGTTTTTTGTTTTTAAGTTTTTAATTGAAAACAAAAATTCTGGGTTTTGAAGAATTCGGTGTTGTTGCGATTTAGAATTAGATGTTGGTTTTACCGTTTTGGTTAGTTTTCTTTATTGGGTTGGTAAAGATTGTTAATATAGATGGTGGACTTGGCTATTGGGTTGTTGATTACTCAAAGAATGCTTGAAGGGTAAAAGAATTGAAGTCCAACATTCCATCCTTGTAAACCACGCTTCATTGTAGGAAAACAGGGTCCCGAAACTAAGGCATCATGGGAAATATTTAAATGAAAATATCAGTAAAATGGTGGCTATTGAACAGGAGATCCATATTTGTAGCTGGACGGTGCAGTGGGACCATAAACGGCAGGACAAAGACTTCCAGCCCCGGAGGTAGGGATGCAACAGTGGTGTTCTAACCATTGATCTCTCTCTTCTTCTCATCTTTTTGATTATGATATTTTAAGCATCACATCACATGTATTTTCTGTTAAAATTTTGACAGCAAACTAACAGAAGGAGTGATTTGGCAGATGTATAAAGTTGAAGGAGTAAATTGACCAAAATAAAAGTTCAAGGGGTATAATGACCACTATTTTAAAGTTCGGGGGGTGTATGGACATTTTTCCCCACATTATACTACTAACCGTAAGACCTTTGCAAAAATAAGAAATGTGTACACATTTTTTGGCATTTGAATTTAGTGCCCAATTAATCTAATCATACATCTATTTACTATAATTTTCCATTCCTACAAATCCAACATAGAATCTATATGTGTAGCCACAACTGTAGACGCATAATAGCCGGAAAAAAAAAATTGGTCAAACTTGTATTTTTATAGTTGATCTTTTTTCCTTTGCATGATGGCTACTGTGGTGTACATTTCTATTTTCATTCTCCACAGCCTCTCTTCCAAATCCTCGTAAAAGTGTCAAAGAAAAATAAAACTTTCACCATCTAATTTTCGTCCAAATTTACAGCAGCAACTTGTGAGTTAATTTCGGCCAACAAATTTTGTGAATTTCAAAAAACTCAAAACATAAAAGTTGTAGATATTTAAGTCACGGTTCCATCCCATCCAGCCTTGAGTCAATTGGATTTTTGAAGAGAGAGATACGTCTAAAATACTGATTAGTGCTCAAATCTGATTTTTCCTCTTCAGATTGTGGCCCTTTGATTTCTTTCCTTATTTGAAACTTTCAAACATGGTAAATGACCCAAGCACTCCATAAAAAGTATACATTTTAAGGTGTTATCAAAACCCTAAACTATAATATATATATATATATATATATATATATATAGACACACACACACACACACACACAAAATAAATAAACGTACACCTCAATCCAACTTGCAGTGATAGAAAACATTGTAGCATATGGAATTAGTACCATGTTCTTTCAAATAATACAAACTAACAATATGGTCCAACTCCTAAAAAAAAAAAAAAAAAAAACAGTCCAACGAATCCTTGGTTGATGCTCTGCCCCCTCGTCCATTTCATTTTGAAGCCGAGTTGTTCTTGGTCGACCTTTTTCACGGTGCAACTTGACATTAGGATACAAGACCGAGAAATCAGGCTCATTCCAATGTATACTGTCTGGAACCATGCGAAATCTAGGTGCATAACAAGCAACTTGTTCTTCAAAATGATAGCAGCGGTTGATATATCGCATTACAGAGATGCCTTGATATTTACACACGACAATGACATGTGAGCACATAATCTTATAAACCTACCATTTTTGACAACTACAAGTGCTCTGCCTCAAATTTACCTCATGACGATGATTACCCCTATATGCAGAGTTGGGGTTTATTGGTGTTCTGACTTCAAACAAACCATCTTCATGACTGAACACAGTAACTGAATGCTTTGGTGCTTTTTTTCCCATTTATTGAATTTATTCTTTGCATAGGTTGTAATGAGTTCACTGGCTGTAACCTTTGCGAGTGCCTTAGTATACCGATCGGCAAAGTAGGCTACATAACGGTAGTATGTAAGTTCAACTAATGTAGTTATGGGCAGATTTCTAGCACTCTTTAGAATTCCGTTGAAGCTTTCAGACAAGTTTGTGGTCATTGCCCCATAACGATGTCCACCATCGTGTGCTAACGTCCACTTTTGCACCGGTATGTCCGTTAAATACTTATCATTTGCACTTAATTGAGTAATTCTATCCCTGGTTATTTGATACTTTCGTAGCTGATTCTCCAAGCCTGTCCACATTAACATAGCCTTCAAGTTTTTATTCCCAATTTGTTGATTGAAATTGCTAGCCACATGGCGAAGGCAAAAACGATGATACCAACGTGTCGATTGACATGTAGTCTGTATCGCTGCCATTATACCAGGGTGACGATCAGATATGACACATAACTCTTCCCGATTAGTGACATTAATCTGAATACAATGCAAACCTTCTCCACAATGGCAAAGGCAAGTGGAAAAAGTCTGTTGTCACCATCCCACGTTAATGCAATCAGTAACGTACCTTTGTACTTACCATACAGGAAAGTTCCATCTATACTAATCACTGGTCTACAATGTTGAAAACCTTCAAGTGATGGACCAAAAGCCTAGAACACTCTCTCGAATATCGCACAGCCTGGCGTAGTAGCAGGTATTGTTCTCAAGATAACCCTACTGCCTAGGTTTGAATCAGTCAAAGCTTTCAACCATTTTGGCAATAATTGGTAAGATTTGTCCCAATTGCCAAACGCTCTACCAATTGCTTTTTCTTTCGCCTCCCACAGTTAAAATAAGAAGGCCGGTATTGGTACTTATTGTAAAAAGTCTGTTGAAGTGAAGAAATCTTTATGGTTGGATCATTTTTGACAACATCCCTCAACTCTTTCTCAATAACATGGGTGTCTAATTGCTCGTGATCTTGTGTGAGCGTGGACTCTGTACATGTGTGTGGACCTTTGTATTTCCTAACCTCAAACAACCTATGTGTAGCCCGGAAGCATGCTCGAAGATGCCAAGAACAATGTTTGCACCTTACAGACCAACATGCTGGATCTGACTCTCTTACACAAAATGTTTGGTTCCTCTTGATGTGATAGTGTTTAACAGCAGCTTGTAGTTCATCCTTATCGGCAAAAAGCAAGCCCACATAAAACTCTTGGGTAGGGTCCCAAATACTCTGAGTGGGCTTTTCAAATGGTGGGGTTGGATCAATCATATTATCCTACGTGTTCTGTGAAAAGCTTAGTGATGAAGGTTGATGGAATGCCATAGTTGGACTGCTTTTATGATTACCTTCATTTAGAGGCTCCTGTTCATCTCTAACATCATCAAGGACCTCGTCGTCATTAAGTTGGTCATCATTATCCATGGCTCGCATCCTTTCTGATAATGTATGGACTGCATTTTCAGTAGTAGCAGCTATGCAATGTGTATCATTGGGATCATTAGTAGTCTCTTGTGTGACATGCTCAACTGGATTATCATAGTCAGCATCACTGGTGTTCATTGGCCGATAAGGAACATGTTGGTCTTCAGTTGCAACATGGGTATATGGAGCATGATAGTCAGCACCACCAAAGTTGATTGGGGAATGAGCCGCATCTTCAGAATAATGACCAATATGAGTGGCATATGGATCATGGAAGTGCCCACTCGGTCCTTCGTTGGCATATCGAATGGGAAAAACATCTCGGTGGCTTCTTATGGGCTCTACATCCACATATAACTCTGCACCTACAAATCCATATTGGCGGTCTAACATATTGAATATTGCATTGACACCACGATCATCTTCTACCAAAACTTGCTGGTAAGTCACAGGATGTGGATGACAATGAAGCAGAAATCTATACCAAATAGTCAGTTTTGAATCTTCTCTGTTTATACAAAGCGTGGATGCTACGCTATTACATAGATCTTCAAACGTAACACCCTGGCTTAATGGAAGCATAGAAGGAGGTGGCCCTTCGTAATAAACCCCATTTTCTCCATGTTTAATTATTCCGCCAGAATGGATAAGAAAAATGAACAACTTGTCTGCCATCTACACTAAAACATAATAATAGTATTAATATATTAACACTACACAACCATTACAATGCAATATAAGAAGGTAATCCATTAAAAATATTCAATGTTTAAATAGCTAGAGCTGAAAGAATTCTGTTAAAGAAGATTGTTTCATTGATAATAATAGTATTAAATTCTTTTTTATTAAGGTTTATGAGCGTATACTAACCTTTTTTTTTTTCCCCTTATAGCATACGTGTATATTATAGGCTAACAAACTAAGTATTTCTTTAAGGAAAAACTGGCCTGTCATGTTGAAATATATTTTTGCTATAGGAAATTTTAGGCAAGAATTCATGGACAAATAATTTAAAACATATCATACAAATCAGTTCATGTTGCAAAACACATAATACAAAAACAAGATTTGTATGAACAAATAATTTAACAAAAACAAGATTTTCATGCTTAGTTATGCCCAAAAACATATCAACATGAATATTATAAAAAGAAAAGTAACTACTTAAAAGATGTAACTCACCTT
Organism: Quercus aquifolioides; assembly: GCA_019022515.1. Lineage (NCBI taxonomy): Eukaryota > Viridiplantae > Streptophyta > Magnoliopsida > Fagales > Fagaceae > Quercus > Quercus aquifolioides. The sequence continues at coordinate 67,356,550 of CM032333.1, forward strand.
CTAAGAGATAAAGAACGGATAGATATTTGCAAGTGTTGTTACTTATAGTTGTTTGTAGAATGTATGGCACGCATGAATTGAAAATGGTTGGTAGAATTATGAGGGGAATAAGAGTGGAGAAGAAGGTTGATGGAATTTATAGGGGAAAAAGAGTAGAAAATAAGAACCGTGGAAATTTCAGTAACATTAGTGTTGTTTAAATAGGATGCAAGTTTCATATCAGTTAAATTCTTAGATTTTAAACTGTATAATTAGATACGCAATTGACCAAATACAACACAACACAGATGGTTTACAGTGTGCACATCAATCATTTTTTTCTTTCCTATTGTAAGAATCTATATACTTTCTTTGTTTTTTTTTTTGGTTTACAGTGTGCATATTAATAAGAATCTATGTACTTTTTTTTTACAGCGTGCACATCAATCATTTTTTTCTTTCATTTCGTATTGTAAGAAACACAAACCAAACTGCATCGGTTAAAAAAATACTGAAGAATAAAAAGACAAAAAAGGTACTCTAAGGAGTTGAGGTGAATATATTCGATGAATTTAGAGAATAAGAATCAAATGAGATGAGGAGTTGAGGTGATTGGTTGATTGAAGTTTTGTTTTGTTTTGTTTTTTATTTTTTTATTTTTTTATTTTTTTTACAGTGTGCGCATAAGAATCAATGTACTTTCTTTGCTTTTTTTTGTTTACAGCATGCACATCAATCATTTTTTTTCTTCCGTATTGTAAGAATCTATGTACTGTCTTTGCTTTTTTTGGTTTACAGTGTGCATATTAATCATTTTTTTCTTTCCTATTGTAAGAATCTATATACTTTCTTTTTTTTTCTTTTTTTTTTTTTTTTTTTGGTTTACAGCGTGCACATCAATCATTTTTTTCTTCTATAACAATCTATGTATTTTTTTTGTTTTTATTTACAGCGTGTGCATCAATTATTTTTTTTCTTCCATTTCGTATTGTAAGAATCTATGTACTTTTTTTAGAATAAGAATTAAGTTGCTTTGTACTTGAATCTATCCTTATTTGCGTACTTTTACAATTGAAAGGAAAGAACATGACATACACACAAACCAAACTGCTTCAGCCTAAAAAATACTGAAGAATAAGAATATGTGTACTTTCTTTGATCTCTCTCCTCTATTTTGGCAATGCCATTGCTACAAACCAATTGCAACATTTTTATTCCTCCCATTTTCGGCAATGGCATTGCCACAATTGCCACAAAATTTTCCCCCCGCCTATTTTGGCAATGCCATTGCCACAAACCAATTGCAACAATTTTTTTTTCCTCCCATTTTCGGCAATGGCATTGCCACAAATTTTTTTCCCCTATTTCGGCAATGCCATTGCCACAAACCAATTGTAGAAATTTTTTTCCCTCCTATTTCGGCAATGACATTGCCACAAATCCATTCCACAATTTATTTTTTTGAGAAATGATATGTGCACACAATTTTTACAACATTTTTACAACAACTTTTAAGTGAGAGATTGTTACTGATTGTTATTGTTGGATTAAAAAAGTAATCTCAGTGTTAAATTCAAATTTGAACAAATAATAACTAATTACCTGTGATTTGTTGTGAAAATATTGTAAAAATATTGTGGATGTAGCACATTATATTTTTTTTAATTCCTCCCCAGATTTCTGCAACCACTTTTTTTCCCCCCTCCCATTTCAACAATGGCATTGCCACAATTGCCACAAATTTTTTTTCCACAAACCAATTGCAACAATTTTTTTTCCCTCCCATTTTCGGCAATGGCATTGCCACAATTGCCACAAATTTTTTTTTCACCTATTTCGGCAATGCCATTGCCACAAATCCATTACACTTTTTTTTTTTTTGAGAAATGATAAGTGCACACAATTTTTACAACATTTTTACAACAAATTCTAAGTGGTAGGTTGTTACTGATTGTTATTGTTGGATTAAAAAAGTAATCTCAGTGTTAAATTCAAATTTGAACTAATAATAACTAATTACCTGTGATTTGTTGTGAAAATATTGTAAAAATATTGTGGACGTAGCACATTATATATTTTTTTTTAATTTCTCCCCAGATTTCGGCAACCACATTTTTTTTTTTCTTTCTTTTTTTCCTTCCCATTTTCGGCAATGGCATTGTCACAATTGCCATAAATTTTTTTTCCCATTTCGGCAATGCCATTGCCACAAACCAATTGCAACAATTTTTTTTTCCTCCTACTTTCAGCAATGCCACAATTGCCACAATTTTTTTTTTCCACTATTTCGGCAATGCCATTGCCACAAATCCATTACACTTTTTTTTTTTTCTTTTTGAGAAATGATAATTGCACACAATTTTTACAACATTTTTACAACAAATTCTAAGTGGTAGGTTGTTACTGATTGTTATTGTTGGATTAAAAAAGTAATCTTAGTGTTAAATTCAAATTTGAACTAATAATAACTAATTACCTGTGATTTGATGTGAAAATGTTATAAAAATATTGTGGGCTAGCACATTATATATATATATATATATATTTTTTAATTCCTCCCCAGATTTCGGCAACCACCTTTTTTTTTTTTCTTTCTTTTTTTCCTTCCCATTTTCGGCAATGGCATTGTCACAATTGCCATAAATTTTTTTTCCCATTTCGGCAATGCCATTGCCACAAACCAATTGCAACAATTTTTTTTTCCTCCCACTTTCGGCAATGCCACAATTGCCACAATTTTTTTTTTCCACTATTTCGGCAATGCCATTGCCACAAATCCATTACACTTTTTTTTTTTTTTTTGAGAAATGATAATTGCACACCATTTTTACAACATTTTTACAACAAATTCTAAGTGGCAGGTTGTTACTGATTGTTATTGTTGGATTAAAAAAGTAATCTCAGTGTTAAATTCAAATTTGAACTAATAATAACTAATTACTTGTGATTTGTTGTGAAAATGTTATAAAAATATTGTGGGCTAGCGCATTATATATATATATTTTTTAATTCCTCCCCAGATTTCGGCAACCACCTTTTTTTTTTCTTTCTTTTTTTCCTTCCCATTTTCGGCAATGGCATTGCCACAATTGCCATAAATTTTTTTTCCCATTTCGACAATGCCATTGCCACAAACCAATTGCAACAAATTTTTTTTTCCTCCCATTTTCGGCAATGGCATTGCCACAATTGCCACAAATTTTTTTCTCCCTATTTCGGCAATGCCATTGCCACAAATCCATTACACTTTTTTTTTTTTTTTTAAGAAATGATAAGTGTACACAATTTTTACAACATTTTTACAACAAATTCTAAATGACAGATTGTTGCTGATTGTTATTGTTGGATTTAAAAAAATAATTTCAATGATAAATTCAAATTTGAACTAATAATAACTAATTATTGTAAAAATATTGTGTACAAAGCACGTTATATTCTTTTTTTTTAATTCCTCCCCATATTTCGGCAACCACCTTTTTTTTTTTTTTTTTTTCCTTCCCATTTTCGGCAATGGCATTGCCACAATTGCCATAAATTTTTTTTTCCAAATGCCATTGCCACAAACCAATTGCAACAATTTTTTTTTTCCTCCCATTTTTGGCAATGGCATTGCCACAATTGCCACAAATTTTTTTTCCACTATTTCGGCAATGCCATTGCCACAAATCCATTACACTTTTTTTTTTTTTTTTTGAGAAATGATAATTGTACACAATTTTTACAATATTTTTACAACAAATTCTAAGTGGCATGTTGTTATTAATTGTTATTGTTGGATTAAAAAGTAATCTCAGTGTTAAATTCAAATTTGAGCTAATAATAACTAATTACCTGTGATTTGTTGTAAAAATGTTGTGGACGTAGCACATTATATTTTTTAAAATTCCTTTCCAGATTTCGGTAACCACCTTTTTTTTTTTTTTTTTTCCTCCCATTTTCGGCAATGGCATTGCCACAATAGGCACAAATTTTCCCCCCTATTTCGGCAATGCCATTGCCACAATTGCTTTCCTTTGGGCACCCTCACACTTCTCACACCCATTGGTAGCATGTTGGGCAGCAAGAATTTCGGTAATGTCATTGCTGAAATTCAACATTTTCTCTCTCCCACTTTTTCTCTTTCTCTCTCATACTTTTGTTGGAATTTCGGCAACGGTGTTGCCGAAATTCACTCTCTCTCCTCATTTCTCTAAATAAGTTGGAACAGTGTCCATAATGCAAATAAATTCTGGATTCAGCAATATTCAGCCAAAAGACTCGGAGAAGCTATGCGTGGGCGATAAAAAAAAATAGACGAGAGCAAAAAATTAAAAAGAGAAAGGAGAGTAGGTAAGACGTACGGGTGCCGCAATAAATAAATAAATATTTTTTTTATAAGTTCCAGTTACAGACTTACAGTAAATTCCTAGAGACAGCAGTTTACGTAGCCGAGAGTTAAATTTTTTTAAAATATAACACCTTTGATGTAGAGCATGTTTTAGTGTTTTGAATAATAAAATAGCACTTTAGCTATTTTCACATCTTTGCTGATTGCTGTGAATGATCTTATGAGCTTTGTGGCTTAGAGACACGTCAAAATATTCAGTCAGCAACAAATCACATAATGAACTTTCCAATAAGCTTCATGTTCAACCATAAGACATATTCTCAAACTTTCATAATAAGATTCCTGTTTTTTATCATTATTTTTTATAATTTAATATTTAGAAAAGGGTATTTAGCGATAGCCATGATTTTGACTTCAAATGGTGGGCAAAATTTATAAGTAACCAACATGTCTCTATACAGTTGTAAACATTTATATGTATGCATAATGCACACATACATTTCATCATATATTATCATAGTTATTCAACCCGGACTGGATGTTGACCCGGTCTATGAGCTGGGTCACTGGTTTAGCCAGTAGGTCATCAGTCAAACTACAGGGTCAAATAAAAGAATTTAAAAAATAAATAAATATATATAAAATTAAGTTTGAAAAATCATAACATGAATATGTAAATTAAAAAGAAAAAGAAAAAAAAGGCATATGCCTAACTTAAACTCGCCATTATAATTCAAAATCAATATTTCATAAGCAATAGCATTCGAAGAAACAAACAAATTAATTTATATTTGTCAGTAAAGTTAAGGTCAGCTAAAACACACTCACACTATACACGACCAAAAAAAAAAAAAAATTTAAACCAAAGATGCTAAAACTAAAAAGCATTCAAGAAATCAAGAAATAAAGTATTAAAAAAAAAAAAAAACCCTAAGCAAAAAAGATAGTTGGTGGCGTAGAGTTATATGGTCATACTTACATGCTAATTGTTGGCCAAGTATATCTATTCAGACTTCAAAGCATAAAAAATTTTATGCACAGTAGCAACCCACAACAATAGGTTTTGAGAATTGTGAAAACTGAAAAATGGTACACATACAAAGTACAAAGTGCAAATCCGTAGGGCAGGGTGCAAGGAACAATGCTTTTTTTTTTTTTGGAGTTTTTAGATTTTCTCTTGTTTAAATTATCATATTATCAAATATTTAAATAATAAAAGAGTCAATAAAGTGGATCTATTAATATAATTTTACACAATTCACAAACCCAACTAGGTTAATAAAACTCAACTAGGTCACACGGATTGCTTAAAACCCACCAAGTTGCACCGGTTTTGACCGGGTCACATACTTTTCTGATCCAATTGATCACCTAGCCCGGTCAATGTGCCAAGTCACTGGGTCACCGGTCCGATTGGCCGGGTTTAATAATATTGTATATTATAGATAAAAGCAGAAGCTGAGAAAAAAGTTAAATCTTAAAGGTCTTATATTATTTCTTCTAAAAAACAAAGTCTTATATTATGCCATGTAAGGAAAAAAAAAGGCTCACTTTAATTATATAAAACACTAGAGACTATTCTTTAAACAAAACAAAACAAAAAAAAAAAAAAAAAAAAAAACTCATGTAAGTACTATTTTAAAGTTAAAAATATCACATATTCATCATATTGTGTTTAATTGTTAGCATTTTTATAAGCAATTTGTAATTTCTTTTCATCATAAAAAATTCACTTACGATTCTCTGACAATGATGTTTTAGTAATTAAATAAACTTCAAGTATCATTAATGATAATTTTTGTTTAAAAATTTAAAATGATTGAATTATAACAGCTTTTTTTAAAGAAGAGAATTATAGCAACTTTAAGCAATATTGTAATCATTTGTGAGTTAAAAATTTAGAGTTCAAGGTAAAAATAATATCAAATTATGAAGTTTATTATATGTTGAGGCCCATTTTGGCAAAACAGAAAAGGCCCAATGGCAAGAAGAAGCCCAACAATATAACAAGGGGTGAAGAAAGAAGAATTAGCAAAGTAAGAAAAACCATTAGACTCGAATGACAGTAATAATGGTACACAGGCCCACAAAATAGTAAAAGGGCCCCAAAGAAAGCAAATAGGCCCAATGGGAGCCCCAAAGAAGGAAGTAGTAAGCCCATGGGAATCATAAGAAGTAGAAAGCAAGCAAAGATGGGCCGGAGGAGCCCAAAGAGAGAAATTAGTAAATGAGATTGGTGCAAAGGCCAACAACCCCAAAAGTAAAGGATATGATAATTGGGCTAGGGAAGTTCGAGCAAAAGCCTATGGGAATGCAAGAATGAGATAGGCCAAGGATGTCCAAAGGAATAAAATGGGCCGAGGAAGCCCAAGATGATATGAAAACTGACCCAGCAGAAATACTGGGCGACTTGAACTAAGAGAATGAATAATACATGGCAAGCCCAAAGGAGGCTCGGCAAGCATAAGTTAAGTGATACCATGGTAGAAGCAGTGTAGCTGCGTGGTAGGAATACCAATTGACCCACAAACCAAAAGTAAAAGGAGACAGGTGTTGAATTAAAGAAGAAAAGGCCCATGCCTAAGCAATACCCAGCCCAAAGAAGAAACGAGATGAAAAGAATGAAGACCCAATGACTCATCCACGCCACAAAGAGTTAAAAACTAAGAAACAAAACGCGTAGCAAGATCAGACAAACCTGCAGGCAATGACAAATGCATGAATAGCAGACAAGCCATGGACTTATATGGGAGTGGAGCACGCACAAGGCCCAGGCACCACCCACTTGTACCCAGCCAATATAGGGGCGGTGGGCCATGAGTCAGAGGTAAGAGAGGGTATGGTCTAGCGGTGGGGAGAAGGGGGAAGTCTATTCTGGGATTCCCACTCAAGCTCTTTTGGGGGAGATGTCCTATTGGGATGACATACCACTCAAAAGAGGGAAAGATGAGCTGGAATTACTAGGTGCATGCCGTAGGAGTTAGTAAGAGAGAATACCCAACCCTTATCCGGATGGGAATGCTACGAAAAACAAGAAAATAAAACAAAACTCCTTTTGTCTGGGAGTGGAATGTGGCGCAACCAGCACATGGCAATTGTGGTAGCTCAGTAGCCAGCAGACTAGTGGGTGGCCAAGGAAGGACATCCACAATAGACCAAAAGCAGTTGAGGGGTAAAATGATAAATCTTATCATGGCAGGTAGTATAAAAAAGCCTTAGTTATGCACAGTAAACAAAACGGGAGAATAAGGAAGAACAATAGGAAACATAGAAAGAAAAGATACAAAAAGCAGAGAAAAACAAAGCAGGTAAACAAAAAGAAAGAAAATAAGAGAGTAGGAAGTGAAGTGAGAAAAACAAAAGTGTGATAGAGCATGCACCAATAGAATACTCCCTTCTCTCTCTCTCAATAGCCTACTCTCTAGCAAGTTAAAGGATTCGAGATTAAGCCACTTAAGCCCATTCTTTCAAAGTACGCAATTTCTATGGCAGGATTTCCCTGTGAGATTGCCCACGTTGGAGATTGTTCACTTCTTGGACTTAAATCTGCTAAGGAGCCAAGTTAGCAGACCAGTCCCCTTTCCCTCTTTTATCATGATTATTTAAGCATTGACGTTATTCTTGTCATTGTTGCTAACTTATTTCTGCCATACTTATATTATCGTGTTTTTCCTGTTGCAAAGTTGTTTAAATATTATCCTTAGTTGGCAGCAAGCACTTTACTTAGAATGCCTGATAACGCCTTAAAATGTATACTTGTTATATATTTATGTGGGCGTTATCTCCTTATTACTATGCTTAATTTGTATAATTAAGCCATGATTTGCATTAGTCCCTATTATTTATCTTTACATAATTTCTTGAATAAGATGCTATTCATTGTGTGTAATTTTCTACTTTCAAGAAATCATGTGAGAAAAATAAGTTTACAGGAATTTGTGAGAGAATGGAGGCCAAACTAGAATTAAAGTAGAGCTAAAGGACCATGCTTAAATGTCTAAGGAGGTGAAACTGGAGTGCTTGGATCATCTACCATGATTGGAAGCTTCAAATAAGGAAAGAAATCAAAGAGGCAGAATCTGAAAAGGAAAAATCTGATTTGAGCATTGATCAGTATTTTGGGCGTATCTCTCTCCTCAAAAATCCAATTGACACAAGGCCAGATGAGTTGGAACCATGACTTAAATATATACAACTTTTTAGTTTTGAGGTTTTCGAAATTCTCAATTTTTGAAGGCCGAAATTAACTCACAATTTACTGCTGTAAACTTGGACGGAAATTAAAATAGTAAAAGTTTTATTTTCTTTGGACACTTAGACTTTAGGGTTTGAGAGGGAGGCTATAGAACGAATTTTGGGCAGAGAAAACCTTGTATTTTCCTTTCTCTAATGGCAGCCTAAACTCTTTGCTAGGGCTAGGGGTTATGTTTCTTCTATACGGTATGAATATTCAATATGATTCTTTCTAGGATTTTATCAACGACATATTTGATTGTGCAATTAGATTTCTTTTGATGTATTAGTTCTTTCATGCTTTCAATAAGTTCAATCATGTTTTTCTTATTGTTTAGATGAATTTCTAATAGTTTCAAATAGAAATCAGGTTTTAAAGTGAATGGGTTTTTTTGAAAACTTTTCTAACCGCATTATTAATCAAGGTTATCATGCGTTCTTGAATTATCTCAGTTCAACCGAATCATAAATATTTAATTGTATAAGAACAATCAATTATGCAATATATAATTTCTTTTATCACAAAGAATTTCATATTGATATAGGAAAACACCCCGATGCCCTAGTATTTATATTATTGATTTAAATAAGTTTTCATTATTATTCTTGTTAACAATCACCAAGCAAAAGTATTTTTCTTCTTTACCCAAATTTTTGTTTCATTATATTGTCTTTGAATCTATCCTGCTCCTTGTGGTTCGACCTTGGTACTTCGAGAATTATATTGCTACGATCTCCTACACTTGGGAGTGAGCAAGCCTCTTTTTGTTACCATGTTATATTATGTCTCTCCTGCCATAACATTTTTATGATAGCATCCCTTGCCGTGGACACATGATCAAAATCTTTGTAAAGGGGTCTTGGCTTGTGCATAAGTTGGCTTAAGATGGATTTCAGTTGAGCCAGTCTTGACTCTCCTACCCTAGAACTATTAGGCCCAGTACGGCAGGAACAGTCTAACTAGGCAGAAGGTGTCAACGGAGCGGGGCCTAGACCTCAGCAACAGCAAAAAGTTCCCACTGATAATGCCAACTTTTTCATTGAGGTGCTGCAGTCTGTGAAGCATTCCCTGCTGCAAATAATGGAAAAAATTCGCCAAATGACGGCGGACAAGACAAAAGAAAAAGGTAGCCAACAAGACCCAGAGCATGTAGCAGACAAGTAAGAAACCCCTGTGGGAGGTGGTTCGCAGAATGTGGAGCAACGTTTCATTACCATGGCCGAAGTTGTAGGCACTTCTGGAACAAGAAAGTGCCAAAATGCCTAAGGAAATATTTTATGCATGAAGGCCTCCTTATTCGCTGAGAATACTCAGCAAGCCATATCCTAAGAGGTATGAACTGCAAACTTTTGCATAATATGATGGCAGAAAAGGAAGTGCTATCGAAGATGTGAGAAAGTTTATTGACACCCTCGGTCCCTATGCGAAAGACGAGAACTTATGTCTTCGAGAATTTTCCAAATCTCTATGTGACCGTGCGTACAGTTAGTACACCGATTTGAAACTAGGGTCAATCCCGACATGGGATGACATGGTGGACGTGTTTTGCACTAAATACTTTCATGGAAAGGAGATAGTAACGCTTGCATCTTTGCAAGCAACCAAGTAAAGACGTGGCAAAGATTTAATGGAATACATCAAGAGATTCAGTGACATAGCTCTTGACTGCTATAATCATTGTGAGGAAAAGATATTAGTGGAAATGTGTATGGGTAAAATGATTATGGAATACAGATCTGTTTTGGAGAACTTAGAAATCTCTCAATTCGCACAATTCTTACAGAAAGCCAGGATGACCACCCAATCAGTAAGACCAAACTCTGACAGGCCCAAAGAGAGGAGACCCACTCCACAAGCCATAGCTGTATCTACTAGCGAAAGGAAAAGGAAATCGGATGTGAGGGAGTACGAGACCCCTCTTCCATTACCATGTACACCGAAGGAGCTAGATGTGCTCCTAGATAAATGGATCATAGATGGGGTCTTCAAGCCCAACCAAGTTTCTAGGGAACCTACCGAAGAAGAGCGAATAGACCCGCATTTCTGCCGTTTGCACAATTACATGCAACACCCTATCACAGAATGCTGGGCGCTTTGCAAACTAGTGCATCGCAAAATCAAAGAAGGAACCCTCAAGTTATCTCAGCCAGAAGTCCAAAAAAACCTGCTTCCGAACCATAAGGGAAAGGGAGTGGTAGCAGTCGTTATTTGCGCAGATTCAGGGAAAGACGAGGAGGAAAGGCTAGCCCTGCCTGCCACAGCAATTACCACCTTGCAGAAAAGTTCCAGGTTTAAGAACCTGTTTGATTAGTTGGAACTCATAGTAAATGAGTAAAGAATTGCCACAGAGGCTCTAATAAGCATTGCCTCAGGGGCAAGAGTAGAATGCTTGTCGGTAGAAGCTAGAGCTGACAAAGCTTTCTTACAGGACACAAGCGAGATCACTTTTAGTGATGAAGACATGGAAGTGGGGTATTCAGATCATAGGAGACCCCTCTATCTAGTAGCCTCCATTAACCAAATCTCCATCAAAAGGGCCTTGGTCGATACGGGCGCTTCTGTAAACCTCATTTTGCTAGGCATATTGCAAGCAGTAGGAATTTCAGAAAGGGAAATATAGGGGTGCCCAATGAAGGTGATAGGATTTGGAGGAAGAAGTGAATATACCGCAAGCCATATCCAGTTGTGGTTGAAAGTAGTACTAATAGCCTCCTTAACCAGCTTCCATGTAGTGAAAACGGAAGTCTCATACCACATATTATTAGGAAGGCCATGGTTGCATAAACATCGGTTGGTCCCATCTACCTACCATCAATGCGTGAAGAGAAGGCTAAACAACAAAATGATATGGATAGCGGCAAACCCGTCACCCTTCGAGCAAGTAGATGCTCATCTAGTAGAAATCATGTTTTACGATGAAAGGGCACCATCCGGTGAAAGCTTAATGTCTAAACCACAAGGCACCTTCCTCCCCAGATGGGAGGATATTCAAGATGACCCAGAGCCCGATTTGAGGGGACTGCTAATGCAAAGGAAAAAGAGGAAAGATGCGCTCGTTTTGGAGTCAAGTGATGCACCACGATGCATAAGGATTCGGACCCCCGATGGTAGAATAGTCTACAAGTTATAAAGGTGTGCAGGGCCCACTTGCGATACGCAAGAGGGTCCTAGGCAAGGGCCACAACATAAAAGTTTGGTGTGCTATGTAGCCCAGGAAATTCAGAAGAAGAAAGCAATATGGAAAAAGAGAAGGGAATTACAGCAGAAAAGGATACACAGGTAACAGCAAAAGGGAAATTGGAAGAAGTCGATTTAAACACCGACCCACAGAAGCCAAGACCCATTTCGATAAGTTCGAAACTATCAGAGAAAGAAAAGTCAGAACTGATACTGTTGTTGAAAGAGTTCAAAGATGTCTTTGCATGGGATTACAGTGAGATGCTGGGGCTAGATTTAGGATTGATGGTGCACACACTCAACGTAGATCCCGAGGCTAAGTCGATGGCTCAGCCTGCTAGAGTTTTTCATATCGAAATAGAAAAACAAATAGTAAAAGAGGTGCAAAAGCTATTGGCCGCCGGTTTCATTAAACCCATCCAGCACTCGTAATGGTTGTCCAATATCATGCCAGTGAAGAAGAAAAATTGGCAAATAAGATGCTGTGTAGACTTCAGAAATCTCAACCGAGTCTGCCTGAAGGACAAATTCCCGCTACCAAACATGGACCTACTGATAGACTTTGTAGTAGAAAATGCCATGTTCTCCTTTATGGATGGATTCAGCGAATAAAACCAGATTCGAATGGCGCTAAGAGATGTGGAGAAAACTATTTTTAGAACACCTATAGGAAATTTCTACTACACTGTGATGCTTTTCGGGTTGAAAAATGCAGGCACAACTTACCAACGCACGATGACCGCCATATTCCATGACATGATGCATTGCGAGCTAGAAGACTATATGGATGACATAGTTGTAAAGTCAAGGAGACAAGAGGACTATGCCAAAGTATTAAGAAAGGTGTTTGAAAGATGCAGAGCTTTCAAACTGAGAATGAATCCCCTCAAGTTTTCCTTTGGAGTGTTTTCTGGGAAGTTCTTGGGATTCTTGGTCCACAGTAGGGGAATAGATGTGGACCCGGCCAAAGCCACAACTATAGCAACCATGAAGCTGCCTATCACAGTGAAGGAATTGAAGAGCTTTCTAGGGAAAGTCTCTTACATCCAGAGGTTCATCCTAGGCTTGGCATCAATCATTTCAGCCTTCGTCAAATTGCTTAAGAAGGGACAAAGCTTCGAGTGGGGAAAGGCATAGCAGACAACCTTTGGAAGGCTACTGCAGATTATGACAAACCTCCCTACGGTGCAAGCTCCAATCCACAAAAGGCCACTGTTTCCCTACTTGGCCTTTAGCCCATATGCCATAGGTGCTTTGATCACCCAAGAAAATGAAGGCAGTGTCGAGCAACCAGTCTATTATGTGAGTCGTGCTCTAAAGGATGCAGTGACTCGAAACCCTAGAGCAGAAAGAGCATGCCTAGCAATAGCATCACAAAGGTTATGCCATTACTTTCTAGCCTATAAGATATGTTTGATGACGAAGTCCCACGCAATCAAGGCTCTGCTTCGGCAACCTATCCTTTCTGGAAGGATATCCCAGTGGTTGTTACAATTGTCATAATATGATTTGAAGGCGGGAACACCTAAGGCAGTAAAGAGTCAGACTATAGTAGATTTGCTGGCGCAATTCCCAAGAGAAGAGGAATTCCCGCTAGATGACGAAGTTCTAGGGGAAGTGGCTGTAGCAGAACTAATCGAAGAGTAGTGGGTGATGAAGTTTGATGGTTCTTCCACGGCCCACTCAAGAGGTGCAATAATAGTCCTCTATCATGAAGGAGAAGAGGTCGTGGTGCTCTCATTCAAATTGGAGTTTCCTTGCTCAAACAATACCGCAGAGTACGAGGCCTATCTCACCGGATTGGCCACAGCCTTCGAAATGTGGATCAAGTATTTGAAGGTGATAGGTGACTCCAATCTGGTGGTTTGCCAGGCTAAAGGAAGCTTCTCTTTGAAGGAACCAAGTTTGGCTCCGTATAGGATGTTGGACCAGAAAATGGAGGACAAATTTTCAACATTTGAGATAGAGCACGCTCAGAGGAGTGAGAATCGGTACGTAGACGCGCTGGCTGCATTGGTATCACATATAGCCTTTGATGTAAGTAGCACTAGAGTTAAGGTTAGTAAGTGAAGGGAATCTATTGTTGAAATAATGTAGGAAAGGTTCCAAGAAGAACAAGGGTGTAAGGGGGACTAGAGAATCCCCATAAAGGAATCCTTGATGAAAGAAGGAGATATGGTAGATTTGAAGATATTGAAGGATTACACCCTGATGAAAGGGGAATTGTACCGTAGAATGCTAGGAGGAATTCTGTCAAGATGTGTGGGGTAAGAAGAGGCCCACAGAAAATTGAAGGAAGAGCATGGCAGAACCTGCGGGTTTTGTGGTGAGATCAACCTTTACCGCAGACTTTAGAGAGTGGGTTTTTATTGGCCAAGCATGGGTAAGGATGCAGACCTGGTCTATACCCAGTGCGAGGCCTGCCATTTGGCTGCAGACAGGGAAGAGAGTTACGCTGTTTTCACCAATGAAGATTGGAGAAATTCGTTTGTGCAATACTTGACGGAAGGTATCTTGCCACAGAAGCATAGCGAAAAATATAAACTAAAGAGGTTGGCAGTGCGCTACTTTTTTCATGAAGGAATCCTTTTAGGAAATGGTATGATGGAGACCCATTACGATTTTTGGGTCTTGAAGAAGCAAGGGAGATGATAAATGAGGTACATGCAGGGGAATGCGGGGAGCATCAAGGGAAGAAAAAGCTATACTGGTATCTGCTGTAGATGGGTTATTATTGGCCTACTATGAAGAAAGACATAGCAAAATTCATGAAGAGCTGCCACAGCTGCCAAGTACAGGCCAACCTAATTCACACTCACCTGCAAAATTTGCATAGCATGGTCACCTTGTGGCCTTTCCACACCTGGGTGCTTGACTTAGTGGGACCAGTTAATCCACCCTCGCGTGGATACATATGGATCCTTGTGGCTACGAAGTACTTTACCAAATGGGCAGAGGTCATACCACTCCGTAAGGCCACAGGAGGAGCCGTAGCAAATTTTATCAAGGAGAACATAATTATCAGGTTCAGAGTACCTTATAGGATCATCAGTGACAATGGCACACCATTTGTCAACAGTGAAGTAAGAAAGATGCTGGAGTTCTATCAAATCAAACACCACCGATCATCGCCTTATTATCCCTAAGGAAATGGGTAGGCAGAAGCAACAAACAAGACTTTCATCAAGATCATTAGCAAGATGAATTAAGAATATACTGGAGGAAGGGCAATGCATTTGCCAAACGCCCTTTGGGCCTACCGAAACTCACCTAAGTCTTCCACGGGATTTTCACATTTCTCCTTAGTCTACGAAGTGGAGGTAATGAGCCTAGCTGAAGTGATGACACCCTCCTTAAAGGTCATGCCGGCACGAAAGAAAGAGAAGGAAAAGGAAGTCTTCATGGCAGAAAGATGCGAAGACGTAGAGGGATTAGATGAAAAAAAGGAGGTGGCCTAAGAGCGTAGCCGCAAATACAAAAAAAAAATGACTGAAGCTTATGGTAGGACAACCAAGGAAATGGTGTTCGCAGAAGGTATGGCAGGACCATCTAAATTTTCACCTAAATGGGAAGGACCCTTTGTGGTAAGGGAAGCACATGCAAATGAGTATTATCATTTGGCTCAGATGAATGGGAATGACCTGATGGACCCCATTAATGGCAAATGGTTAAAGCAATATTATGTCTAGGAAACATTGTGTAGTTATTCCTTCCTCTTGTTTAGTTTTTTTTTTCCCCCTCCAAGTGACTACCCTTGCAAGGGATGATGTCACAAGAAAGTATTGTAGTATGTTTCTATTTGTAAAAAAAAAAAAAAAAAAAAAAAAAAAAATGTAATGAAAACTATGGAGCATTAGCAAAAACATATTGTATCATAATCCTAATAATAACTATAGTAGATGTAGTAGCAGATGTAGCATAATAGATTACAAACCCAAAATATATAAGTCATATCAGACTTATCAAATAAGTGCTAGAGAAAACAAGGAAGTGTACTAGGTAGGATGAAAAGGGGAAGAAGATAAGCATAAAGGAAGGAAATAAACAAGGAACTACACAATGTAATAAGTCTCATCAAATTCCTGAAATGAGGGTCTGGTCTCCAAAGCGGCTAGGGCTAGCGACACCAGAAAGAAGGCGCTTGCGACGTGCCTCCAGGTCTGCGACCTCTTTCTTCAAAATCTCAATGCGAGAATCTATGGCGTCCATAACAGGCTGAACCTTCTTCATAAAGAAGGCTTGAGCAATCTCTTGCAGGTGATCTAGCAGGAACTCCACAGTAAAGCCAACTTTGATAAACTCCTGAACTGCAGCCCTCCATTGTAGAATCCTCTCAGCAGACATGGTGTCGATGAAGTTATGCTCGATATCATTCATCAAGCTCCCTAATAGCTTAAGGAAGTGCTCCCTCATGGATCGGCCAAAAAGAAACCCCTGCATGAAGTCCCCATGGCTATTGTACACTGCCTCCAAATGAGAGATGCATTCCCTAAGGACGCGAAAGCCATGGAAATCAACATAAGGGGACCCAGCACCCCAGAAATCCTCAGGATCAAGGTTGTTGGTTTCGGGCTGGTCAAATCGAATGAAGAAGGTAGCAGCCTGACTCTCTGGATCAGGAACTGTGGCAGAACTGCTACCAACCTCAAACCGAGAGGACAGAGCTATCTCAACAGGAGTTGGACCTGGGAAGATGGATAAAGCGAAGGAATGAATTTGTAATGAAGATTGAAGAAGATATACGAGAAAGGAAAAAAATACCTAGACCCATGGGAGTGGGGGCTACAGGTGTGGCAGAAGTGGGGGATGTAGGCATTGCAGTGTCTGCCGCAGTCTTTGGCTCTTCGGGTATATCTGTGGCTAAGGAAAATCAATGTGTAGAACAATCAGAGAATTATACTAGAAAAAAAAAAAAAAAAAAAAAAGAAGAAAGAAGAGAGAAGATCTGACAAGGGTAAGAGACATATACCCATGGCCTCAGTCTCATGCTCACCACCATCATCCTCATCAGAATCAGAGACCCTCTTCTTCGTGACAGGCTCATCCTTAGAATTGTTGGGAATTTAACCAAAATTCCAACCTGTGAGAAACAAAAAAATAGAGAAAACACGCGTCAAAGAAAAATAATCACACGCACTAGACAGTATTTACGTGGTTCGGCAATTTGCCTACGTCCACGGAGTTGCAGGGATTTCACTATTATCAGGGAAAAAATACAAAGTGCGGCTACAGTGTTTTTTTTTCTCTCTCTAAAACACAACAACAATTGTGATCAGTCACAAACCCTAATTATAAAAGTGGCTTTTATATCCTACTTATAGGGTTATAATGGGCTAGGCCAAAAATAAACTAGGCTCCACAAAGCCCAACAAATCTCCCACTTGGAGACTAGTTCAATCATCAACATCAGCCGCTATCCTCCAAAAGCAATCCCTCATCCCTGCAACTCATCCTCCTGTCCTCAAGCTAGAAGACCAATTGAAGCTGCACACAGCTTCAACTTCTCAATAGTGACACCCTTAGTCAACATATCTGCTGGGTTCTTAGATCCACATATCTTCTCAAGTGTTACCAACTTATCTTCAACAAGGTAACGGATAAAGTGGTATTTTGTTTGTATATGCTTCGACTTTGAATGAAAAACCGAATTTTTGGCAAGAAAGATTGCACTCTGACTGTCACTGTGTAGAATGCCCATCTCCTGCTTCTTACCCAATTCATCTAAGAAACCATGTAGCCAAATCATCTCCTTTCCAGCTTCAGTTGCTGCAACATACTCAGCTTCTGTAGTAGACAAAGTAACAATCTTTTGCAGATTTGAAGCCCATGATATAGCTGTACCACCCAGAGTAAATACAAACCCAGTAGTACTCTTTCTACTATCAACATCACCAGCAAAATCAGCATCTACATAACCTTGCAGCTTCAAACTTGCACCTGTGAAACAAAGACATGTATCTGATGAACCCTTCAGATATCTCAGAATCCACTTGACTGCCTCCCAATGCTGTTTTCCAGGCCTACTCATGAATCTGCTCACAACTCCCACTGCATGTGCAATGTCTGGCCTTGTACACACCATAGCGTACATCAAGCTGCCAATAGCTGAGGCATAGGGCACCTTGCTCATATGGTCCCTTTCTTCTTCTGTCTTCGGTGACTGTTCTTTACTCAGTTTGAAATGACTACCCAAGGGTGTGCTCACTGGTTTAGATTCATTCATATTAAACCTGCTGAGAACTTTCTTCACATACTCTGACTGTGAAAGCTTCAATGTACCATTAGCCTTGTCTCTAATGATTCTCATACCAAGGATTTGCTTTACAGCTCCTAAATCCTTCATTGCAAACTGTTTTGACAATTGCTTCTTCAGATTATTAATCTCCTCAATGCTAGACCCTGCAATGAGCATATCATCCACATACAACAGTAAAATGATATAAGAATTGTCAAAGAATTTAACATAGCAACAATGATCAGCTTCACATCTCTTGAACCTCCAAGGGATGCAACTGGAGAAGGCCCCCACAAATCAGTGTGTACTAACTCCAATTTTTCTGCCTTCGGTGTCCTGCCAGTTTTCAAGAAACTCACCTTTTTCTGCTTTCCTAAGATGCAGCTTTCACACATGTCAAAATCAATGGACTTCAATTCTGGTAGTTTTCCTTTTGACAGCAGTATCTTCATCCCTTTCTCACTCATGTGACCAAGTCTGCGGTGCCATAGGCTTGTATCAATACTTGCATCAGCAACTGCAATTGTGTCTCTTGGACTTGAGGTCATATAGAGAGTGCCAGTCTTCTTTCCACGAGCCAATACTCTAGCTCCCTTTGTAACCTTCCAAGTACCACCAACAAATAGTATTGCATGCCCTTCATCATCAAGTTGTCCAACAGAAATCAGATTCCTCCTCAGGTCAGGAATATGTCGAACCTTCTCCAGTAACCAAACAGACCCATTGGGTAACAATATCCGGACATCTCCCATACCCACAACATCCAGGGCTGAACCATCAGCCAAATACACCTTACCAAAATCACCTGCAGCATAGTTCTGTATGATTTCTCGGTGTGGAGTGGTATGAAACGAGGCTCCTGAATCTAAAACCCAATCATCAAGTGGACTGTCTACTGCAAGAAGTAATGCATCCTGTACCTCTTCTGTTACAGCATTAGCAGAATCATCTTCATTCTTCTTCTTAGGACTTTTGCATTGGTTCCTAAAGTGACCTATTTTCCCACAGTTCCAGCATTGTACTTGTTGGCCTGATCTAGATTTACTTCTGTTCCGATTAGAATTTCTTGATTTTGATCTGCCCCAATTTGAATTTCTGTTATTACCTCTGCCTCTTGTCTCAAGGTTTAGGGCAGAACCAGATCCTGAGGTTTCACCTGCATCTCTTCTGCGAATCTCCTCAGCCAGAATTAAATCTCGTATATCATTGTACTTGAGTTTTTCCTTTCCTGTAGAATTGCTTACTGCCATCCTCATTGCCTCCCAACTGTTTGGCAAAGAAGCCAAAACGATCAGAGCACGAATCTCATCATCAAAATCAATTTCTACAGACGACAATTGATTTGTGATAGTGTTAAATTCATTCAGATGTTGTGCTACTGATGCGTTCTCTGCCATCTTCAGATTAAACAGTTTCTTCATTAGATGCACCTTGTTATTTGCTGACGGCTTTTCATACATACCAGACAAAGCCTTCATCAGATCTGCTGTGGTCTTCTCCTTTACAACATTGTGTGCAACAGACCTAGACAGAGTTAACCTGATAACTCCCAGTACCTGTCTGTCAAGAAGAGCCCATTCCTCAGCCTTCATAGCCTCAGGTTTTTCCCCTAGAAGCGGCAGATGCAGCTTCCTCCCATAAAGGTAATCCTCGATTTGCATCCTCCAAAATCCAAAGTCTGTGCCATCGAACTTTTCTATTCCAGACGCCTTTCCTGCTTCCTCTGCCATTGCTCTCACTCAAACCTAACCCTAGGCTCTGATACCAGTTGTTGGGAATTTAACCAAAATTCCAACCTGTGAGAAACAAAAAAATAGAGAAAACACGCGTCAAAGAAAAATAATCACACGCACTAGACAGTATTTACGTGGTTCGGCAATTTGCCTACGTCCACGGAGTTGCAGGGATTTCACTATTATCAAGGAAAAAATACAAAGTGCGGCTACAGTGTTTTTTCTCTCTCTCTAAAACACAACAACAATTGTGATCAGTTACGAACCCTAATTATAAAAGTGGCTTTTATATCCTACTTATAGGGTTATAATGGGCTAGGCCAAAAATAAACTAGGCTCCACAAAGCCCAACAAGAATCCTCAAGAACCTCCTTAGATCCCTCATCAGAAGACAAATCTGCATCAAGCCCACGGGTGGCAAAACTTGGAATAGATGAAGGAGTGACCACCAAGGAGGAGCAATCCTTTACGGCCTGAGAGAGGGCAGCGATAGGATCACTAGCAGAGATGACAGGAGGAGTAGCAGGAGAACCACTTCTAGTCTGAGATGTACCCATAGGAGTGACTCCTTCATGAGGAGTAGGAGTCTTGGTAGGAATGGGAGTAAACTCACCAACCCTCTCAGTTTGGGCACTCTCCTCAACAAGACCAGGTCTGGGAGAAGGAATCGGGGCATCAACTGGAGCTTCCTATGTAGCAGTAGAAGCAGAGGCCATGATCTTAGCCATAATGTCCTCCCCATCAAAGAAATCCTCCATGGGTGTGCCCATGGTAGCAGAAACCTCCTCACTCGTGGGGTGATAAATAGAAAGGGGCTCAGAGTCAGCTTAAAAGCGTGAAGAAAAAAAGGGAAGGGGGGAAGAAAGAAGGCGGATGTTAAGAGCAGAAAAATAAGCAAACAAAAAAAAAAATGATGAATGATGATAAAAAGGGAAGGGGAACACATGGTAACACGTGGAAATAAAAATGCATGAAGGGGAGGAATGTACCTCCAACTTGGGCTCGTTAAGTAAGATGGGGTGGGTGGCAGAAGTATCCTCCTTGTGCTTAGACTGCCAAAAAGTGATATATATATATATATATATATATATATATATATATATATATATATAAGAGGGGAGATAAATAAGTATGCATGTGGGATTGGCCGCAGGAAGGCCCCATGAATGAGAAAAAATAAAGAAGTAGTAAGGTTAGAGATAACATACTCTCCTCTCAGTAGTGGTAGATGGAGGTGGTGGAGATGTCTTTCTCTTGCTTCCGTGGGTCCTGCTAGAAGGAGGAGCATCTGTGGATGGTCGTGGAGTGGAAGGCTTGGACTTGCCTACAGTAGGCCGCCTGCTAGAATGGGTGCGAGCAATAAGAGGAGGAGAACCCTCAAGAACTATATTACCAATAGAAGGTAGACCACTTTCATAGGGAACAATATCGAAACAAGTCTCAGAAGAATCATCACCTCTTTTGGTAGACTTGGGCTTGGCAGACTGACACCGGGCCCTTCTTCACAGGCGTAGGAAGGTTCACCACTTTCACCTTTTTCTCCTAACCCGTAGGGTATTCACTAGCATACAAGTACCACCCTTTCTCCTTTACTTGCCACTCAAATATAGCAGACCTACTCTGCTTTCTAGCATATGCCACCACAGACTTGGTGGGAAACAACAACCACGGGTTGGCAGAAATGATGGCATGAAGACCATTGCAAGGAATGAGAGAAAACCCATGGCTACCCAACAACTCATTCTCAAATGAAGTCATCACAGCCTGCCAATACCCATGCATCACAGTTGTGCAAAGACCCTCTCTTTGTGAACCCAAAATAGTGACTGCTGTGAAACGCCAGTTCCAAAACTCAAAAGCACTAGGTTACAGGAATGGTTGGACAAAAGTAGCAGACTCTAGAATGGTAGAAAAATCATCAGATATGTCCTGATCCAACCCAAACCGCCTCCTTACTATATTGGCATAATAGTGCACAAATCGGATACCCTCATTAGCAAAGTAAGGCAACCATCCAGCATTAGTAGCTGCCAAGTATGTAATCCCCCTCTCATCAAAGGTAGTCAATGGGGTGGTGGTCCCAGCAGTGTCAACAAAAAGGCCCATTATCGAATCGGCACATGTGTAACCAGTGCTTAGATTCCTGTATGCTCTCCAACAAAAACCAACTCCTTTATCAAAGAACTCTAAGGCAGGGTGCCCAATCGGCTTCAACCTAACCCAACGGTAAGCCAACGAAAAGTTAGATACAAAACAATCACAAAAATCAATAATAACCTTCGGACATGAACGGTACTTCTCTTTGGCAAAACAGACAGACTTGTACTTAGCCAAGTGCCTAGCACAACGTTCTCATAGCAGATGTTGCAAAATGGTACTATGGGCAAAAGTAGTAACTATGTGGCAGGAACCCGCCTGCTTCTCATCACTCTGCAAAATGTTTGACTGCACATTCAGATGACCTA
The DNA here is from genome assembly GCA_019022515.1 of Quercus aquifolioides. Taxonomy (NCBI): domain Eukaryota; kingdom Viridiplantae; phylum Streptophyta; class Magnoliopsida; order Fagales; family Fagaceae; genus Quercus; species Quercus aquifolioides. Next base: position 67,378,700 of record CM032333.1, read on the forward strand.
GAAACTTAAGGGCCAATGGAAACTCACCATGGCAGAAATCTTTATGGCTAATCGAAAATAAAGAGATTTACAGCATAATGAAGGTGAGAACCAAAGTTGAAGTTACAGATCCGAAATGCAACGAAGGTCGCATGGCGAACTACGTCTAAAGCCTTGGAGAAAGCCCCAACCCAATGCGATAACTTTGTGTTGCCACTCATCCATTTCTTCAATTCAGCCTCCATGGCCTCCTTCTTGGGAGAGAATTCCATATTACTTGGGTCCACATTGCCGAGAATGGGCAACAACAGTTGATTCGCCACATCCTCCAAGGTTATGGTAATCTCGCCGTAAGAAAGGAAGAAGGTATGGGTAGCAACGCACCATCGGCGGACTAAATGATGAAGATTGAACAAGTCCCTATTGTTGGACAAGCAACGTGACGAAACAATAGCCTTCAACTCACTGGCCTGCTATAACGCTGCCATGAAACCCATATCGGACAACTTTTCATCTACCCACTCCTTCCAACCCAAAGAGGTACCCAACCCAAATTCGAAGAGAATGGGCAGGGGGAACAAAGTTCATTGATGATAATAAGATCAAGATTGAGGAAGCCAAAGGGGCCCAAGACACCTCCATGTTACGGTGGCAAATAGAGAGCCCCACGCGACCCGACGGCGGAGGCAAGTAGTCACTGGGTACCACTGAGAAATAGGTATGAGCATCGTACCTCGAGTCAATGAGGGGAGCGCACTCACTATCTGGGTCGCGACTCCTTTCCTTCTCTTCAGAGTGTTCCGATTCGGAGTAGGGAGCATCTTCGCCCGCGGTTTTGGCAGCAGGATCGTTGGTGGCAATCTCTTTCCCCTTACGGTAGGAAGAACCCTGGCTTTTCGCCGGCATCATAATGGGATAGTTGATCGGAATAGAGTGGTGAGGATGTTTGAGGAACAAGACATGGTAAAGAAAAAAGGGAATGAAAAGAAGTTCTGTGCGAATGATGGGAAGGGAATAAGTTTAAGTACTAATGACAATAAAGATGACGTGAAAGGATGCAATGGGTCAACCATCAAAAGAAGCATCGTATTAATGAAGTAGAAGCTATGTTTCAAAATAACTGCTAAATTGGGAAATTCAAAGAGACAACACTGTTCATGGTAAGAAACAAAATAAGGTGGGGCTTACTGTTCGAAAAAGCCCGCGAGAAAAAAAAAAAAAAAAGAGAGAAAGAAATGACAGAGACTCTTTATTCACACATGAACTGCATGAGCAATTCATATGCTCACAGGGTTGAATGTTAAGGCCCATTTTGGCAAAAAACGAAAATGCCTAATGGCAAGAAGAAGCCCAATAATATAACAAGGGGTGACGAAAGAAGAATTAGCAAAGTAAGAAAAACCATTAGGCCCGAATGGTAGGAATAATGTTACACAGGCCCACAAAATAGTAAAAAGGGCCCCGAAAAAAGCAAATACGCCTAAGAGAGCCTAGAGAAGGAAGTAGTAGGCCTATGAGAATCATAAGAAGTAGAAAGCAAGCAAAGATGGGCTAGAGGAGCCCAAAGAGAGAAATTAGTAAATGGGATTGGTGTAAAGGCCAACAAACCCCAAAAGTAAAGGATATGGTAATTGGGCTGGGGAAGCTCGAAAGATTTAGGAAAAGCCCATGGCAATGTAAGAATGAGATGGGCCAAGGATGCCTAAAGGAATAAAATGGGCCGAGGAAGCCCAAGATGATATGAAAACTGACCTAGTAGAAATACTGGGCGATGTGAACTAAGAGAAGGAATAATACATGGCAGGCTTAAAGGAGGTCTAGCAAGCACAAGTTAAGTTATACCACGGAAGAAGTAATGAAGCAGTGTGGCAAGACTACCAATTGACCCATAAACCAGAAGTAAAAGGAGACAGGAGCAGAATTAAAGAAGAAAAGGCTCATACCCAAGCAATACTCAGCCCAAAGAAGAAATGAGATGCAAAGAATGAAGACCCAATAACTCATCCACACTACAAAGAGTTAAAAATAAGCAGCAGAACGCGCAGTAGGACCAGACAAATCCTCAGGCAATGGCAAATGCATGAACAGTAGATAAGCCATGGATTCATATGGGAGTGGAGCACGCACAAGGTCCAGGCACCACCTACTTATACCCAGCCAATACAGGGGCAGTGGGCCATGGGTCAGAGGTAAAAGACAGTATAGTCTGGAAGTGGGGGAAGGGGGAAGTCTATTCTAGGATTCCTACTCAAGCTCTTTTGGGAAGATGTTCTGCTGGAATGACATGCCACTCAAAAGAGGGAAAGATGAGCTAGAATTACTAGGTGCATGCCATAGGAGTTAGAAAGAGAGAATACCCGACCTTTATTCGGATGGGAATGCTACGAAAAGCAAGAAAATAAAACAAAACTCCCTTTGTCTAGGAATCGAACGTGGCGCAGCCAGTACATGGTAGTGGTGGTGGCTGGGCAGCTCGCAGACCAATGGGTGGCCAGGGAAGTACACCCACAACATGTCAAAAACAGTTGAGGGGTAAAATGGTAAATCTTATCATGGTAGGCAGTATAAAAAGGCCTTGACTGTGTACAGTAAACAACAATGGGAGAACAAGGAAGAACAACAAGGAATTTAGAAAGAAGAAAGGAATAGAAAGCATAGAAAAACAGAGAGGATAAACAAAAAGAAAGAAAATAAGAGAGTAGGAAGCAAAGTGAGAAAAACAAAAGTGTGATAGGGCATGCACCAATAAGCTACTACCTTCTCTCCCTTTCAATAGCCTACTCTCTAGCAAGTTAAAGGATTAAAGGATTTGAGATTAAGTCACTTAGGTCCATTCTTTCAAAGTGGACAATTTCTATGGCAAGATTTCCCTGTGAGATTGCCCACATTGGAGATTGTTCCCTTCTTGGACTTAAATCTGCTAAGGAGCCAAGTTAGCAGACCAGTCCCCTTTCCCTCTTTTATCATGATTATTTAAGCATTGACGTTATTCTTGTCATTGTTGCTAACTTATTTCTGCCATACTTATATTATCGTGTTTTTCCTGTTGCAAAGTTGTTTAGATATTATCTTTGGTTGGCAACAAGCACTTTAGTTAGAGTACCTCTTTTGTTATCATGTTATATTATGTCTCTCTTGTCATAACATTTTTTTATGACAGCATCCCCTGCCATAGACACTTGATCAATATCTCTGCAAATGGGTCCTGGGCTTGTGCACAAGCTAGCTTAAGGTGAGTTTCAATTGAGCCAGTCTTGACTCTCCCATCCCAAAACTATTGGGCCACAGTATGGCAGGAATAGTCTAGCCCAGAAGGCCCACCACATTATATAATTATTTTTTAAAATTTTATTGCTTATACATTCATTTCATGAAAAATAATAAATTATCATATGAATAATTTGAGCTCTTAATTCTTTTGAAGGTAACATTTAATCCTATTTGCTTTTTTAACTTACTAACATAAAAAATACTAATAAAATAGAATGTAGTTTGTTTCTATAGTATTCAAAAAAATTTGAGAAATTAAAAATATTTAAGGAAAACCTAAAAAAACCAAAAATATTATTTCATAGAACAAGGGGAGGGTGATTTTTTTTGGGGGGGAGGGGCAATCCCTCCCTCTTGTTCTGCTCTTAGAAGAATTTGAACACTAGATGTTTTCGTTACAAATACTAAGATATGTTAATTGAACTACAAGACTCTTAACATGATATCTAATTGTCATAAATCATAACAATATAATTACTAAAAATTGAACAAAAATGAAGGCGAGCAAAACACAAACAGACATATTAAAAATTTGTGTATCTAATTGGTCCTTGCAACAAAAACAAAAGATAAAGTGTCAGCGGAGCGAAATTGAAAATATAGGATTTAGATCCTTTAGATTTCCTAGGGTACTTTACCAAATAGATTTCCTTAAATTTTAACGATTCTTTAATGATTTAATGGCCTAGATTCTGTCATGTTAGCATTCCACTAAGAATAATATTAATTGTTTTGTTTGCAACATTATTTTATTATTTAAAGAATATTGTTAGTGTAATGCTAACATGGCAGAATCTAGACCATTAAATCATTAAAGAGTGGTTAGGATTTAAGGAAATCTAGAGGATCTAAATCTGAAAATATATTAGTTATTTGGCTAATTGTAACTTTTTTTGAGAAACTTAATCTGAATCGTTAAATTGATGGTTATTAATTAGGGTCATTCAGAACTTGCAACTTGCAGAATTTTGATCAATATGAATTTTTTTTTTTTTTTTGGGGTCAAGAAATGAATACTATGAATTGAAAAGGAAAATTGTAACAATGATATATAATAACCCTAAAAGTTTTGGTGTGGCTCTTTTCGTATGTTTATTTGCATTACTCCACTATTTTAACCATAATTGTCAAAAAGTGAATCGTATCATGAATCAATTTTTGACTTTTATTTATTTATTTATTGTATATCAATTCCTAATTTTTTTTTTATCATATATCATAAGATACAAAAACATATAATAAAATTATATAAAACTATAGATATACATATATAAAAGGTATATTCATTGTAACTCCATTAGGAATATATTCAATTAATGACCAATTTAATTATTACTTATGTAATACTATTTAACAAAGATAATTAAATAAATCAAATTAACGTATATTTATAACATATATAACATATACATTCAAATTAATTAAACTCAAAAGCAATAATACATGATAGGTGTTGAGGACTCTTTTTTCGCCTCACATGGCATTACTTCATTGGCAACTCACGCCACATCAACATATTATTGATTTTTTTGGGTAAATCTCTTTAAAGCCCAAAATAAGCTCATATCTCATTCAACTACATAGATTGGGCTTACATGGCCCATTAGATTCTTACTTCAAGAGGCAGATTCATGGTCCACATTTCCTCTCCATCAATTGGGATCATAACCCCACAACATCATCAACATCAACATATGGATCAGGCTCAAGCAATGAATCAAAACTTACGGCCCATATTATCTCTCTCATATTCATGGGAAGCGGCTTCTCTAACAAAATCCCATATTGACACAAAATGATAACAAAACCAAAGGTACGTCATCTCATCTTTGGATTATGATCCATGCTCATGAGTCTCTTTGGGGAAACTTTGGGAGTCGTGACTTGGAGGGCCATGAGGTATGTTCAATAAAGCTCCAATAGTTTAAAGTTGATAAAAGAAACACGTTGCTTGGCGTGTCTTCTCCAACTCCCTAAACTTTGACGAGTTTGTGTGTAGTGGGTAACATATGGTAAGAAAATTGGAATATGAGCTTGGGCTTAATTGGAATTTCTGCAGAAAATTAAATCTGCACAAGTTTTGATCAATTGAGCCTTGCAGATTTTGTCCAATAAATCCTGCAATCACTTGATTCCAATTTTACATAAAATCACACTTTGAGCAAGCCTAAACCTAGACTCCATGTTCTGATCATGGTTTGCCAACATAATACACATTGAAGTTCTAATACATTAGTTCCTAAAGTCTTAGAATCTAACAGTAGTAATGCTTAAAAAGTTGGAATGGTGATATAAGGTGTTTTATTTATTACCTAAAGAACATTGATTTTCTAGGTTTAAATCTTCGAAAATTATAATTTATCTAATGGGAAATTCGATGACAAATGCCTTTTGTTATCCTTTTTTTTTCTTGCCTAAAATGGTTGTTCATTAAAAACTAAGTAAACTAAATATTGCACCTAGACTCATGTAGAATGATAAAGAAGAGAGTATGAATGAAAATTTTTTCATTGTGTATGGTTGGAGGTATTTGATGAAAAAACTTCAATAGTAACATATTACATCATTCATTACGAAAATTTAAATATTGTGATAGACAGGTCGCTGCTATCGTACGCTTGAGCTGTTCTCTGCCGTGTTCGGTGTGGTCTGCTTCGGAGTGTGGCCTTATCTGCCTCTTGGTGGACCGGACTTCCCCTCGTAGTGGGTCACGCGCCGCTTGGGTGCTCAGCCCGTTGTGGGTCTCCCTCCACCTTTGTTGGCTTGCTCTGCCCCGTTAGTGGGTCGCCTCTCTAACCCCAAGTGGGTCTTCTTTCTGCCCTGTCAGCGGGGCTATCCTTGTCCCCTCCAAAACAACATTTTTTGGGTATTCTGTTCAGTCCGCCAGAAGATTGTGGAGTGAATCTCTAGCAGGAGAGGGTTTTTCAGATTTTGGTGTGATTTGGACAGAGGGGGTTACTCCAAGACAACTGTAAGCAGTTTTTACATGATTTCGTATCTCCTTATTGCTTATTAGGAGTCTGTTTACAGATCTTTCCCTTGTTTTTTGGTTCTGCTTGATGCTCTGCTTGTACCTTTGGATTTTTTTTATTCTTCTTTGAATATGCTTTGCATGGAGGATGGTATGGAAAAATCATTATAATGGCGGGAGTAATAGAGGCCATAAGCTGGAACTGCCGGGGGCTTGGGAATTCTCGGTCAGTTCGGGCGTTGCATGATATAGTGCGGCGTTGGGACCCCGGGATAGTGTTTCTCTTGGAAACAAAACTTAGAAACAGACGTATGGAGAGAGTAAGAAACAGATTGGGCTATGCTAATGGCCTTTTTGTGCCAAGCCAAGGTCGTAGTGGAGGTTTGGCCCTTCTATGGAAAAGGGAAATAAACCTGACTATAAAGAGTTTTAGTAACTTTCATATTGATGCCACTGTCACTGAGGCAAATTCTAGTCTAGAATGGAGAATCACTGGTTTTTATGGTCACCCTCAAACGCATTTGCGTCATGAATCTTGGAATTTACTCTCACTCCTTAATAGTCAAATGCAACTTCCTTGGCTCTGTTTTGGAGATTTTAATGAGATTGTTTCTATGGAAGAAAAATGGGGTGGTGCTTTTAGACCGCAAAATCAAATGGAGGGTTTTCGCAATGTCATCGATTCATGTGGTTTCAAAGATTTGAGATACAGGGGACCGGACTATACTTGGTGTAATATGCAAGAAGGTGCTGGGAGAGTTTACTTAAGGTTGGATAGAGCTCTGGCCACGTGTGATTGGATTGAGAAATTTGGTGAAGTCATGGTCCAGCACTTGATTGATTCTACTTCTGACCACTGTGCACTTTTTATCTCTAACCCCCCTGCCGTCAAAAGACCTAGGTCACGTCGTTTCCACTTTGAGGCTCTATGGACAAAGAGGGAGGATTGCAGAGGAGTCATTGATTCGGTATGGGGTTCTACTAATGATATGAACACTCCGGAGGGTTTAGCTTGTGGGCTGAAGTTATGTGCTTCTGAGCTTGCTTCATGGAATTCTTCTACTATTGGTCGGATTCCCAAGTTGATCCAGGAAAAAGGGAAATTGCTCTCTAACTTGACTGAGCAAGACAAAGATGGTTCTCTTGGGGAGGAGATTAACAAGATTAGGAAGGAGATAAATGGGCTCTTGGATGATGAAGAAATTTACTGGGGGCAACGTTCTAAAGCCCACTGGCTTAAAGAAGGTGACAGAAACATGAAGTTTTTCCATGCCCGGGCATCTGAAAGAAGGAAGCAAAACATGATTTCTGGAATTTGGGATAAGTATGGGTGGTGGTGTGAAGATAAGGATAGTATTGCCAATGCTGCAGTCACTTACTTTGAAGACATCTATTCCACCTCTAATCCAAGCCTGATTGAAGAGGCTATAGCGGCTATTCCTATACGAGTTACTGATGAAATGAACTTGGAACTATCTAAAAGGTTCACTAGGGAGGAAGTTGTGACTGCTCTCAAACAGATCCACCCCACCAAATCTCCAGGGCCTGATGGTATGTCTGTTATTTTCTTCCAAAAATATTGGGATATTGTTGGTGTTAATGTCTCAAACATGGTCCTCAATGTCCTTAACTCTGGCATGCCATTAGATGCTATTAACAAAACTAATATTGCCCTCATCCCCAAAAAAAAATAACCCCAAAAGAATGACTGACTTCAGACCTATCAGCCTTTGTAATGTGATTTACAAGCTTATTTCAAAAACTTTGGCAAATCGTCTTAAAGTTTTTCTTCCTCTCATTATCACAGAAAATCATAGTGCGTTTACTGCAGATAGGCTCATTACTGATAATGTTCTTATAGCTTATGAATTAATGCACTACCTTAAGCATAAAAGGGAGGGGAAAGACAGCTTCATGGAAAATAAGCTTGATATGAGCAAAGCTTTTGACAGGGTTGAATGGGGCTTTATTGAAGGGGTGATGAGAAAGATGGGTTTCAATGAGGGGTGGATTAGCATAGTTATGAGATGTATCTCTTCTGTTTCATATTTTGTCATTATCAATGGTGAAACCTTTGGGAACATTACGCCTTCTAGAGGCCTCAGGCAAGGGGATCCCCTCTCCCCCTATCTTTTCTTGCTATGTACTGAGGGTCTTTCGGCTCTCCTCCATGAAGCAGCAAGGAATCAGCACCTGAATGGCTTATCTTTATGTAGGGGGTGTCCAAAGATCACTCATCTTTTCTTTGCCGATGACAGCCTCCTTTTCTGTAAAGCCACCAGTGAAGAATGTAGGATGCTTATGGGGATTCTCAAGAAATACGAGGCTGCTTCTGGGCAAAAGGTCAATTCTGATAAGTCTTCAATTTATTTCAGCCCAAATACTCCTCTAGAGCTAAAGGAGGAAATCCTTCATATTTTGGGGCCAATGCAAGACTCGAGACACAATAAGTACCTAGGCCTTCCTTCCATCATCGGCAGATCTAAGAAGCAAGTCTTTGCGGAGATCAAAGAAAGGGTGGGTTTAAAGTTAACTGGCTGGAAAGGGAAATTGCTCTCTTCAGGAGGGAGGGAAGTCCTTCTTAAGGCGGTGGCCCAGGCCATCCCTACTTACACCATGAGCTGTTTCCTTCTTCCAAAGGGTCTTTGTAATGATCTTGAAAGAATGATGAGGGATTTCTAGTGGAGGCAAAAAAACCAAGAGAAGAAAATTGCCTAGATTAGTTGGAAAAAGATGTGTAAGCCAAAATCTCTTGGAGGTTTGGGATTTAGAAATTTACAAGCTTTCAATCTTGCCCTCCTGGCTAAGCAAGCTTGGAGAATCCTCTCTAACCCAGGTTCTCTAGTGGCCCGCATTCTCAAGGCAAAATACTTTCCCTATAGTGATGTGCTTAATGCTAGCCTTGGTAGCAACCCCTCTTACACCTGGAGGAGTATTCATAATAGCCTTGAGGTTGTTAGACGGGGCACTCGTTGGAGAGTTGGGAATGGTCATAGAATCCACATTTGGGAGGATAAATGGCTTCCAACCCCTTCGTCCTTTAAAGTCATTACCCCCCCTCGGATCACTGAAGACTACCCCATGGTCTCCTCTCTCATTGATTCGGATACCGGTTGGTGGAAAGTAAATTCGGTTAGAGCTCTCTTTCTTCCTTTCGAAGCAGAGGCTATTCTTAAGATTCCCTTGAGCTACAATATGCCTGAGGACAAAATCATTTGGATTGGGAACAAAAAAGGAGATTTTACGGTCAAAAGTGCATATTTTATTGCTGTTAATCTCCTTGATTCGACTGAGATTACGGAATGTTCTTCAGGCGATCCCAATTCTCCTTTTTGGAAAATTCTTTGGAAGCTTGAGCTCCCGGAAAAAGTAAAAATTTTTGCCTGAAGAGCCTGCCTAAATGGTCTGCCAACTTTAGTCAATATGCACTCGAGAGGTCTGTGTTCTAACTTCACTTGCCCGGTCTATGAGGAGGGTATGGAAAATTTAACTCATTGTCTAATCACCTGTGATTTTTCCCTCTCTGTTTGGGCCCTATGGCAAGACTGCCCTCTAAAGTTGTTGCTGGAAACCCGTGACCTCATGGATCTGGCATTCCATTTTATTGAAAATTCCCCTTCGCAGCACCTGGTGTATTTCTTAGCCCTTTCTTGGGCGATATGGCATAATAGGAATTTACGATTCCATGGTGAAGGTGGTCTCTCGCCTTTACAAACTTGGGAGATGGCGCAAAGATTGATTGAAGACTTCCATGATGCCATAAAAATGGACTTTCCCCCTAAGCAATCTATTTCTAGTGGCTGGTCTGTCCCACCTATTGGAATGTTTAAGATTAATGTAGATGGGGCTTGTCCTTTGGCTGTGGGTGCTTGTTCAGCGGTTGGGGTGGTCATTAGAGATGGGGTTGGTCGAGTTGTTGCAGCTCTCTGTAAATCTTTGCCTACACAGTTCCCGGCTGTTTGGACGGAGCTATATGCTATCGAGCAAGGCTTGTTGTTGGCGCAAGATATGGAGCTTTCCCAAGTCATTTTAGAATCGGATGCTCTCTCGGCTATTGTTGCGATTAACCAAGGAAATTCTGGGGGTGAAGCGGGGCATCTTGTAGAGGGTATTTTACAGGCAAAAGCTTCCTTTTCTTGTTGCTCCTTTATGTACTTGAAAAGAGACTACAACAAGGTCGCTCACGAGTTAGCTCAATTTGCCAAGATCAATCATTGTACTCAAGTTTGGAAGGGTGTCTCTCCTCCTTTTGTATCTCATCTGATTGCTTCTGATATTGTGCAGGGCTCTCTGTAGCCTGTCTACTGCCCTTTGTTTTGCTCCTTTTTCTGGTTTTATTGAATTTGTTTTCCTCTCAAAAAAAAAAAAAAAAACTCAATTGCTTATTGTTGGAAGATGATGATATTTGTTATCATTCTTAGAAGTTTTTAGTGAGTGGATATTGCATTTATCAAATAAGTACTAAAAAACTATTATAATAAAATAGATATTTATATGTTAAATAGCTACCATAATTTTAATTTATGTGTGATTAGCTATTAAAATTATTATAAGAATAAAATTAACTTTGTATGACATATAATTTTTTTTATATATAATTTTATACTTCTTCAAATAGAAATTTTATTTTAATTTTCTCACTCAAGAGCTAGCATGTGCCTTGCACATGCCACCCTACCCAGTAAAAGTAAAAGGGTCATCACAATAAATAATAAAAAATAATTAGAGCAAAAAAAAAAAAAATGCATGTTACTGTATATTGATTTATTCAAACAATTAATATATAGGTGAAATGGGTGAGTGAGTTTACAGTTTAGCTTCATATATAATTTTGAAAGGACAACAGACTATAAAGGAATCGCAAAAGTGGGTGAAGAAAAAGGACAAACATTGCATTTAAGTAGGCCGCTCTTACAGTTGTAGGAAACCTTGGCTGCATAAGTAGGTGGCAGCATAAATGGTTGGTGTGCAATTATTATTATTATTATTATTTGTTGTTGTTCTTCTTCTTGATGATGTGAACCTCATAAATGGTTTGTTGATCTGGTTGGAACCAATATTTTTCAATGAACAAGAAGGACAACCACTCAGCCGAATGAAGCTTGAATGAAATGGGGTACAGTTTTCAAAATTTTATATGTGAACATGAGAACTTATTGGATGCCATGCCCATGAACGTTGATGCTAATTAATATTGAAGTTGCATTCAATTTTGAATAGGACTGACAACTGCTACTCCAAAGAAGTAGTGCTATTCATTTTGGCAAAAAGATATTTTACATGATGTATTTTATACATATTATGATTTATAACTAAAAACGTAATTTAAAGTCACCCTATCAAAACAGTGTTGTACGGGAGGAGTGTTTAATTATGTTATTTAAACAATAATTTTTGTTATTGAAACAACATAATATCTATTTTTATACTTTTTCACTTATTCATATTTTCACAACACTTAAACAATATTGTTAAAACAATATTATTCAAAGAGCCCGAAGTCACGGAACTTCCATATAGCATTGACTTAAAGTCAGTGCTATTTCAGTCAAGACTGGCAACTAGTTTCTGTCCTCCTCCCCATACCATACGTAAAAAATAAAAATCAAAGAAATGAGTCCTTTTATTTATTTATTTTTGGGATAAACATAAGAGTCTTGCTTTTAAGTTCACTCATTTTGATCTTTAAAGCCAATCACAGTTATATATAGGGTCCGTTTGGATTGAACTTATTGTTACTGAAACTGAAAACTGAAAACACTGTAGCAAAATAATTTTTAAATGTGTAAATAATATCGTGGGACCCATTTTTAATGAAAAAGTTGTTGAAAAGTGGTATTTGTGGGTCCGTGAACAGTGTACAAATGCACTGTTTACAGTAGAAAAGTCAGCCTTTGCGGCTGAAAGAAAAAAAAAAAAAAAAAAAAAAACTGAAACGCGGACTCCACAAGACGCGGACGCAAACGTGGAGGGCAAACGGTACCATAGTGTCACTATTTTTATTTTTCACAATTTACACTCTCATGTCAAAGTTGTTTTTAAAGAAGTTGTGAAATAGAGAAGCACATCTTAGTTTCCCAAACCCATCCCTTGTTTTCGCTTTCATAAAGTTCATGGCTACTACCATTTTGTTCCTCCTCTCTTTTGCATTATTTGCTCCATTCTCATCTTTAACACCGGAAGCTATGAGTAAAGGAGCATCTCTTTCCGTTGAGAATCCAGAAGTTTTGATATCACCAAATGGTGTTTTCTCTGCTGGCTTTTACTCTGTCGGTGATAATGCCTTTTGCTTTGCCATATGGTTCAGCAAACTACCGTCCCATGTTGATTCACACACCAACACCATAGTTTGGATGGCAAACCGTGACCAGCCAGTTAATGGAAAGCGCTCAAAGCTCTCCCTCCTCAAAAATGGCAATCTAATCTTAACTGATGCTGGTAAGTTCACCGTTTGGGCCACAAACACTTTCTCACTCTCCTTTGTACAATTATTTCTCTTCAACACTGGAAATCTTGTTCTACGTAATACGGAAGGTGTTATTTTGTGGGAAAGCTTTGATTTCCCCACAGATACTCTTCTTCCTCACCAACTACTCACTAGAAACACAAAACTTGTCTCCTCAAGAAGCCAGACCAACTATTCCTCTGGTTTTTATGAACTTTTCTTCGACAACGATAACCTTCTTCGCCTTCTTTTTAATGGTCCTGATGTTTCAAGTACTTACTGGCCTGATCCATGGCTTGTAAGATGGGAGGCTGGAAGGACCTCGTATAACAATAGTAGAATTGCTGTCTTTAATTCCATGGGGAACTTTAGTTCATCCGATGATTTAACTTTTAAGTCAGCTGACTATGGAGCAGTGCTTCATAGAAGATTGACACTTGGTTACGATGGTAATATTCGGTTGTACAGTTGGGAAGAGGAGAAGCAGACTTGGGTTGTTTCATGGCAAGCCATTCAAAAGCCTTGCACGATTCATGGTGCTTGTGGGGCCAATAGTTTGTGCAATTATGTTATTGGTTCTAACAGGAAATGTTCTTGTCTTCCGGGGTACAAGATGAAAAATCGTACTGACTGGGGTTATGGGTGTGAACCTGAATTTGATCTCTCTTGCAACAAAAATGAGTCTGACTTTTTGCTGCTATCCCACGTTGAATTCTATGGGTATGATTTTGGGTTCTTCCCCAATTACACCTTTGATCAATGTACGAATTTATGTTTGGAAGCGTGCAATTGCAGAGCATTCCAATACACCTATCACGAGGATACTGGTTCTTCGAATTGTTACCCTAAGACATTATTGCTGAATGGATATCGTTCTTCAGATTTCAAAGGAGACATCTATTTGAAACTGCCAAAGAGCAAATACAATTCATATGTCAATCATGCAGAAAAATTCAATTTAGTTTGCTCAAATGAAGGTACGATAAAGTTGGCTAAAATATATGTAAAAAGCCGTGTAAATGGGACAGTGAAATTCATGCTCTGGTTTGCCTGTGGAGTCGGAGGACTTGAAGTCTTATGTATCTTTGTGGTGTGCTGTCTTTCGATCAGAACTCGGAAAAGTTGAGGTGTAGACAAGCAAGGCTATATTATTGCTGCCACAGGATTCAAAAAATTTACCTATGCTGAGCTAAAAAGGGCCACAAAGGGTTTTACTGAAGAGATTGGAAGAGGTGCCGGGAGCTGTATACAAAGGAGTATTGTCTGATAAGCGAGTTGCAGCAATCAAGCATCTCAATGAAGCTAACCAAGGAGAAGGTGAATTTTTAGCCGAAGTAAGCATCATTGGAAGGATTAACCACATGAACTTAATAGAGATGTGGGGTTATTGTGCCGACGGAAAGCATAGGCTTCTGGTGTACGAGTACATGGAGCATGGTTCTTTAGCAGAAAACCTCTTGGCCGGCACACTTGACTGGGAGAAAATGTTTGAAATTGCTCAAGGCACTGCAAAAGGCTTAGCTTATTTGCATGAGGATTGCTTGGAGTGGGTTTTACACTGTGATGTAAAACCTCAAAACATACTTCTAGATTCTAATTATCATCCAAAGGTGGCAGATTTTGGTTTGTCTAAGCTACAAAATAGAGGTGTCCTTCTTAATTCAACATTCTCAAAGATAAGAGGAACTCGAGGTTACCTGGCTCCAGAGTGGATTTTTAACCTTCCTATTATCTCCAAAGTAGATGTTTATAGTTACGGAATTGTTGTGTTGGAGATGGTGACCGGAAAGGGTCCAACTAGAAGTGTTCATGATATAAATGAAGGTGTGGAGATAGAACACGAAAGACTGGTTACATGGGTCAGGGAGAAAAAGAATGGAGAGGTTGCAAACTGGATTGAAGATATCATAGACCCCACAATGGTAGCCAGATGTGATATGGGTAAGCTGGAAATTTTGGTTGAAATGGCTCTGCAGTGTGTAGAGGAAGACAAAGATGCAAGACCCACCATGAGCCAAGTGGTTGAGATGCTTCTTCACCATGAAAATGATCATCACTAACATGGCATGATGGATGTGGTCTTTTCATATTATGCTTAGTTTGATTTTCTCCTACCTATTTAGTGCTGGACATCTTAGTTCATTGAACAATATCATCTCCATTTCAAGTGTTTTAAATTTTATTTTATGAATTTAGCAATATATAGAGACTACCACATCATTAAACTTTTTAAATAACATGGTAGTTTGTATTTCTTTAATTTTGTAAAATTTAATCTTAACCATGAAATTGATCTATTTCAAATAGAGAGAATCTTTTTCTCTGTTTCATTTTCATGGAGTTGACTTCTGT
Organism: Quercus aquifolioides; assembly: GCA_019022515.1. Taxonomy (NCBI): domain Eukaryota; kingdom Viridiplantae; phylum Streptophyta; class Magnoliopsida; order Fagales; family Fagaceae; genus Quercus; species Quercus aquifolioides. The sequence continues at coordinate 67,393,717 of CM032333.1, forward strand.
ATTACATCATGTATCTTTTGTGAAAGCTTAAGTATTATGCAACTCCTCTGTCTTGTAATATCTATTTTCTTGTGTTTTAATGCCATAACCCATAAGTCACACTATGTAACGATTTGTTTTTTTTTCCCACATATCTTTTGTTAATTGCATATTCCCTCCTAAATTGACAAGTGGTTTTTTTCTTAGTCTTCAAAAACCACAAACAAGAGCCATCAATATCTATTATTGGTGGGAGATTGAGAGTGATACAGAGAAAAGATAGACAAAGTCAAAGTGAGGAGTAATTGTGATTAAGTCTAGTGGTCGTCTACAGCAGGACCAGAAAGTCTTGAGCGACTGCATCTCTATGATTGTGTGTAATATTTTACCAAATATAGGAAATATATAGTAATTATCTCTAGGTTAATCCTAGACTAAACATACATAGAATTGTAGCACTTCACTACAATTAAGCTCAGGATTATTTTTGGATTACATTACTTGTTACAAAGGCCTACAATAAATTTGGCCATTTTGAATCATAATTTCTCTAATATTGATCAAATTATAGCAAACATAAGATATAGTATCTAAAAAAAGAACTATAGTAGAGTTTTAGTGGAGAGATGTGTAGTGTGCAATGTGTCTTCATCTTGGATAATCCTACGATAAATGTAGCTTGGAAGTTGGTTGTCCAAAATTAAATGCCGGGTCAAATGGGGCATATTACCTTGTTGGGTTGGGCCCACTATGGGCTCTCGTTTGGGCCAAGCCCAGCCATTGCCTTACGATTAAAATTCCGAAACAACAAATACTTATCAAACCTTGTAAAAGTATACAAGTGGGTTTTATAATTCGTGGGCCCTTTGTTGTAAACCGGTTAACGAGCTCGCCTAATCAGCACGAAGTCAATTTGACTCGGTTGGCTAATAAAGTTGGCTGAAAATTAATATAATTTTTTGTCAAATTTACTCTACTTTCCCTCTATTGAAATTGACCGCTAGAGTTTGCTTCCCGATAAGAGTAACGAATATTGCTGCATGCAATTGAACCCTGGCTTCAATTATCAATGAGTGTGCTTAATACATGATTATCAATATAGTTTTAGTCTTCTAGAGATTTGTTGCATCAAGGAAATAACAACCTAATGAAGTGATCACACTAAAATGGATTTTGTTTTTATCCTTTATAGTTTATAATCTCCTGTTCAGTCAGAATTTAGCCTTGCATATACATAGCAGAATTTCATTTCATGAATGCAACTAAGTTTAGTTTCTATGCTTTAATTTTTGTTTAATTTACTTTTACATAAAGTTGTACCTTAAAAGTTATCATGGCTTTTGAGTAAAGTTGTGGTGTGCCTTTGTGTTAAAACCTATTTTCATCTCCCTTGTGTGTGTGTGTTTGTTTCTCAAAAAAAAAAAAAAAAAAGGGTAATTGTCCCACATTACATAAGAGAGTGTGTTGTATGTTGTATAACTTGTCCTACCATTCCTTAAAAGTTACCATGATTTTTGAGTGGAGTTGTGGTGTGTCTTTATGTTAGAACCCATTTCCCTTTCCCTTGTGTGTGTGTGTTTGTTTCTCAAAAAAAAAAACAAATTATGTTTAATCACGTTCAATTATCCGTACATCAGTATGTCTTGGTTAAAGTTATCTTACTTTTAGCAAAAAAAAAAACAAAACAAAAGTTGAGATAATATCAAACCCTTGAATCAAACTTACTATATCGAGTCGTGGGTTCTAGTTAGCTCAACTGGTAAAGTATCTGATGGTTCAATAAGAGATCTGGGGTCCAATCTCCGCTACATCAAAAACTAATTGGTGTCTTGGTCTGATGACAAAGAGCTATTATCAAGAGCGGACGCCATAGGTTGAAACTCTCTCAAAAAAACAGAAAAAGAAAAAAAAGATAACAATCTTTTAAAGCCTAACAAAGTCTACAGTGCCATAAATTGTGTACCATATATTTTTGGGATAAGACCAAAAAATATATAGTTTCACAAGAATAATTCTCAATATATAGTCAAGAATTTTATAACTTAACTGAATTTTTTTTTGTGATTTCAATTAATATGTTTAAAATTCAAACCCTTTCCCTCATTGTAATTATCAAATTATCAAAAACTTAAAAACTAAAAAACATTTAGTGACTTAGAGCATTTACATCCAATTTTGTAAACATTCTCTATTTTAAACTACCAAAAAGTTACTGTATTTGCTTTATATAATCACTTTTACAATATATCATACATATAACACCCGTCTCACTTAAATTTAATTTAATTGTTTCTTGAGTAGAATTGATGAATTATTTAATTTTGTTTGAAGGTGATATTATTTTATATTATAATATCTACAAAGAAAAAAAAAAAAAAAAGATGTAACGTGGAAAGTTATTTTGTGAATTATTCATATTAAACTTTTAGTCTCCTTATTATCAGTTAAGGAAAATTATAAGAGTTTAAAACTTATTTGGATTAGAAGTTTTTTTTTTTTTTTTTTTTGAGTAAAGATTGGAAGTTTAAGTGTTAGAGTTCCAGTCTATTTAAACAAATAAACCTTAATTTGAGATTAATTGGGAATTAAAGTCTTGGAAGCATATTTAAGTTTTATGGGCTTCTTGGAGACTAAAGAGGTAAGTTTTAGTGGGTTTTAAATTCTTGCCCAAGTAGGAAATGTATTTAGCGTGCAAAGCTGATTTTATTTTTTTAAGAAACAACTAATTTTATTTAAGAGTACTAATTGGAGTGAGATTGGTCTTCCTAGATTGAATTGAAGTGTTATTTTAGAGGGGAAAATTAGACATTTGAGAAGCTTAGCTAAGGTTGTTTTAATAATTGTACTTGAACCCTAGCATGTCCCTACCGTTACATATATATATATATATATATATATAAATATATTTATAACTAGTATTATGCACGTGCAATGCCTGGCTTAATCAAGAATCATATGTAAATTAATGAAAATAAAAAAAATAATTTTTATATTAATTAAATTAAAATAGATAATAAAAATAAAGTAATTTTTACTCTATTTAAAAAAAAAAAATGAAGTAACATTTTACTTTAAGTTATATAATGAATGCATATTGTGTAGGATTAAGTTTTTATATATAAGTCCAAAATTAATTGAATAGAATATGGTAGATAACTATGCAACTAATATAAAAGGAGATGCTTGAAAAATATAAAGGGATTTTGCATAATTAAGACTTAAGTGCATATTTAAATGAAAAAGCTTGAATTCAATAATTAAAAAATAATAATTGAAAGCATTTTTAAGTGGTAACCTCAATGTAATAGTTAAGAATTATGAACAACCCAAATTACTAAACATTAAAAAATAAAAGTAGATAAATTTATGTAAGAATTGAATTTTTGTCTTTGAAAGTGAGGGGAGAGGCATTGAATTTCACCCTATTAAAACAAAATGTGTAAATATAAACTTCAAGAAATTTTTTTGAGAAAAACTTTTAATTGAATGCTTCGGAACCTCAATGAAACTCCCTGAAAAAAAAAATTAATAATAAAAATAAAAATAAAAACATAATTGAGAATTTATTTTTTGAAGTGAAGAAGGATTGAATTAGAGAGAAAAACAAATAACAAATAACCCTAAAAAATGATAGATACTTGGACTTGGATGTTCAAAATGTTAATGAAATATATCATGAATATGACCTCATTATTTATAGTGACTTGAAAATCTAAAGATGAGAATCATGGTATAATTAAACTATTATCCATAATCATTCTTGATGAAGTGCAAATCGTCAGTATTGTAGGTTTGTCCAGATGGAGCTGGGTCCTTGTCACTACCTCTGAGAATGTGGGACAATGGCTCCCTTAAGATGGTCACCGGTGTGGTGCCTGCCACCACGTCTTTGATGCCAAAGTCAGTATATAGAAGTTTTTAGAGAATAATAAGAGAATACTGAATATCAGAGTATTTATGAATACTTTTGGGTGAGCCTATGTACCTGGTTTGTCTCTAATTAGAGTGTATATATACAGCTTCATGGTTCATAGCCGTTGGGGGCCTTAATTTTGGCTTTAGTGCCCTTTTTGTAACACCTCAGGGCTCATAAATATGGGTTTTGATGTGGCTTCAACGGTCTGCCAACTATTCGGTAATTGTCCAAGGTATTGAATGCTCTTATTAATGGCTCTCCTATGTTCGTCCATGTCGTGCCGAGGTGGACGAGTACAGGTGATGAGATCGTCCAAGGAAGTTGCATTCGTCAGTCCCATCAGCTGCCCCCCGGGTTCTGTGGTCATCGTGATGTGTCATGACGACCATCAGAAGATGAAAGGTTTTCTGATTGGACATGGCTTTTGGGATTTCTCTCCACATTTAATGCGTGGTGGCGGCGCCACGTGCGTTGTGGCCACGTGGCGCGTTTTGACCAGTGGAGTTTAATGCTTTAATTGTGTGACCCTTTGGGTTTCCTGCTGGATTTCAGTTTTTGTGCCTTGGTTTTTAAACTTCCCTTCTTTTCACTTTCCCTTTCACTTTTTCCAACTCTTAATTATTGCTCTGTGCTTCTTCTTCTCCACTTTGTTCTTGCGATTTTCTTCGAGCTTTTGCATTCTGTGGCTGAGCTTCCTTTAAGGTATGTTTCACTTTTCCTTTTCCTTCGCTTTTTTGTGGCATAGATAAATAGTGCTTGATTTCTGATTTTTGTTTTTGTTTTTTTTGCCTTTTTTTTTTTTGTTTTTTTTTTTTTTTGTGTGTGTGTTGGGGCCTTTAGGATTATTTCCCTTTTCCCTTGTTCTCTGTTTTTCCATGGTTAGTAGCTCTGAGGTTAGGATAGCTTGCCCCTCAATTTCCTTTTTTTTTGCTCGTTTGGGGTCTTCTTTAGGTGCTTCCCATGACTTTGTCCCTTTAGTTGAAGGGTTTGTCTTTGAGGGTAGTAGTTCGAGCGTCGCGTTGCCTGATTTGCTTCCCTTGCTTAGTCAATCACTTGATTGGTTCGAGGGTTTAGTGAGTGGGCAGGGAGTGATGTTTGAGGTGAGATTGAGTGAGCTTGAGACTGAGTTGTCATCTAGTGACGACCCCGTGGAGGAAGACACCGCCGTCTCCGTCCTTCATGAGGTTAGGGCTTTCCATGCCTTTAGGGAGGTGTGTAGTCTGGACGATGAGACACTGTCCAGATTCAGGGGTAGATTCCAATTCCCTGATAGGGTTAGGGTTTGTCTTCCTCATGAGGAGGAACGAGCTTGCCATTTCTTGCCTGAGGAGGTATGCTTCTACGAGGTTGCTTTCCTGAGTGGGCTTAGATTCCACCCTTTTATTATGGAGCTTCTAGGCCATTTCGATATTGCTCCCGGCCAACTTATGCCCAATTCGTGGAGGATAGTGGTCAGCTATATGGAGATATGGCTAGCTGCTACGGATGGAGAGCTTGTTTATCTATACCGTTTAAAGGAGTCTAAAGAGCATGGGTATTACAAATTGTTGCCTTGGGAGAGGAGGACTAGGATCGTTCGGGATCTACCTTCGTCATTTAGATACTAGAAGTCTCAGTTTTTTTTTTTTTGTGTCCGGGGATGGCTGGGAAACTCCCTCTGATGAGGTTTGGGGTGATCTCCCTAAGTTGCTCCGTCGGTGAGGAACCCCAAACTTAGGTGCGTTGTTATTTCTTCTAGTCATTTAATCTTCGTTCATTGTGTTCATTTTGTTGTCACTAACTCTTCTGTCCATTGTCTGTGCAGTTAAGAGATGGCCCAAGCTCAAGAGCAGGTATAAGGAACGTGTTGAGAAGGCCATCGAGTATGTAAGGGCGATCGAAGATTTTGACGATCTAGTTGACACGCAGACTCTAGCCTTTTACTGCCTGGGTCCAAAGCCCTCTACTTTTATCCTACGAAACATTGAGATTGAGGAAAAAAAGAGTAAGTGTTAAGTTCGTCCATGCCACTCCTTTTGTCTTCATTTTTTTTTTTTTTTTTTAACAAGTTTTTTCCTCTTGCAGGGATGACGACAAAATTTAATCAAGGAATGTATACCCGAATGAGAGCCAAGAAGAATGAGCCCCTTTCCAATCTTGGGGCTAAAAATGTGCGGGTGATGGATAAGGGTGCCTCCGTCACTCTGGCTACCCTAGCTACTCCTGGCATTGAGACGACGAGGACAGCCTCTCTGACTACCTTGGTTGAAGAAATTATTCCTCTCAGAAATAAGAGGCAGTGTACCGGGGATAAGCTGAAGGACAAAGCTGATTCTGGATCATCCAGTGTTTGGGACAATGCTGGGGTCGCGTTGGCACGGGCGTCAGAGGCCTTTACTGTCGAGGACATGAAGGTATTCTCAGGCATGTCTCCCAACAAGGTTGTGGGTCGTCATCTCCACAAGCTCGTCCAGGTAGTGTACTTGTGCAAGTTCTTTTTTTTCTTTTTTTCTTTTTTTCTTTTTTTTTTTGCATCATTCTGAGGTCTGGTTCTTTCTTTCAGGTGTTGGGGGAGAGCCTTCATATTACCTCAGAGTATCTTACTCAAGAGGCCAAGGTCGTGTCTGTAGTGTCCGGGTGGAGGCCTTCGAGGCGGAGAACTCGAAGTTAAAAAAAGACTTGATTGCCGCTATGGACGAGGCCAACTCTGTGAAGGAGAAGCTCAAGGTCATGGGGGACGACCTTAGGGCTGAACGATTGCTGATGATGGAAAAGGATGAACAGCTCCAAGCATCGAGGGAGAAACTTAAGACCATTGCTGCTAAGGCCGTTGAGGCATTTCAGCAGATTGAAGAGTACAATATTATGCTCTTCAGTTGGTACTTTAAGGGATTTGAACTTCTGAGATGATACTTCGTCAAGCACCCGACTGGAGTGGATCTGGAAAACCTCGATCTTAAAGAGGTAGACAAAGAAATGGCTGCTGACGAGGCCTCTCAGTCCACGACCCTTGTAGGTGACACCCCCCGAGAGTGCTCCTTTGCCTCCACCTGAGGACGACCCAGCTATGGACGCTTGAACCTGTTACTTTTCTATTTTTGTTTTCTGTTTTGGATGCCCGGTGTATTTTGGGCCTTTTTAATTCTAATTCCAAAACAATATATTTATTCTAATTTAAGAACAGTGTGTTTGGCCCAATGTTTATGGGCTTTTAATTTTAATGTTGAAACAATGATGGTTGCCTGTTGTTTTTTGGCCTTTAATTATATTCGTGATTACATACTTACTTGTTTGTATTCTTGTCTTTGCGTGGCCCACTTAGTTGCTTCATCTGCATTGGTAACTTAGTCAAATTTTCTGTTGTGACTTGCACTTTAGAAGGAGTATTGACCCGTCAGTAACTTATCCCCATCTAGGCAGAGTCTTGTTAGCCAAAATTTCTTTTTTGCGATTTACACCTGTTTAAGGGATTTGTCATTTTATGGCTTCATCAGTAACTTACATCCGTCTAAGCAGAATCTTGTTACTTAGCCTATTTTTGTGACTTACACTCATTTAAGGGATTTTGTCATTCTTTGGCTTCGTTAGTAACTTACATCTGTCTAGGCGGAATCTTGTTATTTAGCCATTTTTTGTGACTTACATCCATTTAAGGGATTTTGTCATTCTTTGGCTTCATCAGTAACTTACATCCATCTAGGCGGAATCTTGTTACTTAGCTAATTTTTGTGACTTACACCCATTTAAGGGATTTTGTCATTCTTTGGCTTGGTCAGTAACTTACATTTGTCTAGGCGGAATCTTGTTATTTAGCCAATTTTTGTGACTTACACCCATTTAAGGGATTTTGTCATTCTTTGGCTTCGTTAGTGACTTACATCCGTCTAGGCTGAATCTTGTTACTTGGCCAATTTTTAGGCTTTTAGTCTACTAGGTTTGCTCGCATTAAGTCATTGGCTGAATAGTTCTTTTATTTCTTTAAAAAATGATTACAATTGTCTGTTACATCTATTGGTGGTACTTTTTCAAGTGCTTAATGTTCCATGGTTACGGTAGTCTCTGCCCGTCTATGGTCTCCAAGTGATAACTGCCTTGTCTAGAGTAATGGACGACCCGGTAGGGGCCTTCCCAGGTTAGGTCGAGTTTTCCTTGGGCGGGGTCTTTGGTCACCGGGGTGACTTTGTATAGGACGAGGTCCCCTATGTCAAGTTATTTGAGTTTTATCCTCTTGTTGTAGTACTCGGCCATTTTTTGTTGATACTTCGTCATCTTGTTAAAGGCTCCATCTCTGACCTCGTCCAAGCAGTCTAGGTTGACTTTTAGTTGATCATCATTGCTTTCTTCGTGGAACATCTCTCATCTAATGCTGGTTATTCCCACCTCGATCGGGATTACTGCCTCGGTGTCGTAAGTGAGTTTGAAGGGGGTTTCTCCTGTTGGGGTTCTTGCTGTAGTCCTGTAAGCCCACAAGACATTGGGCAATTCCTCGGGCCAGGCTCCCTTAGCGTCATCCAACCTGGCTTTGATGATCTTAAGTAGTGTTCGATTAGTCACCTCCGTCTGTCCGTTTGCTTGTGGATGTCCTGGGGATGAGAATTGGTTCTTGATCCTTAGACTTGAACAAAAATCTTTGAAGCCTTGACTGTCGAACTGCCGCCCATTATCTGATATGATCGTCCGTGGAATCCCGAACCTGCAAATTATGTTCTTCCATACGAAGCTCTGGATTTTTGCTTCGATGATGGTTGATAATGCCTCTGCTTCAACCCATTTTGTGAAGTAATCAATAGCGACTAGTAGAAACTTTACCTGTCCCTTACCTCGGGGTAGTGGGCCGACGATGTCAATTCCCCATTATGCAAATGGCCAAGGGGAGGCTATCGTCGTCAGTCTCTCGGCTGGAAGGCGTTGGACATTCCCAAACCTCTGGCACTTGTCGCACTTCTTGACGAGCTCCCTTGCGTCTACCTGCATAGTAGGCCAGAAGTAGCTTGTTCTGATAACTTTGCTTACCAAGGATCTGGGGCCTGCATGGTCTCCGTAAACCCCTTCATGGATCTCTTCTAGAATATACTTGGCTTCCTCTTCGTCGACGCACTTCAAGTAGGGCATGGAAAAACCTCTCTTGTACAGGGTGTCATTCAGGATCGTGAATCTGGCTGCTCTCTTCCTGACCTTCTTGGCCTCCTCGACGTCCTGGGGAAGGTGTCCGTCTTGGAGGAAGGATATGATCAAGGTCATCCAGCTACTTGTGCTCTGGATTGCAAATGTAGAGACTTCTTCAATGCTAGGGTGTTTCTGGACTTCCATCTCTAAGCCCATGCTCGTTGATCTTTCTTCTGATGATGCTAGCTTCGCGATCTCATCTGCTATCATGTTCTAGCTTCTGGGGATCTGCTCGAATTCCACCCTATCAAACTCCTGTGTTAAGTGCTTCGTCAGCCTGAGGTATTTTTGCATTCTCTCCTCCTTTGCTTCATATTCCTCCTTTATCTGTCCTATTACCAGCTTAGAATCACTCTGGAGGAGCAAGTTTTTAGCTCCTAGTGCTTTTCCGACCCTTAGCCCCGTCAATATTCCTTCGTACTCAGCTTCATTATTGGTGGCCGGGAATTTTAGCTAAACTCCATATTTAAGCGTTTCTCCGTCTGGGGTGATGATGACGACCCCTACTCCTCCCCTCTTTTGGGCTAACAAACCATCAGTTTGTATCGTCCGTCGTTATGTTTTGTCTGGGACACTGTCCTCGTCTAGGACAGTGAACTCGGCGATGAAATCTGCCAATGCCTACACTTTAATATCCGTCCTGGGGTGATACTCTATGTCGAACTGGCTAAGCTCGATGGCCCATTGGTCCATCCTTCCTGCTGCCTCGGGCTTGTTCATGGACTTCTTAATTGGTTGGTCCGTCATTACCAAGATGGGGTTCGCCTGAAAATAAGGTCGTAGCTTACGCGAAGCTACTATTAATGCGAATGCAATCTTCTCAATCCTCGGGTACTTGGCTTCTGTTCCTTGGAAAGCTTGGCTATCATAGTAGACCAGGAGCTGTTTCCTGTCCTCTTCTCGAACCAAGGTTGCACTCATGAAGGTGGCTGATACTGCCAGATACAAATACAAGTTTTTCCCCTCTTTGGACAGACTTAAGAAGGGTGGATTGCTTAGGTAGCGCTTGAGTTCTTGAAAAGCTATCCTCACATTCGTCAGTCCAAGCAAAAGCTTGCTTCAGTGTCTTGAAGAAGGGTAAGCATTTGTTCGTTGCTCTAGAGACGAACATGTTGAATGTCGTTATCCTTCCTATGAGCTTCTAGATTTTCTTGACGGTCTTTGGTGACGTTATATCAAGTATGGCTCGTACCTTCTTTGGGTTTGCTTCTATCCTCCTTTAGGACACCATGAACCCCAAGAACTTCCTCGAGGCTACTCCAAATGCACACTTACTGGGGTTCAACTTCATCTGGTACTGTCTAAGTGTGGCGAACGTTTCTTTGAGGTCGTCCAGGTGAGCAAGTTGTTCTTTACTCTTGACGAGCATGTCATTCACATATACCTCCATATTTCTCCCGATCTGCTTGCTGAACATTTTATTCACTAACCTCTAGTAGGTTGCTCCTGCATTCTTCAGTCCGAAGGGCATTACCTTATAGCAATAGAGCCCTTGGCTCGTGATGAAAGCAGTTTTCTCCTGGTCTTCTTCAGCCATCTTTATCTGATTGTATCCCAAGAATGCATCCATGAACGTCAGTAGTTTATGCCCTGCTATGGAATCCACTAGCTGGTCTATCCTTGGCAGAGGGAAACTGTCTTTTGGGCAAGCTTTGTTCAGGTCCGTGAAATCCACGCACATTCTCCATTTTCCATTTGCTTTCTTCACTAGGACGACATTGGCGAGCCAATCTGGGTAGTAGACTTCTCAAATAAAGCCTGCTGACAACAGCTTGTTAACCTCGTCTGTAATTGCTTGATTCCGTTCTGGAGCGAAGACCCGTCGTCTCTGCTGGACGGGCTTCTTCTCGGGGTCCACATTTAGCCTGTGTTGGATGACCTTTGGGGATATACCTGGCATGTCCTCATGACTCCATGCGAAGACGTCCAGGTTCTCTTTAAGGAACTGGACGAGTCTCATCCTCATCTCTGGGCTCAATGTCGTCCCTATTCTGGTCGTCCTTGCTGTTTCTCCTTCGACCAATTCCACTGTCTCTAGGGCTTCCACTTTATCTTCTTCCTTCTCCTCGATCATCCACGTATGGTTTTCTTTTGCAGCTAACACGGCCTGGTAGCATTCCCTGGCCAGTACTTGATCTCCTTTTACCTCGCTCACACTGTTTTCTGTTGGGAAATTTACCTTCAAGTAATAGGTGGATGTAGTTGCTTTCCAACGGTTGAGTGTGGGCCTCTTGATGATCACGTTGTAAAATGAGGGACAATCTACTACCAAGAAGTCCAATTGATGAGTCAGTTGCCTCAGGTAGGCCCCCACTGTGACCATCAGTGTCACTATGCCTTTGGGATACACTCAGTCTCCACTGAAACTGATGAGGGGGGAGTCAAATGGGCATAGCCTTCCTGGATCTAGCTTCAGCTGCCAAAAAGCGGAGAGGTAGATGATGTCTGCAGAGCTGCCATTGTCCATGAGGATTCTCCTAGTATTGAATCCTTCTATTGTGAGCATTATGACCAAGGGGTCATCATGAGGCTGCTTCACTCCCCTAGCATCTTCTTTTGAGAAAAACATGTCTCGGTTTGTTCATCTTTATTTAAATGGGGTATTCTGTGGACGTTGTTCACCTGCCTCTAACATGCTTTCCTGAGGGATTTGAACAACCCACCTGTGGATGGCCCACCTGTAATCGTTTTTATCTCCCCAATCACACTTGGCAGACGCTGGAACATGTGATCCTCGTCCCTGGGCGAGGATTCACGTTGGTTTTTGTTATCATCTCTGGACCTACTTGGTTCCTCCTTCTTCACAAACTTCTGCAGTTTCCCTTTTCGTATAAGTTCCTCTATCTGCTTCTTTAGGTCCCTGCAATCCTCTATGTAATGGCCGTGATCTTTGTGGAACCGGCAATACTTCTTTTTGTCACACACATTGGGCGATGAATGTAATGGCCTTGGCCATTTGAGGTAGTGTTCATCTTTAATCTGCGCCAAAATTTTGTCAACAGGCATAACTAAAGGAGTGAATTTTATTGTTCGAGGAGCTTTTTCGTCTTTCCTTTTACTCCCGTCGTTAGTCTGACGATCTAGGCGCTCCCTTTTTCGTCCTCTACGATCGCTTTCCTTCCTTCTCTTTTCACTGATCTTTTCTATGTCCTTTATCACAGCTAAGGCATCTTCAACATTCATGTACTTCTGTGCCTTCAGGAGCATCTTTACCATCATCTTAGGAGGATTCTTCGCGAGTGAAACCACGAACTCTCTGGATTTCAATCCAGCTTTAAAGGTAGTTAATTGCACCTTGTCATCGGCTTTTTTACCTTTAGAATATCCCTAGTAAAGTGTTTCACGTATGACCTCAAGATCTCTTTCTCCCCTTGTCTAATGGTGAGTAAGTGGTCTGCTGGCCGCTTCGGGCGTTGTCCTCCGACGAAGTGGCGTAAAAAGGCATTGCCCAACTATTCAAAGTTGTCAATGGACGATGTTGGTAATTTTGTGAACCACTCCCTTGCAGCTCCTTTGAAAGTGGTGGGGAAGGAGCGACACAGTATTTCGCCAAGAGGTTGTTGGAGGCCTAACGTCGTCTTGAAGGTGTTGAGGTGGTCCAGGGGGTCCTTAAGTCTGTCGAATGGTTCAAGCTAGGGCAGGCAAAATTTCAACGACACTGGGCATTCCAGGACTACCACTGTAAAAGGCGAATCTGTCGTCCTGACCATTCTATCCAAGCTTCAATCTGTCTTCCCTTTTATGGCATTCCTCAGCTCGTCCATCTCCTTTCTCATCTCTTGGAAAAGATCCGAGTTTGGTTCATCTGGAGTAGCTAGTCCTTGACAGTCGCTCCTTCTATGGCTATCTCCCTCATCTTCTTGATTAGCCCTAGACCAGTTCTCCTCCTGCTGAAGCCGTAGCCTCATCTCCTGATTCTGTCTAGTGAGCTCTTCGACACTAGCTGCAAGTACCTGGATTTGCAGGGCTAATGCTGCAAGATCTTGATTGGACTCCATCTAAATTTAAGAATTGATTGAAAACTACGCTTTTGAACCTAAGTGCAAAAATGACGTCCCCACAGACGGCGCCAAACTGATGAAGTGCAAATCGTCAGTCTTGTAGGTTCGTCCAAATGGAGTTGGGTCCTCGTAACTGTCTCTGCAAATGTAGAACAATGACTCCTTTAAGGTGGTCATTGGTGTGGTGCCTGCCACCACGTCTCTGATGCCAAAGTCAGTATATAGGAGTTTTTAGAGAATAATAAGAAAGTTTGAAATATCAGAGTATCTATGAATACTTTTTAGGTGAGTCTATGTACCTGGTTTGTCTCTAATCAGTGTGTATATATATGGTTTCATGGTTCCTAGCTGTTCGGGCCTTAATTGTGGCTTTAGTGCCCTTTTGTAATGCCTTAGGGCTCACGAATATGTGTTTTGATGAGGCTCCAACGGTCTCCCAATTGTTTGGTAACTGTCCAAGGTATTGAATGCTCTTATTAATGGCTCTTATGTGTTCGTTCGAGTCGTGCCAAGGTGGACGAGTATAGGTGATGAGATCGTCCAAGGAAGTTGCATTCGTTAGTCCCATCAATTCTTATATTTATACAACAAACAAAATTTCAACCATGGTAAACTTCAACCCAAAAAAAAAAAGTTGTTAAGAAGTTGTTTCTATTTAAAACAATAATTTTAAGTTGCGAAGAAGTTGTTATAAGCAAAAAAAAAAAAAAAAAAAGAAAAAGAAAAAGAAAAAATGTATTTAAAATCAAATACCATAAAAATCAAGTTGTTAACATTAATTACAATTTTTTTTCCTAATATACGGTAAAGATCAAATTGTTAACATTATTAACTTCTTCTTTTTTAATCTGAAAATTTGATATTTATCCAAAAAATAAATAACATAAAACAAAATATATTTGAAAAAAAGTAGATAACAAATTTATTATTAATTTTCTTTTATTTATTTTGAGAGCGCCGACTTGCTATTCCTTAATTCCTAATCTTCACAAGGACGAAACTGTAGAGGCAATTCTTTATTCGTTGAAGTTGGCACCTCCCCATGCACAAAGTACTTGAGGGTTTAGGGGGGAAAGTGTTCAAGCTGCAGGGTTAGCAGCATGATGTAATTATTTCTCAAAAAAAAAAATAATAATATAGGTAGATAATATATTTAATCGGCTAAGGTGTATGGTTGTTAGGGAATATCATAATGGGTCCACGTCCCATAGATTTAATTCAATTGAATAGTACATTGAACTTTTCTTGGGTTTCTATATACATGTTTACCATGTACTGAGGGTAGTATTGTATTGGTTAACTGTTGGATTTGAAGACCTTTGGTCTAACAAAGGTTTAGATATATTAGATTAAATTTCTAATAACCAGTACATGATTTCCTTGGGTTGCCAACAGATTCTAATATATACGTGGAGTAGCATCACATTCTATATAAGTTTAGCACTTATAGACGTCCTAGGGTGGTGTTCAGGTGGTCCACATGAAAATAACACTATAAAACTATGGCCTATAAATGAAATAGACTAGGGGTGTACAGCCAATTCACAAACCCGCCAAAACTGACCCGACCCAACCCAACCCACTGGGTTGGGTTGGTTTTTAGGGTTTGGTGGGTTGGGTTGGATTACAATTTTTTTTTTTATACCGGGTTGGGTTGGGTTTGGGTCATAAAATTCCAAACCCGCCAAACCCGACCCGACCCACCCATATATTTAATATATATATATTTAAAATATATTATATAATTAATAAAAATTTTAAAATAACTAACTCTTCTTATCCTATATAAAAGCCAATTAGTTCACACAAACCCTAGTAAATTACTATTGTTGTTTAGTCATTAGTGGTGTTTACCTTTAAGGAGTCACATTGATACTAATCTTTGGGTTTTTTTAATATGTTTATATTTATATTTTTTTTTACTCAATTTAATAATAATAATAATAATAATAATAATAAAAATAAAAATTTGTCCAACCCATGGGTTCAACCCGACCCATGTGGGTTGGGTTGGGTTGGGTTGAATTTTTTTGACCCACCATGGTGGGTTGGATCAAAAAATCTCCTTAACTCGACCCAACCCGACCCATGCACACCCCTAAAATAGACATTCTTGTATACTTTACTTATATGAGATTTGACTGAAATTTAAGTTATCTACTTATGATTTGAAATCCTATGATGCAAGTATCAAATTTCAAATCACTAGTAAGCTACTTAAGGCCAAACCACATATGGGTAAATTGCAATTTGCTCTAAATAATTTTATGTTTTGACTAATGATAAAGTTAACGTATGCCTTTTTTTTTTTTTTTGATACAAGATAAAAATTCTATTCTAACTTAATCTAAGTGTATATGTATGTGAAACTTTCTCCTAGAGACTTGAAACCCGGCTCTTGCCTCCCACACCTCACAAGCACTTATACTTGTGGAGTAACCACCGCATCAAGGGTGCGCGGTGGTAAGTTAACGTATGTCTTAAAGGTATTGGATTATGATATATTTTTAGAGACTTTTTTATGATAAAAGTAAAAAGTCATTAATTTTTTGACAGCTTTTTATATTTTTCATAAAAGTGATGTTAAAATTTTCTTAAAATAGTTTATTAACAATTGCTCTAAGAACATCGGTTAACATGACTTTTTGACTAAAATAGAAAACTGAAAAGTCGGTTTGGGATAGATAATTTTTATTGATTGGGTGGGGCGGATTCTTGAACAACCCTAGTAACAGACCCATTTCTTTTTTTTCAATGTGCATCTCTCGAGTTATTGACTAGAATATCATGCCTCTTTTCTTTGCCAAAATTGAATAGACCTTTTTGGACCAATCTTACAAGTGGAATATCACTACAAAGAATCTAAATACTTTTTTGGACCAAGCAAAGTGCTAATTTTTCAATCTCTAACTATTAATTCTCAACAACGTGATCGGAACAAAATCTGGAAGAGGTTTAACATTCCATGTGAAAGATCAGTTGACCACTTCATCTGACCATTTCGTTAAGTTGTAACAGATGAAACGATAATAAATAATTAATATTCAAGGGTATTTTTTTCTAGATAAGTCTAAGTTTGCTGTACATTTTGAGCTTCCAATGATATTTTCCTGGAAGATATGCAGATTTTAACAGTCAAATATTCGTACTTTTTTGTGTTCAAATAATTTTATTTGGTGAGGGATTATTCTTCTTAACCCCAGTCCACCATATAATGGGGTTTGCTTAAAAAAAAAATAATAATAAAACCTTTTTTAATTTGACGAGTACAATACATTCTCAACTCTTATGAAAAGTCCGCTCAATTTAAATTTAAACTTCGATTCGTTCGTGTATCTTTCAGGGCCTTTTGAATAGAAGCAATCAATTTACTTGTAATACCTGTAACTAATTATTATAATTTGATTTTTTTTTTTCAAAAGAAAAATTATAATAATCTGATTAAATAGAACGATACAAGAATAAAAATCATTTTTTCTTGTGTAATAGTGTTGAACATAGTTCGAACAATAAAAAGCATTTTCTAAGCAAAACTTATATCTAATACACATTTCTATCAGGTAGTCTCATTTCCATTCACCAAATTTTTCATTATGTATAATATATATACATATAGAGTTGGGTTTAAGTTACACCTGGTATAACTCTAAGCAATGTTACACCACCCAATAACTTGTTATTTAATTAATATTTTGAAAATTCAACCGTTGAATTACATGTTCTATATGTTCTTAACATGCATGCCAATTTTCATATTAATCAGATGCTATTTACTATTTGATCCATAAACTCATATTTTATGTATTATTTTAAACTACAAAAATTTGAATTTTAACAATTGATTGATGACATGGATATTAATTTTTGATCACTTTGAAATTTTGCAAGCATAAAGAATATACAAAGATAACGCAATCTAACGGTGGATTTATCAATATTCACATCCAATTAAAAAATATTAAATGATGTAACATTGCTTAGAGTTACACTAGGTGTAACTTGAACCCATCTCATATATATATATATATATATATATATATATATATAAAAGCTAAAACGTAACAATAAAAAGCATTTTGTAAGCAAAACTTATATCTAATACACACTTCTGTCAGGGAATCTCATTTCCATTCACCAAATTTTTCATTATGTATAATATATATATATATATATATATATATATATATATCTAAAAGTTGAAGTGTAGTATTTATTATTGATATGCTCATGTTGCGCCACCTCAATCGCCACGTTTTTAGTAATATAATTACTCTTTTTCTTATTTATTTTTTATTCCTAAATTTTGTTGATAATATTAAATATATAAATAGATTGACTTTACACATTCATCTTTGGCGGTTTTAACTTTACATATAACTTTGATTTTGCATATTCATCTACTTTAATTTAGATATTTATAACTTAAAAATAAAAATTATGAATAATCAAAAACCAAAAACAATGTCTATACATATCTATCTATACTATATATAATATGGAAGCTTTGTAATAAATTTTACAAATCTCTTTTTTTACCACATCATTAGCATCCTTTCTTATTTTTTATTTTTATAATTTTTACTTTATTTAACATTTCATCTTCTTCAACCATTGTCTTCTTAGTTCAATCTTTCATCTCCTCCAATCATTGTCTTTTTAAAATTTTCATTTGATTCCTTTATAAATTTTTTAATTTTCTCCATCTTAATTTCTATTGTTTCTAAATTTTTTCAATCATTGTCTTTTTAAATTTTCAACCTTTCATCTACTTCCACCCTTCCTCTTCCATCTTAATTTTCTTATAAATTTCTTTTTACTTCATTTCCACCTCTCTCCCCTATTCCTTCCAAGTTGTTCATGGCAAAAAAGGTCAATACTCTCTCTCTCTCTCTCTCTCTCTCCCCAATTTTGTTTCTCTTTTTTGGTGGATTCTTTTCTTATTTCAACCATTTTTTCCTGCTAATGATGCTTTTTGTTATTATTTATTTAATCGTCACACCACATTTGTTTCTCTTTTTGGCAAATTTGTATTGACTTTTATGCATTTTTATGTATTTTGGTATTCCAATTTTCGATCACAAGTTCTTTTTCTTTATCCCATTGGTTTGATTTGATTTGGGTTAATAATTAGTTGTATTGCAAGTTAGAATTTGATTTTTTTAAGTAATCCACTTAAATGTTACACTATGAGAATTTACTAAATTTATTATTATTATTTTTAAATCCTTTTGGGTGGACAAATTTGTAGTGTTTGTAGATAAAGTACTCTTAATAGTTGTATTAGAAGTACTCCATAATACCAATTATTTAGACAAATGCAAAGATTAGTCAAACAAAAATAATGGGATAAGTGACATATTTTAAAATTTGCAATTGTATTTTCATTTTCATTATTATTATTAATATTAATATTATTATTATTATATAAGGATGCATATAAAAACTTAATTGTGAGATTTTGCTAATAATTATTTATTTGTAATCTTTTTGGGTGGACAATTTTGCAGTTACTGAAACGAAAATAATCTCAAAAGATTATCAGCAACAAATTATTTTCCTAATTGGTCCAATTAATCATTGTTAAGCGACAATTGATATGACAATTTTTTTTGCTTGCAACGCATCTTCATATGGGCATGTTTTGATTTGGTATATAATTATGAATGTGTTGAGATAAACATTGTATTTAAGAAGAGAAATCATGATCATACTTTGTATCGTTCAAAAGAGATAGATTGGTTTGAGATTAAAGATAAGTTGAAATTTTTTTAATAGTGAGAAAACTCTATTTTTATCATTCATTTCTAACTATCATAATTGGAAAAACTTAAACCCCCCCCCCCCCCCATTCTACCACTATCTTAGCTCATAACATGAGTAGATGAAATTTTTAATATAAAAAGGAAGTAAAATATATATATATATATAAAGACACAAAATTCATTATTTAAAAAAGAAAGCAATATGACATTGTTTATGTTAAAAAAAATAAAAACCCTTGCCCTTTGTTGGTTTGGTAAAGGTCTATATATAAAAAAAAAAAAAAAAAAAATACACTTCTTAATTAATAGTTTAATACATCTACAATTAAATTATGTTATGAGAAAAATACTTTATTACAGATTACTAATCCAAATATATGATTTTATGAATATTTTAGAAAATAAATTATACATTATATTTCATTACAAAATAATGAGATATTCTCGCACATCGTGCAGGTTTGCAACTAGTATATATATATGTGTGTGTGTGTGTGTGTGTGTGTGTGTGTGTGTGTGTTGGGGGGGGGGGGGGGGGGGGCAAGGACCGAGGAAGGGATTATGGAACTGTAGTATTGATATTGGTGCGTCACATGTCCAAAGTGGGAATTCACCCGAGGAGAGGAGGAGAAGAGACAAAAGACTCTTAGGAGCTCCAAGTGGGAAGGGTAGGCTGAAGAGAGAGAATCATGGAGGGTAGGGGAAGTTTCCAACAAAAGGTAGACTGTTGCCTCCATATTAAATGGTGGGCAACAACTTTATCAGCTGCATTGATGAGGAAGTGACCTGAACAATGTAATTCATAGCTACGCAGCTCCTTTTAATACATTGAGAGAAGCTTAATTTTCATAAGCTTGGGATACATTAAAGTTCAGTCATAGTTTTACCAATATAGATATGGAATTATGATTTTAGTGCAACTTTGACTTAGTAAACTTGTGTCCATACATTTTGACTTTCATATTTTGGAAATTGATTTTCTTAATCTTTTTGAGCAAAGATGCCTTGACTTTTTGATATTTCATTAAGGAATAAGTTTTTGACTTTGGCATCATAATTTTTAATTACAATTCGCCTATCATCAGCCAAGCAAACAACACTATTCGCCTTATAATGGGTAAATTACACCATTATAGATTCGTGAAAGGCACTTCACAGTCTCCATTCGTGGCTACCTGTTCACAACTTTACGTTCTTCTTCACACTGGGGCTCATGCAGGGCAAAAGCTAGCTTCTTAAAATTCCCAAATACATATAAATTCCCATATCAACAATAAAAGAAATAAAAAAATAAAATAAAAACTCAAGGTCTCAAATGTGAATAAAGGTTTCTTTTTACATAAAGTTATTTTAAACCTTTCCTTTCAAATAACATCATTTTTAAGAGGTTTGTTATGTGTCTATGATCCACTTCTATTGAATCATTAAATTCCCATCAAACCATCATTCCTAGCCCCCCTCCCCTTTGCACTAATAATTTTGAGTTCATTGTGTTTACGCATGAGAATGAAACTTGGAGAATAAAAGGACAAATTTGGGAAATGCCCCGTTTGGGTAAAAATAGCAGCATAATGCCCTTTTCTCCAAACTATATAGGGAAATGCCCCTCTTTTGTAACTCGATTTTCTCAAAATCGAGTTAGGCCCTATAGCGGCGTTTTTTAGGAGCCTATAGTGACGTTTTTAGGACCTATAGTGGCGTTTTTTTAACTCGATTTATAAGAAATCGAGTTATAGGTAAAAAAAATTAAAAAAATTGCCTATAACTCGATTTTATGGAAATTGAGTTACAAAACGTCACTATAGATCCTGAAAATGTCACTATAGATCCTTAAAAACGCCGCTATAGGGCTCCAGAATTTTTTTTTTTTTATAACTCAATTTTGAGAAAATCGAGTTACAAAAGAGGGGCATTTCCCTATATAGTTTGGAGAAAAGGACATTATGCTGCTATTTTTACCCAAATGGGGCATTTCCCAATTTTGTCCGAGAATAAAATGAGCCTAAATGTAGAAATATGACATCTTTCCTCTCATCTCATTTCATTTTTATGTTGTACATGTTCACATGCTACATACGTATTAAATAAATATTTACACGATAGCTATACATATTTCCTCTTGCAACGTATTAAACTTTTTCACACGTTATATATATATATAGTAATCACATGATATGTAACGTATATAGCTTGTACAAAAGTCTTTCAAAAAACCAAAATGTCAAGTATTTAATTTTCTTTTCTAAAATGTGTATGTTGTGATTAAAATATAATAAGGTACTATCTTTTGGACAGGCAATATGGGGTGCCTAACACCTTCCCCACCCGTAACTGAACTTCCGAGTCAAGAATCTTTGGTTCTAGACGTTTGTTTACCTTAATTAATTAATTACCCTCGAATCAGTTTTTAGTTAATGAGGTAACTAAAACAAATTAAATAAAAAGGTGACTATTCACTTCTAGCTAATATAAAGTCACTGGTTGGTGGTGACTCCTTAAAATAAAAATAAGAAAAGAGAATATCACACACACACACACACACACACAGCACTCTAGAAACACATGCACACACAGGTCATGTCGCCAAGGCACCTAATATGTGAAGCTCCTGGGGAATCACCTTTCTCCCGAAGTGTCCACATTAGCAACAATGGAGGGCCTCCTTCAAACTCCTTTTCACACGTAAAGACTTGAATAACACTCTGTTAATGAATATATCAACAGAGTTGTTTATCCTGTTTATGTTGTTGTGGCAAGAAGAGATATTAATGACATGTTTTATGTTTTATCTCCATTGGTTAAACAAAAAGGAAAAAGGGGGTAAAATTTTCAATTTATAACAAATATAATTTATTTTAACGGTGGGAATTTGGATACTCATTGTTTTAAAGGAAATTCACACTCTACAAAAATTTGGTTGACTGGGAATCTAGATATCCATGACATCTGATGCCCTTGTGGGATTTGCAAAATAAACTCCAAATAAATATTCTTAAGTTTATGACTAACTCAGATCCACATCAAACAATAAAATCTCTATGTATGGATTTATGCGAGCTTACTTGAGATCTTTAAATACAATAACTCTATGTGGTTGTAGCATAAAAAAAAAAAACCTTATTTGTGGAGAAAATCTCAAATTTATTTTCTTGTATATGTCTCACCAAGGTTTTGAAACTCGGACCGTTCATTGAACCGTAAAAGGAAGAGGTTCAAGATTTTTAAGGTCGATCCGAGGTTGAACTGAGATCGAACCGTGATGACGTCATAATTAATTTAATAATTATTTAAAATATAAATAATTATATTAAATTAGTAAAAATGATAATTTAAAAAATTTTAAATTACCATTTGTACTTATCCAAAGTTATCGTGAATTACAAGTTTTCTTTACAGAGATAATTGTTTAGTGTGGGTCTTTTCTTAGCTACGGTAGTGTAGCCTCAGTCTATTGCCAGCTGCACGTAGCTGGCCTTGGACTTATACAAGTTTTCTTTATAGTGTACTTCTTTTTTGGTTTAATAAAGTTTTCTGACCAGTTCTCAAAAAAAAAAAAAAAAAAATATCGTGAATTACAAACTTCATTTATTTGTTTTTTACGGTTAGATGGCAGTAAAAAATTTGAATCTAACGTGTAGTAGTAGTACTGTCATAAGTCATTCACATGGGTCAATGGGTGTATTAGTGTGTTGTCATTCAAGGCACACTAAACAAAATTCAAAGGAGGTTTTGGGCTAAGAAATGAAAAAGTAAAATAAGAATAGAGACTAGAGAGAGCCAGAAAGCATCTGGTCCAAGTCTTTGAGCGAAGAGAAGTCTTTGAGCGAAGAAGAAGAAGACGACGAAGAAAAGGAAGAGATCTGAGGTGGTGGGCCATCGGCGAAATGAAATTTATTATCGGAATATTAGCAACAATAGCGGTGATGTGATTTTTCTTTTTACTGCCGGTACGGTATGGTATCAACTCCACTGGCTTAAGCACCTCCAAAAATTATCAGATCTCCTTCTAATCTTTGTTCTTCTTCGTGTTCTTTCATTTCTTGTAGATCTGATCATAACTTCATACCGGTGTATTGGCTAAAATTCACCGGAAAAGCTGAAACAAAAAGAAACCGTCTGAACCTCAAAAACCAGTCACGGGTCTCAGAACCGTATGGTCCGACCACGGTTCACACGGGTCCCTACTTATTTCCCATAGAGCGGTTTTTGAAGCTAAAAAAACCGTAAAACTGAGAGGTTTGAGGTTTTTCCGGTCGGGCCGTACGGTCCGGTCCAGGGTTCAAAACCTTGTGTCTCACAACTAAAAAAATAATCTAATTGTTTTTCTTTTTTCTCACACCCACTATTTTTCTCTCCTTTTACTTGAAGTATTCTCTTTCAGGCATAGATCTCTATGGCTGTACGTTTTCTATTATGTAGCTGCCTTCTATGTCGCTGGAGGCACTCTCACTCTCTCCAAATTCACCTCACATGCATGTCTCGATTTATAGAACACAAACTATTGCCTTTACTCTTAGAGACTCACGTCTCTTCATTCTATCCACGCTGGTCATACTGAGCTAAAAATCCTTTGACACATCTAATTTTGGTTATTTCGACCTAGGTTTTAGTTCCCTGCGTTTGCTAATCTCATGCTGCCCAGCTTTGTTTTTACTCTTCAATTATATATATATATATATATATATATATATATATATATATATATATACATAAAAGAAATGTTACATCACTCAATAACTTATTATTGAATTCATATTTTGAAAATCTAACCGTTGAATTACATGTTATATATGTTCTTAACATACATGCCAATTTTCATGCCAATCAGATGTAATTTTGCATTCGATCCATAAACTCATCTTTTATTCATTATTTTAAACTACAAAAACTTGAATTTAAACAATTGATCAATGACATGACTATTAATCTTTGATCATCTTGAAATTTTACAAGCATGAAGAATATATAAATATAATGTAATCTAATGGTAGATTTATTAAAATTCACATCCAAGTAAGAAATATTGAGTGGTGTAACATTATTTAAAGTTACACTAGATGTAACTTGAACTCGACTCATATATATATATATATATATATATATATATTGGATAGGAAGTGTTAAAAATACTGAATTAATGTATTATATTTCTCAAGTAATATAATATACATGAGTGCTTTTATATAGGAGGCAAAGTGTTTAGTACAAGTATGTGTACTATACACGTCAATAAGGTGGGCCTAAGGCCCATAGCCTATTACACGTTAACAACCCCCCTCAAACTCAAGGTGGGTGTGAGACCAACTTGAGATTGTCAACCAAAGCACGAAAGCGTCCCTTAGGATGTGACTTGGTGAAGATATCTGCAAGTTGATCTTTAGAGGAGACCGAGAATAGCTTGAGAGCACCATGGACAAGATGATAACAGATAAAATGACAATCAATCTCAATGTGTTTAGTCCGTTCATGGAAGACATCATTGTGAGCAATATGAATGGCACTTTGGTTGTCACAATAAAGAGGAGTAGCAGAGGATGTAGACACACCTAAATCCTTAAGAAGCCATCGAAGCCAAAGGAGCTCAGATGTGGTATCAGCAAGGGCACGATATTCTGCTTCAATACTGGAGCAGGCCACAACAGTTTGTTTCTTGCTTCACCAAGAAATCAGAGAAGAACCAAAAAGAAAGCAATAACCAGTGGTTGACCTTCGATCAGTGGGATCTCCTGCCTAATCAGCATCAGAGAATGCATGGAGAACAAGAGGAGACTGAGTAGAGTAGAAAAGGCCATGAAAGAGAGTGCCCTTCAGGTATCGAAGAATGTGTAGGACAACAACATAGTGAGTCAATTATGGAGCAAACAGACTAGTTGACCTGGTGAACAACATAGAAAATGTCTAGATGAGTGATAGTGAGATAAACTAGGCTACCAACCAATTGTCTATAAAGAGAGGCACTAGACAATGGTTGCCCCCGAGGGAGTCAGATGCACATTAAGTTCAACTGGAGTGTCAACAGTCTTGCTATCAGTGAGTCCAGCTCGAGACAAAAGTTCAGAAGCATACTTGGCTTGAGTAATATAAAGACCATCTGTGGAATGAGTGATTTCAAGACCCAAGAAGTAGCTGAGATGTCCAAGATCTTTCATCTCAAATTGCTGATTGAGAAAATCCTTGAGTTCTTGAATGCCACTAAGGTCATCACCAGTTATGATCATATCATCCACATATAAGAGAAGCAAAATAGTGCCTTTGTTGGTACAATGAAGAAATAAGGCAGAATCATAATGACTAGCAATGTAACCTAAGTGAGAGATAGTAGAGTTGAACTTGGCAAATCAAGCTTGTGGAGCTTGTTTAAGGCTATAAAGTGCATGCCAAAGGTGACAAACCTTGTTTGGTTCAATAGAGAGACTAGGAGGAGGTTGCATATAAACTTCTTCACTTAAATTCCCATTAAGGAAGACATTTTTGACATCCATCATAAAAATGTCCCATTTACTATCAGTAGCAATAGCTAAAAGGGCATGAACATATGAGATTCGAGTAACCGGAGTAAAGGTCTCTTCATAATCAATCTCATACTCTTATGTAAAACCTTTTACAACAAAACGAGTTTTATAGCGCTCAATGGACCCATTAGAGCGAGTCTTAATCTTGTAGATCCACTTACAACCAACCATAGATTTCTAGGGGGGAGTGTCACCAAATCCCAAGTATGGTTTTTAGATAATGCATCAAGTTCCTCTTTCATTGCAAGCGCCATAAATGGTTAGTGGAGGCCTCACAATAGGTGTGAGCCTCATGCAGTGTAACAACGGCAATGTAACAGTGATAGTCAAGTAAATGTGCAAGAGTGGATCTTACCTAAGTTGAATGTCAAGGTGAAATGTCTTGTGCAAGATTTTTAGGCGGAGCAGGAACAAGGGATCCAAGCTCAAGGTTGGGTAGCTCGTCTTCAACCTGCTCATCTTCCATATGTTCATTAGAGGGTGATCTAAGAAAGACATCAAAAATACCTGGTGGTTGGACAGAGAAGCCTATAGGAGGATCAGGAGCAACTATAGAAGGAATATGTGGCTCATCTGAAAAAAGATCTAGGATAGAGGAGGTAGATAGGGAGGCATGAAAGTGAGAGAACTCAACAAAGGAGCGATGTTACCAAAAGAAAACATTGCGGGAAATAAGAAAGATGATTAGAGACATGATCATAACACCGATACCCCTTTTGAGTTTCACCATAGCCAAGAAAACAACAAAGTCTAGACCGAGGCTTAAGTTTGTTGTGCTCATGCGGCTGAAGAAGAACAAAACAGGTGAAACCGAAGGAGTGAAGGTGGTGATAGTCTAGAGGTGACCCAAAAAGGTGCTTATATGAAGTTTGATTTTGGATGACAGGACTGGGAAAATTATTAATAGCATGAACAACATGAAGAGCAGCTTTGCTCTAAAAAGGAGTAGGAACTTTGGGTAGAGAGAAGGAGAGCATGAATAGTGTCAAGAATATGACGAAGTTTTCATTTCTCTACCATTTTGCTAGGAGGTACCTGAACAAGTTAATTGATGAATAGTGCCATAGGAATGAAAAATATCTTGGAAAGCATATTGAGTGTAATCAAGAGCATTATCAGATCGAAAAATTTTGATGCGTTTGGAAAATTGAGTTTCAACCATATTTGCAAAATTTCAATATACTTGCAATAATTTAGAGCAATGTTTCATATGAAAAATCCAACTATAGCGAGAATAATTATCAACAAAGACAACAAAATATCGAGATCCACTAATACTAGAGACAGAGGAAGGCCCCCAGACATTAGAAAGAATTGTTAAAGATATTAGTGGACATTGATTCACTAGTATTGAAAGGCAAAACTGGTTGTTTTCCTAATTGACATGAAAAACAATCAAAAAATTTTATGGATACTGAACCTAACAAACCTCTAGAAGCCAAGTGTTGTACTTGCAAGGAAGATGCGTGACCAAGTCGGGTATGCCAAAGTGCAAGGGAAGGAATAGAAGAAAATCCAGTAGCTACAGCAGCAAGAGTAACAGGAGCAACAAGTGGAAGACGAAGTTTGTCCATGGGAAACTTACGCCCAACTTTGGGATCGGTCCCAAGCTCCTGTCCCGTCCTTAGATCCTATACAGTACACCCAGAATAATCAAAGGTAATGCGATAACCCAACTTAGATAATTGTCCCACAAAAAATTAATTGTAAGAAAGATTTGGAACATTAAAGACCTCAAGAATCAAGAGGTTAGAGGTCGAAATAAAACCTATATTATGACCAAACATTGTGGAACCATTTGTTGTGCGAATATTAAGAGGGTGTGGTGCAGGTTCAAGTTGAGAAAATAAAGATGAGTGAGGTGTCATTTGATTGCAAAAAGCAGAATTCATAAGCCAAGAGGAAGGAGACATACCAGATAAAGCAGTTAGAGAAGAGGAATAAGATGCATTACCAACCATATGAATGGTGTTAGCGATGATATTTTGAAGGTCAACTGTTGAAATGGTGATAGTGGATCCAAGAGACTTGGACTTTGCAAAGATGGGAGCCATTGGTTGGATTCTCTCAGTGTTAGTAATAGTAGCAGCAGAAATGGAAACAATTGATTTGTTGCGATGATAGCAAGTCTCAATATTATGACCAAGGCATTTGCAAAATTTTCATAAACGTTTGTTGGATTGTCAGTGACGATTGTTGAAATAAGAAGAAGACCTATCCTTATTCTTCATTTAGAAGCAAAATATGTAAAAATGGATTGCAAAATTGGAATCTTAGCAAAAAACTGGGTTAGGAGCACCTGGACTACAAAAAGTCAACTATCAAAGTCAAAAATCAACGGTCAATGGCAATGTCAACAAAGATGACATCAACAATATGACGCAAGCAGTTGATTGATGATGACATAAGCAGCTGACTGTATGTTGATGTGGCGATGACACGGTGTGATGATGTAAGCAATGACGTGAAGGATGATGTTAGCTAGGGCTTACGTGGAAGCTGACATGGCAATGATGACATCAAAGATGACGTTAGTAGGAAACCCAATGGCTTGTGAGGCGCATGAAGCACGTGGAGTGAACTCGCTAAAATTTTGAGCGGCGTGTGGTTGCTTCGATGGTGATGTTTCCGGCGACATTGTGTAGATCGGTTGACGGTCTACACAATGATATGGCTTGTGTCTTAATCGGAGGTCTGAAGTGGTAGATTCGACGAAGGCAATGGTCTTGGCGGCGAAAAGTGAGCTTTGGCTGCGGAGATTCAACCCTGAGGACCTATGACAGTGGTGGAGCAGTCAAGAGAGGGCACAGAAAAGGCTTACTAACTGGAGAAGTTGAGGTAGTGGAAAATACCAACAAAGACAAGACTACAAGACACAAGAAACTTAAAGCAGTGGCTCTGATATCATGTTAGAAATATTGAATCAATGTATTGTATTTATTAAGTAATAAAATATACATGAGTGCCTTTATACAGGAGGCAGAGTGTGTAGTACAAATATGTGTGCTACACAAGTAAACAAGGTGGACCTAAGGCCCACAACCTATTACACATTAACAGGAAGATATCAACTCATCTGCTAAAAACAAAAGCTAAAGGAAGAAAGGAAATAAGGAAGGTATTTCGACCATCTTTTCTAAATCCCTCATCTTCTAATTGGTTTCTAGCATGAAATAATATTATTTTTGAGTGAATTATATCAATACACCTAAAGTTTTATATAAAACGTAAAAAGGCCAAACCTATAAGGAATTTGCTAGATTGCTAACTTCGGAGATGCAGATGGCAAAAATTAATTCCATGTTTCCTAAGGTGGTGTTATAACCATGGGCTCCATTCAACAAAGGTTGTGAAAACCATTCAACGTCACAAATGATGAGTCTAGCCCCATGGGCTCCATTCGACATAGGTTGTAAAAACTTCCTCAATGTCACAAATGATGAGTCTAGCCCCATGGGCTCCTTCCGACATAGGTTGTAAAAACTTCCTCAATGTCACAAATGATGAGTCCAACCCCATCAATTCTAGAGTCAATGCCAAAAAACAGCAAAGAAGAGTTATGTAACGAAGAGCTCCCAATAAAGCAGAGCTCGTCAAGAAAACTTCAGCAATGAAAGACCAAGGTATGTGGCAAAATAATATCATGATCCAAGGTATCGAGGTAACTTATTTACGTCTTTCTTTTTAATATTCACGCGCATCTAATTTGCCGCGAGAAAGATTATTTTACTTAAACTAAAGGCATATCGAGATGTGAATTATTTTAAAATATTCAAAAAAGAAAAAAGAAAATAAAACACGAGCAAGTTCTAGGAGCCCTTACTAATTTAATAAGACATACGTCCACCAACTTCCATTATTATGCCTTGCATATTTGTTGGGTTAAGATAGATTGACCCCGGTTAATTAATTCAATTACCCAAATTGATTAATTAAGTCAAACTACATGCAAATCGTGGAGGCACCAACAAATCACCAAATAAATTAAATGCAGTGGAAATTAAATTGACATGGTGATTTGTTGACAAATGGGGAAACCCTCTTACAAGGCAAAAACCCCACCGGATAAATTTAAGGTCACCACTCCCAAGAATCCACTGATCAATAATCAAGCAGTTACAAGTATGCAAAATCTTACCACTACCTTGGCCTATCCCAAAATACCAACTTACAGTTGAACCTTCGCTTCAATACCCAATTGGACTTGATCTTGTAGCAGTCTTCTTTCCTTTGTTGCACAAATCTCCAATCTGTGACTAACTCCTTTGCACGGATCTCAGTACATTACTAACTCTAGCAACTTGAATGGTTGTTGTTGGCTGCAAAGTTCTTCACTTCATCAACTATGAAGATCAGGAAGCATTTGGTTACAAAACCCTACGGCATACAAATGCAGTTGCTTCACACAGAGAGTATATGTTCTAGGTCTCTGTTTTCATGTACGATGACTTTTAAAATAAGATTTATATATGACTAGGGTTGGAAAAAAGAAACTCTAATTAATCAAATTATCATGGGCCAAATTTTAGATCTGGAAATTTTAAAATCATAGATCTCGATAGATCGAACTTGTGTCGGGCTTCTTCATTAATCTTCGATAGTAGCATCTGTCGAGCTTGTGTCGAGACTTAATGAACATATTTTTTTCGCTTGTTTCTTGGATCAACCTTCATGTGTTTAATGAAACTGCTTGATATGTTTGAACATACTACTTGATATATTAAACCCAACTTAGATCTACCAAATTACAAGTAAAGTGCATTTTGTTAAAGGATTAGCTAATTACATAGAAAATATGACCCCAACAATATTGAAGATATTCCTATGAAATTATTACAATTATCACAAACAGTATGACTATATTGAAAATATTACCATGAAGATTTTCAGAAAGCCCATCAAATGCATAAAGCACAACAATTGTGATGAATGTTAGGTCTCAATAAATTTGCATTCTCTCTATTAACACACCAAGACCTTTTTAAATTGCCTTAAAAATTATATACAGTGCAAGCACCTAACAAGGGTCAATTTAGCATGAATTTAAGGGGAAAGGGAAAAAAAAAATTTAATATTTTTTTTCTCTTGATAATGTTTATGTACAATGATCAATAAATGTGTAACTCAACTCCTACCCCCAAGCAAATTACAACTATTCACATGAAATATTATCGTCACAAAACTTATTTTTGTAGATGCTATAAAACTTACACCTAGTGATTTTTCATACAAAAATGTATGTACTAGTAGATGAATTACAAAAGAGATAAAGTTTTAGGATTACAAGAAAATAATTGATTTGATCATAATTTTGGCCAAATAAGAAAAAGGCCCGACTAGGCCATTGGTAACTTATTATTCATGAATGAATTGTTCTAAAATTCTAGGTTAACCAAATTTTGGCAAGCACATTGGCTACTTAATGTAGATAATGACATGGCCTCAAAAAGGTCCAAAACGACATAGCGTCAAAGAATCTTTTCCGCAACAAATGATATAAATTCCCTAAGTGTGAGTATAAATCATACGATGAGCAAAATGATACAAATTCCCCAAGTGGGAGTATAAATCATATGACGAGCAAAATGATACAAATTCCCCAACGGGAATATAAATCATATGATGAGTAAAAGTCCCTCCACAAAATGCAATCACTTGACAAACAACAACGGAAAAACATCAAGTCTTCCTCAAAAGCCCCATCGTCAAAACAACAAATGGCATGAACAAGGTAAAATAAAAACTTTATAATTAAAATTTAATTTTTGCAAAAAAGTGAAATTAATATTCCGCAATACTTCTTCGTGAAAGAATAAAATCATCCAATCAACAGATGATAAAAATTCTTCACACAAGAATATAAATCAAGGAAGAATAAGATCGTCCAAATATCAAAATTCTTCAAGCAACAAAAGAATGATGAAAGCATACAAAGAGGCCACTAAACCTCACCCAGGTTGTCCAAAGAAATTATCTTACTCACAAGATCAAGCTATGATCTCTCGAACATCCAAAAGGACCTTTAAAAAGCAGACACTAAGAAGTTGTCACAGATAAACCACCAATCCTAAAGAAGAAATTAGTTGAATATAAAGAAGTTTGAATCTAAACAAGTCAAGAACATTCCCTAAGTCTGACTAGCACAAAGCAAAGTCAAACTTGGGAATGGGCGGCAACTGATGAGTCCATAAAAGTCATTAAGGTCAGCCATCTTAATGGATGACCATTGCGTCATCAGTAGGCCATTAAAGATAGAAGAGTAACTGATCAGACACATTCAAATATGACCATCAAGGTCTTAAATTCTCATTTGGACAAAGAATGTTCCAATTAGGGTAATAATAACCCTAATTATATTCAATAGCTACCTAAGTCACCTATAAAAAGGACAATCTACCTCACTTGCTAAGGTACGTCAAAAGACTACAAAATATTATCTATATACAAAAGATATGGCTTGATACTGACTTAAGTATTGGAGACTCCTATCGGGTACAACTCGGTGGTCTCTTCGATTACCTTTTTTTTTTCTTGCAAATCTTAGAAGATTGTCAAAAGCTCTGGATTGGACGAGCGATCCAACTGACGATTTTTGGTATCATCAATATAGTAGTAGGATTAATTAGATTCAAGTATGAAAAAACAATAATAATTATAATGTCAATTTTCATGTCTAAAATCTTTTTATCAATTTGGTTACTAGCCATGGATAATAATTTCAAATTAATTTATCATCGAAGTGTCTAAACAGTGAAAAATTTTGTCGCAAAACTCTATGATTAAATTTTTTCCTACAATCATACCAAAACGGATCCAAATAAGACCTAACAAAGAAATAATACCATTATTACTATAAAAAAAAATAGTAATATGGTAAACTTATTTTACTTAATGATATTATTTATAAGCTTAGCCAGTAAAGTCTCTTATCGTTGGATAAGAGATCTGAAATTTAATTCCAGCCTACACCAAAATCAATTGGCATCTTAATCTAATTATAAAGAACAATTATCAAGAGCAGATGCTAGTAGTTGAAACTATCTCTAAAAAACAATAAAATCATTTATTTTCAAATATATGGAGTAAGAGAAATAATTACTCTCGAGCAACTAGAATGTGTCTTCCTCAATGAGATCTATAATCTTTTAAAAATTTATTGTCAATAAATTATCTCCACCCTTCATGTCCCATCATAGTTGTAAAATTTACATATATTTTTTAAATCACAAGTTATATATGGATGGTACATTATGAATCAAATATTCATATGCCAAATAACTTTATTATTATGTACACAAATGGTACATTATGAATAATACGTAAACTATATTAAATGGACATGAGCGACACAAATTATGGTACGTTGTAACATGAATGAAAAATAAATGAGTATCAAAACAGATAATTTATTAATTAATCAAACTGACTTGAAAGACAGAAGTGGTAGGACGTCTGATGATGAAGCTGAGCCAATTTTTAAACTTGAACTTGTTGAAATAGAAACATCATTCCAAGGCCCCATTTCTTCTTTTCTAACATATTCAAGTTCTTCAAAATTTTGTTCAACAGAAGAAACTTTTTGTACTCCCTCCAACTCCATCATGATCTCTATCATCGAAGGTCGTTTCTTTCCATCCCAATGCAAACATCTTTTTGCAAGGTTAGCAATTGTTATGACCTCTTCTTTATTACTATGCTTCTTTACTTGAGTATCAAGTATATCAAAGAGATGATTTTCTTCTAATGAATGAATGAAATAGGTAGATAAATTTCTATCTTGTGATCTAGTAGAAGAAACTGGCCTTTCTCCAGTTAAGAGCTCAATAAGGACTACACCAAAACTATATACATCACTCTTATCTGTAAATTGGCTTGTTTGAAAATATTCTGGATCCAAATACCCAAAAGTACCATATACTAGTGTGGTTAAATGAGTTTGGTCAATGGCCACTGATTTTGAAGTCCCGAAGTCCGCTACTTTTGCTCTATATTTGTCATCAAGGAGTATGTTTGAAGATTTTATGTCTCGATGGTAAATGGGGAGTGAAGCTGCCGAGTGTAAGTAAGAAAGAGATCCTGCAACTTCTGTGGCAATCCTTAAGCGCATATCCCATGTTAGTAATGGAAACTCTTCATTTTTTTCGTGGAGATACTGAAAAAGCGTGCCGTTGGGAATGTATTCATAAACTAACAAAGGAACTTCTGTCTCTAAACAACACCCAAGTAGTTTAACCACATTTCTATGGTTGATTTGTGAAAGAATGATAATCTCATTAACAAATTGTTCAAGATTTCCCTCATCCACTGTATTGCACTTTTTAACTGCCACAATTCTTCCATCTACTAACATTCCTTTATAAACTGTACCTTGTCCACCCTTACCAAGTATTCTGTTTTCATTGAAACGATCAGTTGCATTTTTCAACTCCTTTGAATTGAATAATTTTGTCTTTTGAACATTATTTTCATTTGAAGATAATTGTTGTTGTAATAATAAACCACCATTTCTTTTGAAGAATTTTTGCTTGCGCTTGATTTTGTTTCTTTTCTTTATCACTTTGTATAATGACCATGTAATAATGAGTAGAAACAATGCCCCAATGCTTGAACAAATAACTGCATAATTCAAGAATATAAGAAGGAAATCACTTATCGATGTCCCCATGTTTGCCAATATATATATATATATATATATGAACCCAATTATTACAAGTAGTTTATGTATCTTACCGTATCTAATTATAATATTTTTAGTTATTTATGTTTTTCTTTTTTGGGATTCCTTTTATGTATTTCTTTCATATCACAGTCAGTAAATTATATTCCTCTTCACATGAAAAAAATTATTAAAAACATAGAAATAAAATCCTTCCTATCTTATCAATTCCTTTTAAGATCAAAACACATGAAAAGGAAAACACCATTAAGAAAAAAAAGAACAAAGAAGCAAGTATTTTATTCAAAGAGAAAAAATATATAAAATAATATAATATTATTGGTACCATCCAAAAGTGATTAAAAAATGACAATAGAAGCTGATTTTTTTTTTTTTCATAATTAACTATTTGACATCATTCTCAAAAAAAAAGAAAAAGAAAAAAGGAAACTATTTGACATAGAATTTGTTAATAAGCAATAAAATATTGGAATAATTACGAAATAAATGTTTGATTTTAATATTATTCCAAGTTAAAACTCAAAAGTTTTAGGTGTATAATTTTTCACAATATCATTTTAAATATTTTTTTAATCAAACATTTTATGAGTCTATTTTGAGTAAAATTATAAAAGTCACGTAAATTGTACTTGAAATTTGTCTAAAAATTTAAAGTCATTCATATGAATCCGCAGTGGAATTTTGACTACCTAAAATTGTAAAACAATCGATATATTCGTGTGAAGACCTTTAATAGATAAATACAATATATTGAATATGCTATTCTATGTCTATGTACACGGTGTGTGCTAATTGTAAATTTGTTCTCTCATGAAGTTAAACCCTGATTCCGTAACTGAACAAAAATTTAGGATATATAAATATATGAATCAGCATAAATCGATTTTGAATAAAAGTATCCTACCCTACATTCAAGAAATCACTAACAATTTCCAAGCTGATTTTGAACAACCTTACCAAACGGATCAGGTCGAGTCAAGTTAATTAAGATTAGATTAGGTTTGCGTTAGAGACATGTTGCCAACAGATTGGATCAATTGGATTGTAGGTCATGTTGATCAGATTATGGATTGACCTGTTTTTCTTTTACATACAGAAAAAATAAATTAAAGTAGTAATAATAATGATGATAATAAAATATAATTATATTGTCTTTTTCTTTCTTTCAATACAAATAGGTGAACGAATAACAAATTATTTAAAACAAATTATCTCATCTGGATCTGTGTGGAAAAAAAAAAGGAAAAAGAAAAGAAAAAGAAGTGGGTTGGGTCAGGGTATTTTCTATGAGTTCAAGTTGAGTTATCGAGTCTGGAGCTAATTTGCCAAGTTTAATTTTGAACATTGTACATTGTTAAATTTTTCTTTGTTCAACAAAAGTATCCTATGTCAACTTTGCTTGTGTCTATGCCTAGTGGCATATATTTTGCTCACAATTGATCCCAAGCTCTTAAAAGGAGGAGGGTTTTAGTTTGTTGACGGCCAACATGACATTTAGTCATATATGCATATAAATGGATCCACTATAATTAATCAGTGGGACATTCCCTACTAGAGACATGCTGCATCAAGCCCTGGATGTAGTGAAAAGTATATATATGGTTGATCATAATTAATTTGCTGAGGATCTATAACCAATTTCAAAATTTTGGGACTAACACTTTGTTATTGTTATTGTTATTGTTAACCAATTTATATACATGATCCTAAGATATGATAGAATCGAATTTCAACCTATGACATTTACTCCATAATAATTGTTCATTATCGCCAAGTCAATGCACTAATTGTTTTATATATATATATATATATATAAGGTTTGGACACCAGGTATCTTATTTGATGATAATAAACTTTACCACTGGAATCCACTTAATAATCCTGTCATGGTGTTTATACTACAGCGATAAATCTTTTCTTTTTTATGTTTAAAAAAAAAAAAAAAACACGGGAGGAGAGTGTATAACCTTCTAACACAAAGACATAACACAAACTACACTCAAAAGTTATGCCACAAATATCTTTAATCAAGTTATGTTAGCATTTCTCACCAAATAATCACGTATTTTATTGTGGGTTAGCTCAACTGATAAATTTTCTGATGATTAAGTAAGAGATTTGGTCTGATAATAAAGAGTTATGATCAGAAGCGGACGACATAAGTTGGAATTCTCTATAAATAAAAAATAAAAAAATCATGTATTTTATTCTTTTAAAAATTCATTTTAATTTTCGGAATTTAATGAATATAGGGACATACCTATAATGTTGTTGATGCTGCATCCTATCAGAATTTATATGTGATTCATGTGTGCTTGACATACCTATAATGACGATCTTCATCTGAGATTTTCGCTTATTGCAATTATAACTTCCTTCAGTATTTTGACAATCCAACTTGTTTGGGCATGTATAGCGCTTTGGATCCTCGCATTCATTTATATCTGATACAAACAAACAAATTAATGAATCCGTTGAACTTCGGTTCCTTTTGGAGCTCATCCGCTAAGAATAAAAATACACACACAGGACAGGAGGCTTTTTTATTTTTTATGACAGACAAACGGTTACCTTGGTTTCCAACACATTTACTAGTAACAAGGTCATATCCCTATATAATTTCGAAATAGGGACATATTGCAAATTTTTTTTAAAATTAAGGGCAAAAGGCCAGATGGTCCATCCAAATTGCACAGTTATTAATAATTAAAAAAAAAGTTTTACGTGCGGTAATATTGTAATCAAAGTTTTACATACGGCAATATTGTATTCAAAGAAAAGCAATAAATATTCCATATGTTCATCTTTTTTGGTTAATAGTAGAGTAACACAGTTTAATACTTATCCAAACTGCACAGTTATTTATTAAAAAAAAAAGTTTTACTTATGGAAATATTGTAATCAAAGTTTTTTTTTTTTAATAAGCAAAGTTCTACATATTGCAATATTGTATTCAAAGAAAAGAAATAAATATTCCATTTCTTTAAGGTAATGAGTTAGCTTTAACGAACAAACACATATCATACAACAACAAAAAAAAAAAAAAGAAAAAAAAAAAAAAAAAAAGAAAAAGAAAAAGAAAAAAGATAATGATAAGGAAATATGAAAATAAAGAAAAACACTTCAAAGTCATTATAATTAGAATAAGGATTAACAAAAGTAACCTTGAATAAGGATTAAGAAAAGTAACCTACCCAAATTCAACAAAAACCATCTACAAAATGCGTAATCCTCATCAAATTTTACAAATGGTCAGTGATGGTGATTAAAAAAAAAGTGTTAGAAGACTATTTATTTCTTTATTAAAAAAAGAAATGAGCCATGTACATTAAGATACCGTTGAGATAGAAAGCTTTTTTTTTGTTTGAGCAGGAACCTTTAGAAAAAAATCTTTTGTTTTTGTAAGTAGAGTTTCTCTTTCCTGTATCTATTTCTATAGCGACTGTGAAACTTTTAGTGACCCTAATCAAGAAAAATAGAAATTATCACAAAGAATGAAAGAATACATATCACGGGTAAATATTTATGTAAAATTCAAATATTAGTTATATTCATTGAAAAACACATACCTCCTACGCAGTACCCCTCTTCACACTTGCAAGGCGCTTTCTATAACCGTAAAAATCAATTTTATTTGTAATATGGAGGTGCAGTACCCCTCTTCAACATTGAAGGTACATTCCACAATCGAAAAAAAAAAAAGAAAAAAAAAAAAAAATTTATATGTGATCTAGAGTTAGGGGTAAGTATTGTGATTTTGGTTAACTGCTTTTGTAGTGGGCTGATTGAATAACCGATCAAGTAATGACTGATAGTGGGGAGAAATTAGTGGAACGGTAAAATTTGTATCTAAAATTGAGAAGTTTTTAATTTGGATGATAACATAGAAACTTGAAATATGCTTCTAAAAAAAAATAGAAATATATGTTTAGCCAAAAAACAAAAGATCACTGTTTAATGATAATGCTTCCCTAAAAAATAAAAAAAATAAAAAAAAAACCGGTTAATGATAAAGGGGGAATTTAAAACTGTTGGGTAGAAATATGGAGTTTGTGTCTCAAATTTGTGTACGGCTTTTTTTTTTTTTTTTTTTATCAGTAAGGCATATGTGTTCTTACAAAGAAAATTGTGTTTTTTTTTTATTCAAACGTTTTATTTTGAAAATTGCAAAAAGAAAAAGAAAAAAAAGAAGACATTTATCCAAAGTAGTGATAAAGATAGGAAAATAAGGATAATTTTTGTTTATATCCAATACCCTAAACGTGGGGTTAAATTTTTTTTTTTTAAATGTTTTAGTGGGAGTTAAAGAAGCATTTTTACTAAGTTTTGCCCCTACTTAAACGTAGGCTATAGGAGTATTTTGGAACAAAAAAAATCTGGTCCAAACAGGTGCAGCCCCTTAAATAGTAGCATAGATAATGACAATGGGGATATTTAAAATTGCTGGGTAGAAGTTTGGAGTTGTGTGTGACTTTTTTTTGATACAGAGTTGTGTGTGACTAAAATTTGGGTATTTTTTTTTTTTTTATCAGTACATGAAACTTGTGTTTGTTTTAATTTTAATTTTTTTTATAAATAGATAAAGCAATTTGAAAACCATTAGGAGAGTGGTCCTCTTTTGTAGGTAATGTTTTAGTGGGAGTTAAAGAAACATTTTTACCAAGTTTTGCCCTTACTTAAACGTAGACTGTAGGGGGTATTTTGGAACAAAAAAATCCGGTCCAAACAGGTGCAGCCCCTTAAATAGTAGTATATAGATAAGTGCCCATCCCAAATGTGTTACATATATGATATATGGCATGTTTCAAAATTGAGCGCAACGCTCAAAGAATTGTAAAAATATTATAGCCAAACATTAGGAATAGCCAAGAGTAGCAGCACTTTGTTTAGATAATTCAATAGTTATAATAATGTTGGAAAATATGGCTAAATAAACAAGTTTTGATTCAATAATATAAACCTTAAAAAATTAGCTATGACAAAAATAAATAGATAGAGTTATAATGATCTCACAAACTATAGAATCATGCAAATTATATTGTCCTTAAAGATTGATTCGTGCCACTGAAGTAGAACTCGGTGCGTTAGACTCTCTTAGCCAAACAATCCCCCAAGATTAAACTATAGCAAATATCTTCAAGATAGACGCACACCCAATCAAGAACTAACGAACAACCTTCTTATTTTGCCTTTCATTTCACCCAAAACAAGTGTATAAAGTTTTGTGGGAGAAGAGAAGAAAACAGAGCAGAGAAGCTGTGGAATGCGGCTGGAAAAGCATAAGATAAGAAAAAGAAATGGGGGCTTAAGGGTTTTATAAGCCAAAGGAAATGAGAGAATTGTGGGCTGGCTCCAACGGTTACTGACTTACTGTGCATGTCCAACGGGCTATGCTAAAAGGGCTAGAAGGAAAAGAAAGGAAAATGATACAGCCCAATAGAGGTAGAGACAAGAATATAAGGTGGATAGTGGCTTATAACTCCTAGCCCTGTGTTGAAACCCCTTAATAGAAATCTATAGTTGAGAGAAAATATCAGGATATTTTCAATGATGCTAGAGCCTCAAAATTTCTGTCTTCATTACCCATTTCTGATTGGTCTGAATGTGTTTTGACTACTGTGTATTTCATAAACAAACTTCCTTCTTCATCTTTAAACCTAGTCAAAGGCAGGCCACGTACTCTCTCTTTCCTAAGACACTACCAATCTTATGTGACTGTCATAGTATATGTGGATAATATCTAATGACTTACAGTATACTACGAGGTTTAAAAAGATGATAGATGAAAAATTCTAGCTCAAAGACTTGGGTTCTTTACGATATTCCTTGGGTTTAGTCGTTTAGATAGAGATTATTGCAAAGAGTAAGCAAGGCATTTTTGTCAATCAAAGGAAGTATGCCATTGAAATTTTGGCAGATTTTGGTTTGCTATGTTTTAAACTTGTGAAGATCCCTATGGAGCAAAACTTAAAACTAGCAAAGATTAAGGTCAGTTAGTCAAGGACCTTCCACAGTACAAAACAGTCATAGGGAGATAGCTCTATATAACAATGACTAGGCTTGACATTGCCTACTTAGTTCACGACTTAAGTCAGTTTTTGGACCAGCCAAGAGAATGAAACATGCGTGCTGCACTCAGGATAGTCCAATACATTGGGTTCACCTAGTAAAGGTGTTTTCTTTCCAAGTAACTCAGATTTGCAGATCAAGAGTTTCTGGGATTCAAACTAGGCAGGTTGGCCAGATACAAGATCCTTAACTGGGATCTGTATTTATTTGGGAAATGCTTTGGTTTCTTGGAAATCAAAAAAATAGGGTACTTTATCTAGCTCTTTAGTAGACGCAGAATATCGCTGGCTGCCGCAAACATGTGACATTGTTTGGCTAAAGAGCTTTTTGAAAGACTTGGAAATTTCTCATGATAGACCAGCTATATTATTTTGTGATAACCAAGCTGCCATTCACATAGCAGCAAACCCAGTCTTCCACGAATGATCAAAGAATATAGAGGTGGATTGTCACTTAATCCATGACAAAATCCAAAGGGGAGTTATTAAGACTTTTCTAGCTCAAATCAAACTACGGCCCTCGTTTAAAAAGGCTTTAAGCTTTCCTAACTTTTCATAACTAGTTTCAAAATTGGGTTATTGGACATCTATGCTTCTTTCAGTGATATGATGCAAGATCTTCATTCCAATGTAATTTTGTGCCATCTCTTTGCAAAGGGGCTGCAATTGCAGCTAAGCTCGTTGTTGCTAACAAGAGGGGGAGTGTTAAAAGAAGCGTGATGAATGGAAACCATATCGTTCAAATTAATGAGAAAGAACAGTGTCGATGTGGTAAAGAAAAATCTGTTGTGACTATTTGTGGAACTATTTCAACGATTAGGAGTTAGTTTCTTTTCAAATTTTTTTTCCTTTTCCCTGTTGCTCTGTTTTGTATAGAATGGAGCAGAGTATACAATTGTAATTATCATTATATTGAGATGTGTGAATTTTGACAAACCCCTATAGTTATTTTAGGTGAAACTTGAACATATATATAAATAACCAAGAATATTGAGATGTAATTTAAAATAACTGTTTTGGTTGTGATGCATGAGGTAGGAAGGCGTATAATGTGGCGAAAACTAAAACTTAGTGACTTCAATAATAATAATAATAAATTAAAAATTAAAAGGGAGTGACTAATCTAATATATGCTCTACGAAAGCTCTGCGTATTATTTAAAGTTTACCTTCACAGGAAAGATAAGGATTTCCTTTGTAACCCGTATCGCATTCACAATAAAAACTCATCCAGAAGCTCGAGATGTTCCTGCCGCTTAAATATCCCAGGTATCGGAAACTGGAAGTGATCACTTGACTCCCGTTGGTGGAAGTAACATAACAATCAACAATATTCGATTCAGATCTACGCTGCAATGATTCATACATCTGAATTGAATTTTGGGTCGAGTTATATATCTCCCAATCCAGCACCACAGGAACGTATTCCCTATTTCCCACGGAAGTGGGGACTGTTATATTTGACTCGAACCATTTTTGGTCGGCTAGAAATGCGTACTTACATCCGCTTCCAGGGCTTTGGTAGTCTATACTTCTGAACTCTGCACTAAATACTTTAAGCCTTGAAGGTATTGTTGATTGACAGCAGTTGACTCCAGAGCATTTAAGTTCTTCACTTCTATAACTATTGCTTACATTGCATTCCGATTTGCAACCTACAACCATTGGTTCAATTGCGGTCATTGTTGCAAAGTTGTCGCAGCCAACCGCAGTGAACATATTCGAAGAGCTAGAGAAGACAAAAGGACTTCCTGTAAGGTTGACAGTTCCACCAGTTCTGTTACAATAATTCGAATAAATTATTGGACTTTTGACTAGAACCGTATTGCCTCTTTCAGATTCATCACTAGAAATGCTAATAAGCAGCACCTCCATGCTAATTCGTTTTAAGAAGGCTCCAGTTGCATTGCAAACAATTTCAAACCAGTCGTCCATGTAACAACCCGGTCCGATTCCAAAGGGGTATGGAATAGTAACGTTTCCACAGTCAGCTCTGCAATCCGGTTTTACATTTGGTGGTGCTGCTGCTGCTAAACCACATGTCAGCAGAAGTAAGAAAGTACTTCGCAAAACAAATTGCACGGCCATTGTTTCTGAGTGTCCTACTAGAGTTCAACAAAGCAAACTGTGTATACCGATATATACAGCTACCATAGCTAGCTAGCCAAGATACTTTTCGGCACCGTTCGAATACCTTCGTTTACTTGGACTTTTAGAATGGAAAGAAATTCGCTGTATTTAGAACCACAAAATAATGATCCAACTTGCACGTCTGGATTAAGATTCAAATCTGAAAAGTACCTCTTGAATTTGTACGATTTTCTAGCATCTCTGTATCAGTCAATAAATGAGTTCCGATTATTTTCCAAAATATTGAAGAATAGAAGGTAAGAAAAGTAATAGCACACCACACTATCATGATATCAGCGCTTACGAATTTGTTTGGTTCTGGAAGACTAAAAGTATTTGCTTGTCTATTCATATACGGATATTAATGGGCAGTTTTGAGGCCGAAGACAACAAAATTTGATTGATGCATATATTTTTATGTTTAAATATCAGTTAAAAATGTTTATTTAACAATACTAGTAACGTTTCCACAGTAAGCTTCGCAACCCGGTTTTGCATTTAGCATCTCTTGTTATTACCCATGCCATTTTTAGTTTTCTTGATTTTTGATTGAATTGAACCATTGCTACTATGTTGTCCAGCTTATTCTTTCAAGAATCAACGTTAATTCTAGGTATTTTGGTAGGAATTTGAGAGATTCCAATGTTAGGGTTAGGTTTTAGGCTTCATCCGGGGGTTTAATATTTCAGTTTTAAATTCTGTAAATTGATCACATAAATATGTAATTGAGATACCTAGTTGATGACTTGTATGCCCAATTTGATGAAAGTATTATTCTTGAATGATTTATTAAATTATTAAACTTTTAGTAATAGAGTTTTATGCAAAAATGGTGGTTTTTTTTTTTTTTTTTTTTTTTTTTTTTGTGTGTGTGTGTGTGTGTGTGTTCTGGATTTTAACTAGGGTTTATTTTTAAGTCCCAATTAAGTCAGATCAGGGTTGGAACTGCCTTAGGGCTGAGGGGGGCTATGCCCCCCCCCCCCCCCCCCCCCCCCCCCCCCTTGAAAAAAAATCTTATAGTATATATATTTACACAAAAAAATTACTTTAAGCTCTAAAATTTATATACTTGGCCCACCTCCCCCAAAAAATTAACAAGATGACCCATAAATCTCAAAAATAGATAACAAGAAAAATCTTAAAAAAAAAAAAAAACACATACCCGGATAATAAGAAAAATCTTTGGACAAATCATAAATATGGTCTAAACAAAAACAATAACAACAAATCAATTACAAATCCTAGCAAAACAAATCAAAAACCCAATAACTTTTACCTAATTTCTCCATCTCATTTGAGAGCTCTATGCCTCTCTCAAATGATTGCACCTCATAGACATAGAGACAACTCTTATATTGTTGATCGTTCCATCCACACACTAGTTAATCACCAACAACTTAGATCAGTTGGTGTCTTTAACTCATCAGTGGAAAAAAATTATCTACTTTTGAATGGTAGATTTTTTTTTTTTTTTAATGTTTTATTAACTTTGGGACACACTTGGCATGCATGTGTAAGATTAGTTAACTTTGGGACACACTTGGCATGCATTTGTGACTTAACTAAATTAATGTAATGACAGGAAAATCTTTATTATTTACTTAGTTAGAGACTCAAAGTTACCTTCTATTATCATGTGATTGTTTAATAGATTTATTTTAATATTTTTTCTTTACTATTTTTTCAAACTTGCAATTTTTCAAAGGAAAAATTCTCAACCTTACCAAGACACCAATAATTGTCTTACCCTTTTTTATGCTGAATATTAATGCATGATATTATTAACCATTATTTTGGTTGTTTTATTAATATAATGCTTGACATAAATTTAAACTTTTAACTATAGTTTTTTGTTTTTATTTTTTTAAGAGTCTTTTAACTATACATATAGCATCATGAAGTTATTAGTTATAGAAGTATGTGGAAAGAGTACATAATTTTTTTATTTATTTATTTATAATGTTGATAGAATAAAGAATCGGACTAATCTTGGTCAGACCTTGAAAGTATTAGGACATGCCAATTGACTTACAAAACTCTTGATTACAAATTGTCATTTGTGATTTTTTTTAAATAAAAATACAAATTATTAAAAAATTAATGCTAATAATGCATTGTTGTCAACCTCTAGTATTGATATTTCAATTTTTCAAAATTTTTGAACTTATAACTTTAACCCCCTTAAGTTTGAATCCTCGTTCCGTCCTTGATAAACTTCTTTTAATATTTGGTAGAAAAATGATGCTTTTATCACACATGCATTTTTGTCAATCTCTAGTATTGATATTTCAATTTTTTAAATTTTTTGAACAAATAACTTTGATCC
Source organism: Quercus aquifolioides (assembly GCA_019022515.1). NCBI lineage: Eukaryota > Viridiplantae > Streptophyta > Magnoliopsida > Fagales > Fagaceae > Quercus > Quercus aquifolioides. The sequence goes on from CM032333.1 coordinate 67,438,232, forward strand.
CCTTAAGTTTGAATCCTGGTTCCGTCCCTGATAAACTGCTTTTAATATTTGGTAGAAAAATGGTGCTTTTATCACACATGAGCCTCCCACTCGGTCATAATTATTAACTCCATGTCATTTGATTGTGAATAGCAAATTGTGACCAAATATTTTGTGGCTAGCTAGCCTCCCAAGTTTCCTGGCAAAAGACTTTTTCTTTGTTATTGACTTACTGGTATGTTGGGTTAAGACTTACAAGCCTTATTGCTCATGGTACGGTACAATTCCGTTGACTTGCTTTTCTATGCTCACTATATACTTCTTGATCAGCTTTCCTCTAATTGCTATTTTCTTCTTTCTTGATCAAAGTAACATCCCCACCATTTTCATTAATAAAGAAATGAAATTACAATATTTGAATATTGAACTACGTGATTTTGATATCTGAACTAGTTGATTTTGATTTTCATGAATCGTACACTACAATGTTTGAATATTTCACTCGCAACTTGGCCTAAGTCGTGAATAACTCGTGAAGTCCAGCCTATCAAAGACTTCAAGTTCCAGCATGTGCTTCTCGCGTGGCCTATTTCGCTAGTTGGCACTCACGAGCTAGTCGTGAAATTCTCATTTTCACAAAATCTTCACCAAACTCTCACACTCAACCCTTGCATTAAATCCCACAAAAATGCAAGGAAACGATTGAACATAATTACAATCAAATTTGACACCGAATTAAATCCAATAAAAAACATAGTTGTAAATCACAATTTACAAAACTCTTGATTATAAATTGTCATTTGTGATTTTTTTTTTTTTTGAAATAAAAAATTCAAATAATTAAAAAATTAATGCTAATAATGCATTGTTGATAGCCTCTAATTTTGACATATCAATTTTTTAAAATCTTTGAACAAAGAAATTCAACCCCCCCCTAAGTTTGAATCCTGGTTCCGTCCCTGATCAGTTAGATTATGGTCAAGTTGTGGTGATTAACAAAAGTGGGTCTTTTAGGTATTTATTTTGTTAAATTAAGGTTTTTAATATAGTAATTGGTTAAAAAAAACTGGTCATTATAATATGTAATTGTGACATCTAATTAGAGTTTTATAGCTTTAACAGAGTAATCTTAATGTAAATTTGAATATAATAAAAAAATTGGGAATAAAAAAACTTACCCCTTTATAATTGGGGGTAGTTCACAATACCCCCTCTTATATTTGAAATTGACTAATTTTACACTATGTTTAGAAAAATAAAAATAGTAATTTGCAGCACCTCCATGTTCATGTTAATTCTTTTTAAGAAGGCTTCAGTTCCTTTACAAACAATTTGGAACTAGTGGTCCATGTAACAACCGGGTCCAATTCCAAAGAGGTAAGGACTAAGGAATATAAACATTTCCACAGCGAGTTTTACAACCGGTTTGTTAGAATTAATCGTGATTACCAATTGGACTGCGCGCCATTCGTACTTGGGTGTCTTACTGCTCACAGATCAACAAAGCGAACTACATAATAACGTTTTGAGCATTAGCATTCTTCAAATTGTAAATTTATATCATCAAATCATTAAAAGAGTGCATTATCTAGCGGGTTAAATATAAAAAATTTTATTATCTTGCTACAATACCATCTTATATCTAAAGATGATACCGTAGGAGGATTGTATAATAAAAAATTGTTTTTTTTGTCTGATTCTTCTTTTTTCTCTTCTCTCTTTGTCTCATTATTTCATTTCAGTTTCTCTCTTCATTCTCTCTTTCATTATGCTCTCTCCTCTTCAAACCTGAAACTCATGGAGGACATGAACACCATCACCAAGCCACCATGGCCGAACCCACTGTCATTGGCCACCACAAGCCACCTGACGCAAACCACACATTCTCTCTGTCTTCATTCCGTGGGTCATGGGTCCATCATGAGTCTCTCAAGTCCGGCATGGGTTATGATGGGTTGATTTATAGTTCATGGGTTTTGATTTTGGGTGGGTTTTGATCGGTTTTGGGGTTGGAATTTGCTATAGGTTTTGATTTAGGGATGGGTTTTTCATTTTGGATTCAAATTTTGTGGGTTTCAGTTGTGTAAATTTTGCTTTAAGTTTTTTGTGGGTTTCTTTGCATCTGTAGGTTCATGGTGGTGGTGGTGGTAGGGTGTTACTGTGGTGGTAGGGTGGGTTGTTACCGTGGTGTGGGGTGGGTGGTGGGTTTGGTGAGGTAGTGGTTGATTGGCAATGGTGGGTTTATGGGTTTGGGTATTCTGTGTATGTGGGTTTATCGGTGGTTCTGGTGGGTTTGCTTGGTTGTCTGCCAGTGGCAATGTGGCACTATGATGTGGTGGTTGTTGGTTGCTTAAGAGGAAGAGGGAGAAAGAGACGAAAAGGAAGAGAGAGAGAGATAGTAAAATAGTATAATAAATAAAGTAACTTTTAAGATGGTAAAATGATATATTTTTTAGATATCGGATGCTAGTACTAGACTATTATATCTTTCACTTCCTTGGGAGCTTTTTTGCTCAAAGACACATCATAATATTTAGTCAACAACAAATCTCATAATGGACTTTCTGTTAAGCTTCATGTTCAACCATAAGACAAATTTTCAGTTTTTTTTTTTTTTTTTTTAATTATTATAAAAAAGATGCAACTTTATTAAGACAAAGATAAAAATAATACCTCTTGAGCAAAAGCCAACTGAATTATACTAGGATTTTCCTCTATTCAAGTTACATAACTAACAACAATCTTAGCATATTAAACGAATATTTGTGCTGGCCAGTTTCCTTATCTTTTGACATGAGATATTTGTACTCTTCTAAAATCCTGAAATTTGTGGCAAATCCCCTTAATAATATTACTTATCATAGTTGGTGGCTCACTCACACTATTCAAAGCATCAACCACAATCTAGGAGTCTCTCTCTACAATTACTTCTTGTATGTCTACATCCCAAGCAAAAGGAACACCTTCTTTCATCCCTTTAGCTTCAGCTTCCAATGGCCCCAATGGGAGAAGCAGTGTTTGCTTAAAGCTGTAGTTACTTTTCCTTCAGTGTCTTAAATAACAGCCCCCACACCGGCTGACTGAGAGCTGTCGTTACTCTTCCATCAATGTTAAGCTTATACCATGGAGATCGGGGAGCTTCCCATTGGGCACAAACCAGAACCACAGGCAGAACAACACTGAAGTTAGTTTTCTGAAATTCGTTGCGCTGAAATCTATACTTGTGTAGAATTGTCCCACTGACCTGATTCAGTTTATCTTCACATACTTCATTCCAATTATACCGTATACTCCATGCCACCATTGTGGACGCTTGATTTTTCCACCCCGTGTTGTGGGGGGTGTCGTCACACATTGGATTCTTGGCAACATGACTCATGTGTGATTGTGTATCTAGAGTGAGGTGTGTGTAAGCGAGTCTCTTTTTCTTATTTTTATTTTAGGAGTCGCCACTAGTCATTGGTTTTAGATTAGGTGTGATTGGTCACCTAGATGTCCAATTTTTTTTTTTTTTTTTTTGAAAGTTACCTAATTAACTAAACCAAAATTTAAAGGTTCATTAGTTAAGGTAATTAAAATGAAAAGTCTTTGAACCAAATATTTGAGACTCGGAAGTTTGGTTACGTGTGGAGAAGGTATTAGGCACCTCACAAGGCCTATCCAAAAATAGTACCTCATTTTAATTTATTTCCAACATTAACTTTTTTTTTTTAAATGGAATACTTGAAATTTTGATTTTTTTTTTCTTTCGAAAAGGTTTTCACAAACAATATACATATATACATGTGAGTAAATATTTACATATAGTTAACATGTGAATAATAATTCCATCAAATTATACAAACAAAACATGTAAAGTATATCCATAAGTATATTGTACAAAAACATGAGAATATCTATTATTTACATAGCTAGCATGTTAATACTAAAAAGCTATATATATATATATATATATATATATATATATATATATAAGAAACAAAAAGGTGAAAGAAGGTTGGAAGAATAGCACCTTGTTGTCATACACCATTTTCTCTCTCTCTCTCTCTCTCATGCAAAAGATGACAAATAAAGAGTTGTTAGTGTAATAGTGTCAAACATGTTAGAAACAAATGTAAGTTTATAGGGTGTTTAAAGCTATGAGCTTTGAACACAATCCCATAAACTACACCTATTTTAGGCCAAAATTGGGAATTAACCCTGTTTGCCAAACAATATAATTAGTAGGCACTATTTTCAAACTATATTTCTTACTAACATCTCGAGTCTAAGAGGCTCGATTTTGGGCTTATAATCAAGTCTTTGAGGCTCGGTTTTCATGTTTTGATCCATTTGATTCAGCGTTTCTTTCACGTGGCATCCACTTGAAAATCGAGTCTTTAAGACTTAATTTATAAGCCGAAAAAAAATTTAAGTCTAAGTCTCTCATGTACAAGCCATTCTTAGAAATACCCAAATTTTTTTTTAAGAAATCCTAGAAACACAACAATCCCGGCACAATGAAACACATTCGCTATTTATTCAACAATGAAACAATTTTTCTGGGTTTTTCTATTTTGACTAAAAATTGAACTTGAAAACCTAAATAAAATCAGAGCGAAAAGAATCCGAGGAGACCCAGGTTAGATTGAAGAGAAAGAATCTAGAGACCTAGATCAAATAGGAGAGAGAGCTCACCTCACCTCACCGGGTTGTTCACAAATCCAAAGAATCTAAAGACCCAGACCCAGATCGCCGTTAGCTGTGCAATTGAACGAAGAGGAAAGTGATGCTAGGGTTTAATCAGGGGCAACCACTATTATCGGAGAAAGGGAAAGAGAGGCGGTGGATTGCGGAGGAGGTAGGCAGAATGGCGGCAGAGGAGGTAGTCGTTCTCGATCTTCGACAGACTACGACCCATGTTTTCTCTCTCTCTCTCTCTCTCTCTCTCTCTCTCTCTCTGATGAGAAGGTGTAAAGGGCGTGCTTAAAACATTATACTTGTTTATAAATCGAGTCTTTAAGACTCGATTTCTAGATGGTCGCCACGTGGAAAAAACGCCACATCAAACGTGATCAGACCATTGAAACCGAGTCTTTGAGACTTGATTTATAGGCCTTAAATCGAGTCTTTTAAACTCGAAATGTTAGTAAAAAAATATAGTTTTATAACAGTGCCTACTAATTATATTGTTTGGCAAACAGGGTTAATTCCCAATTTTGGCCCCTATTCTAAGAAAAACTTGAAAAAAAAAAAATGAGCTACAATATTAACTTTATTATTTTTAAAGAAAAACACATTTTTGGAAAAGAAACATTTTTTTTTATATGGGAAAAATGATTCAAGGAAACGCTTTATTTTTTGAAAACTTGCATTTTTGAAAGAAATAGATTTTATTTTTATTTTTTATGTATGTTTTAAAAAAACCCTTTTGAAAACATTGTTTTTGGAAAAGAAAAGGGATTTTTGAAAACAAATCTTTTATTTTTTTTGGAGTTTTGGGTTTCTAAAAAAAAAAAACAGATTTTATTTTGTTTAAAAAAAAAAAAGTTTCAGACAGAAATTTTTTTATAAAAACAGATTTTTTTTTTTTTTTTGGGTTAAAAGAAGTTTTGAAAACAAATTTCATGTTATTTTTGAAAAGCTGAGATTTTTTTATTTTGAAAAAAAAGTTTTTGTTTTATGAAAAAAAAAAAGGGTTTTGAAAACAAAAAACAGATTTTTATACAGAAAACAGATTTTGAAAACAGTGTTATACAGAAAACAGTTTTTTTTTTTTTTTTTTTTTTTAAGTTTTTTGAAAACAGTTTTATTATTTTCCAGAAAACATTTTTGAAAAAAGTGTTATAAAACAGATTTTATATTTGAAAACAAAGTAGAAAAAACAGCTTTATAAAAATAAAAATAAAACAGTTTTGAATCTTTTAAAAAAAAAATTAATATTTTTTTTAGGGTTTCGGGTTTCACATATTTTTAGAAAAAAGACTTTTTTTTTTTTTTTTTTTTTTTTGCAAGAGTTATTTGAAAAGATGAGGAAAAACTCAAAAAGAAAGTATTTTCTTAGAATAGGGGTGTAGGGGAGATTTATACCCAAGCACTTTTCTTTATGGCACATTATCAACAAGAAAAATAAAGAGACAACAATATAAAATATGTGTAAAAGAATAAAGAGATTTAAAAGTAAAGACTTGAAATGTAAAGACTTGGAATTTAAATGACAAGGAAAATAAAGACTCGGAATGTAAATGACAAGAAAAGTAAAAGCTTAGAATGTAAATGACATAAAAGTAAAAGCTTGGAATATTGTAAAGTTGATTATTTTTTTTTTTTTTTATTTCCCCCTTAAATGGAGTCTAATCTCCTTCAAGCCTTATAGATTCTTCAACATAAAGAACTAGGAATTCTTAAGCCTTCACCATTCTTATGAGACATACCTATGTTGTGCTTTAATGGGGGTTTAATATCATTTAAGGAGGATAATAGAAAATCATTTTTTTTAGTGTCTAGATATAATATATATATATATATATATATATATATATGAAAGATACCAAAATCTTACCCACAAAATTACAATGTTGAAGAAAGGATGAGACTTTTTGTGTAGGGTTTCTTAGATAGACAAAAAAAAAAAATTCTAAGGGATTTTTTGGATTTTTCTTTCTTTTTCTCCAACTACACTAGTTTTTTCCTCACTTTCTCTCCCTATTTTTGCATAAATTTCTAACACAAAATTCTACATGATTTTTTTCCAAAAAGGGTGGGGGGGGGGGGGGGGGGGGGGGGGGGCTATTTATAGGAGGAATTGAGGAATGGGAGGCTAGCACTAGTGTATCAGGCTACACTAGTGCTACCTTGGTACACTAATGCTAGCTCCCTTCTTATCTGCCACGTCAGCATTTTGTCTCTTTCTAAAATTTGGATAGATTTCCGCGCAGCTGGTTGGAAGCCTTTCCAAACTCAATTTTCTTCAGATTTTATATGCATGGAATGCTCTAGATGTCTAGTTTCCAATGGTCCTGACTTTGTTCAATTTGAAACTACGGTCGTCAAAATATCATACTCGTAATGGAGGTGAAGCAGAACTGAAACGCCTGTCCATATTGGTCATCCCTCGACACATTTATTTTTGGTTATTTTGACCTGGGATTTAGTTCCCCAAGTTTTGCTAATCTTATCTTCGTGGAGACTGCCCAACTTTGTTTTTTACTCTTAAATAAATGAATATATGAAACTAACTTACTAAGTGGGCGTCTTTCTTTATATGTGGGCTGGACTCACAACAGAAAGCAGGCCAGACCCATCTGTTTGTTTTGGTCCTTCGGTTGGCTTCGGCCCAAACTAGAAAGCCCAAACATTAACGGTATGGCTTGGTTGAGGTTTCCATTTTCATATAGTGTGCTTGTTTTGTTTCTATATTTTTCACATATACTCCTTCAAAAAAGTCAAAACAAATGAATGAGTTACTTACATAGGTCTAAATACCAAATTTTAGGTTCGGAGTTAAGGTACGACTTGGAAAGTTATTAGGCACCCAAGACCGCTCGGCTTGTGGGCTAGTCTCTATTATAAAACTAAAATAAATATTCTTAAGTTTATGACTAACTTGAGATCCACATCAAACAATAAAATCTCTATGCATGAATTTATGTGAGCTTACTTGATATCTTCACTCACTTTAAATAAAGTAACTCCATGTGGTCGTAGCATCTAAAAAAACTTGTTCATAGAAAAAATCTCAAATTTATTTTCTTGTGTATGTCTACAACTAAAAAAATAATCTAATTATTTTTCTTTGTTCTCACTCCCACTATTTCTCTCTCCTTTAGCTTGTAGTCTTTGTTTTCAGGCACAGCTCTCTATGGCTGTACTTTTCTCTACCGCAGGCGGCAGTCACGCTCTCTCCAAATTCACCTCACATGCATGTCACGATTTATAGAACACAACTCACGTCTCTTAATTCACTTGGGACTCCTGTCCATACTGGTCATACTGAGCTAAATATCCCTTGACACATCTACTTTTGGTTATTTTGACCTGGGTTTTAGTTCCCCATGTTTTGCTAATCTCATCTTGGTGGAGGCTGCTCAGCTTTGGTGGGCATCTTGCTTTATATGTGGGCTGGACTCACAACAGAAAAGCAGGCCAGACCCATCTGTTTGTTTTGCTCCTTGGATTGGCTTTGGCCCAGACCAGAAAACCCAAAAATTAACAGTATGGGTTGGTTGAGGTTTCGATTTTCATAGTGTGCTTGCTTTTGTTTCTATGTTTTTCACTTGTACTCCATCCAAAAAGTCAAAACAAATGAATGAGTAATTTAATGAATAAATGTGGTTCATGCAACTTGTAGAACAGAACAGGAGAGAAATGATACAATTCTTGTCCCTCTCACTCTCAAAAAACAAAACAAAACAATGGGTCCCGTTGCTGAATAATTTTACACAAAACAGAGGGTCGAATAAAAATTATATATTGGTTGCCGTAAATTGAGCAAGAAGAGTAGGGTTTGAAGGAGACATCAAAGAGGGGGCAGAGAGTCAAAATAAACGTGGGCGATTGTGTGTCATGCCTTTGAATTCTTTATCACAATATTGTTCTTCTTTGACTCAGCTCAGGCCTCTCTTATAGTTTTAGTTTTGTATGCGTCCTTCTTTCCGTCTTTTTCCCCCTCATGGGCAGCAAATTGGATACGAAGATTGTTTGTATTTTACTACTAAATTTTTGGTATTAGTCCAAACACATGCTACTTTTTTCAGACGGCAGAAGTAAAATACAAAGGAATGTTCAAACGATTGTAATGCTGCCGACATTACAAATATGAAATATGTCGCCTTTTTTAAGAGGGAGATTGAATTTAATCTCTTAGTGGAATATCACTATCAAACTCATAAATTTAAAATGCTCCCATTATAGAAATTATGAATTTGTTGTGATATCACGTTCGAACTCATGAATTTAAAATGCTTTCATTAAGACCACTTTTGATATCACTTTTTCTCAATTATAGGGATAGTCCAAAAACAAAAATTTAAGATTCTCCTTTCTCTTAGTCATTTTTTCCTTTTGCTTTTATATATATATATATATATATATATATATATATATATATATATAGTGGAGTCATGATTTTAAAAATTGAAATGGTTAAAGAACCGGAAAAGTGTTTAATTTTTCTTTTTCACCAGTTTTGGTAATTTTTTAATAGACCAAATTAGGGTCTGATTTTCAGTTAAAGCAGATGATCCAATCTAATTTTTAAAACCATGGGTGAAATGTTTTTATAGTTTATATTATTAGTCTAATGTTAAAATCACATTGAGCGAGTGTTGGCACCTGCATGCTGCCTGTTAAAACTATTTTGATGCTAAAGTCAACAATCACAATGATGAAATATTTTTAGGATCTATCTCTTTCCTTGGCATATGGAAGGGGCAAGTGTATATATAGGGCTCTTCATGTTTGCCCAATTGCCCCACATACCCGATGATTGCGATTGTGGAGCACATTTGGGGCGGAGATTTGGCTTGATGTCTCGGGAACATATGCCCATGTTTGAATGTGCCATTTTTGGTGCATGAATATTTCTCATGTGCTATAATAATTTAGTCTTTCAAATAGGATTGGGTTGTTTATAACTCATTCCATTAATGTGATTTTATAAAATTAAAAAAAAAAAAAATTGACACTTGACATACTGGAAAAATATAAAGTATAACACATTAAGTAGTAAAGAAGAATAAGATTTGTAAGAATAAGATTTGTATTCTTATTCGTATGACCTCGCATAATTTGAAACCTAAATCTGTAGTTTACGCCAATGTAATTTAATCTTTTTACAAGTTTGTAAGAATCCAAGTGAAACTGGAAAAGTGAAAATAAAATCAAATATAGGTTGACATAGTCTAAATGCTACCTTTCATTTTTTTACAAATTTTTGTGGGGAAGCCAATAAGTTTCTCACTTATTTACCTTCTTCAAACTCTTTTTCAGAAACTCTTGATTGATTTTTACCCTTCATGTTTGGTAATTGGTATTAATTAAATGGAATTACAGTAGAATTACAGAGGTCAATTCTACTTAGATAATTTTCCTTCTATAATTTTATTTATTTATTGAAATTCAATTCATTAGCTTTCAATATATATATATATATAAATCCCAATCAAAGACATCACTTGATTTTGGAGGGGGGAAGATATTTATGAGATTAACTGTGTGGGTGTGTCTAACTAGTTTATGAGCTACAATAGCTTCCCTCCTTATACATGAGATTTTTCCCTTTGTTCAAAATTTTGCAACAGGAGATCTGTATCCATAATTTCCTTGCCCAGCCAAAAGTTATATAAATCTGAAATTTTCTGATCCTTGAGTTTAGAACCTATCTTGAATGTACTTCGAGAATGATGCGTCATAATTTCCAAGTCTAAAAGTCTTAATATATAAGGATAAAGTTTAGCTATAAAATTAGTTGTAACCTTAGACTACAACTTTACTCGATAAAATAAACATTACTACATATTTTGAAAATATAACCGTTAAATTACATGTTCTTTATGTTCTTAATACACATGTCAAATTTTGTGTTAATTAGTAATTTATTACTATATGATCTATAAACTTATATTTTATGTATATTTTTAAACTACAAAAACTTGTAATTTAAACAATTTATTGATAACATAGTTATTGATATTTAATTTTCTAGAAATTTTGCAAGCATGCATAATATAAGAAAAAGATGTAATCTAATGGCTTGTCAAAATTCACCTCTAATAAAAATATATTGAGTAATGTTGTAGTTTAAGACTATAACTAATTTTGTAACTAAACTTTGTCTAATAAATAAATAACCGCCCTCAATTCAAGAATGGACCACATTGCTACATCTCCAGGACATGGCTGTCATTGGAAGTCCCTTTGTCGTTTCTAATGATAGCCCCCACACCCGAGGACTTCAGCTTGGAAAACATCCACGTTCAATTTGAACATATCATCACTTATCTACAAGCAGGTAGCTCTCTTCTCACGCTACTATCTTGTGAATGTGCACCACAATATTCAACCAACAATGTCAAAGCTGCTTGAGCAGTTCTTTTAGACTCCACATCTTTACCCCTCATGTACTTTTAGATTTCTGCCCTTCCAACTATATGATGCAACCATTAGAAACCGCTCAAATCTTATTAGAAATTGCATTGTAGATTAGTCTTTCCATGATTTTGAACCTATTCTTTTTTAAAGTTGTACCATCTAATTTTAACTACTGGAGTCATTCTAACTTAAAAAAAATAAAAAAAAATTGAATTTGGTCATTTTCTTCTGTGTAATTTTCTTAATATTACATGTGTTATGCCCATCAAAATAAGTTTGATACATCTCAAAAGATTTTGATATGTATTTTTTAGTTAATAAATGTTCATCACTTGACATTGTTGAATGATATTTGTTAATGAGAAAAACTGTTACACATACTCTGTTACACACACATTTACCCATACGAAAAATAAAAAACTGAAATCATGACTTGAAGTCATGATTTTCAACTTGAAAATGTGACTTTAAGTCATAATTTCCGTTGATTTTTCATGTGTAAATTTGTATGTAGCAGAATGTGTGTAATTAATACTATTCTTTATTATTTTCAAAAAAAAATACTATTCTTTATATATATTTTTTATTTTTTTTTTAGAGAAACAATATAATACTGCTCTATTAGTTAGATTAAAGATGCCATTTTTTTTCTCCGGTTATTGGTAAGCCAAATTTGGATTTATTCCTTTGCAGGGCAAAAAAATATGACCGTGATGGAAGCGATTTATTATATAGTTTTTTTTTTTTTTTCAATAGAAAATAATTATTATATAGTTTGAGAAAGGAAAAATAAAACCTTAAATTGGTTGAAAAAGGTCTTATATTTTCTGTACATTTGGTTGACAGGAAAAGGTACGTTCCAGTGTGAACTAATTAAGTTTTTTGCAGGAAATATTTCGTCCCAAATCTTATCTGACAGTTTTAGCAAGTTTTTTTTTTTTTTTTTTGGGAAAGTTTGAACAATTTTTCTGTTAAGGGTCTGTTTAAGATCTGCTTATTTTGCTGAAATTGAAAACTTTTTGCTGAAAGTACTGTAAATAAAGGTAAAGTTAGCTGAAATAGTACAGTAGAACCCAAAAATAGAACCAAAAAGTGCAGTGTAACCTATAAATAGTAGCAAAAATAAACTAAATAGTAAAATAAGTTGACTTTTTAAGCTGGAGCCAAATATACACTAAGGGTCTTTTTAAGCTAGCCAAACAAATACAAAGTCTTTTTGTAAACCAAACCGGCAAACCCTTCTGGAAAAAGTAATAAAATAAACTTTCCTTCACTCAACTTTCTTAGGACATATTTTCTTGCAAAACCTTCGTTTCAATCAAGTACGTACTCCTTAAGTCATGCTATTCGTCATCTCGAAGAAGACTCTTTAATCCGATTAGGGTAAGAAACTGACGTTAGGGTAAGAATCCATTTACCAGAACTTACGTTTTGTGTTGATCTAAATATTAAAAGAAAACAGGGTTTTGCTTTTCCTGAACCCAAAAAAAAAAATTAATAATAAAATAAAATAAATAAATAGATAAATCTAAAATCAGAGGGGAAGAGTTTTAAAAGTGAATAAAATTTATTATCTAAACTGATATTGAAGAACCTTCTCCAACTCATTACATAGGTACTAGGTAACGAGTTAGATGATAATCCATGAGTAATTAAATGACCGATTAAGTAAATCTAAATCAATCTTATGAATAGTTAGTTCAAGTGATTAAAAACACAATGATCATTTGGATTATACAGTAGTGGTTTAGAGAGAATTCCTTTAAAATTAACCTTCGAAACTGCATTTTTTAATGAGTATTTGTATCTCTTTTTTTTGTTTTTTTTGTTTTTTTTTCTTCTTCTTTGTTTTGGTTGCTTCGAGTCTAAAACTTGTCTTTGAAGAAAAGTAAACGAACAGAGAATATTTGCCCAAATAGTTGAATAAGGAGTCAAATAGTTCAAGTGCGTAGTAGACCAACCACTTGGGTTTGGAAATGGGAGTAATCCCATTCAATGACATTCTTGTTTGGTTGGATTGTAATTGGCCAAGTCTTTTCCTAATCAAAAGTGAGATTACAATATTTACATACACGACTAGACCACTAATCCAGAAAAATGGATCCATCTCAAGTAAGGTATAGGTAAAGTCAACATCCAACAAAACAACGAAGAAATGACAATTAATCAACAATGACTCTGCTTTGACAATTTATTTTTTTTAATCTTTTTCATTTAAAGATCTTTGTCCCAATATGTGAGACATAAGATATTATGATAAATTTTTTGGTCTTAATCTTTTGGAATATTGAGAAGCAGACATCCCATATATTTGAAGGCCAACCGCTAAGTCTAGGATAAAAGAGGTGAACTTTAACGGACACCCAAAAAATAAAAGTGGTTCATTTACAAATATTCTAAAGAAAAGCCATTAATTGAATTAAAAAAAAAATTATGTAATGATGTTTACTTAGAAATAGGAATAATTATTACAAAACACATATGAAATTGTATTGAAATAACTTTTTCTATTCATTTTGATGATAACGCAAGAAGAAAAGCCTTGAATTTATATGTCTCACTTACCATTTTACTATCTCTAATTAGATAATAATATAATAAATATCTGTCTTTTTTCTCAAAATAACTATCTCATAAATGTAAAAAGGGGAAAAAATATTAAATTATAATAAATACAAAATCACCTACTTTTTCTTTTTCTTTTTTCGTTTTTTATACAAAATAAAAATTCTACACTAGCCTAATCTAAGTGTATATGTGTGTGAAACTTTCTCCTAAAGACTTGAACCCCGGCCCTTACCTCCCACCCCACAAGCCAATGTTTCCAAATCTCTTTCATAAAGGATTGAATTCATATTTTAAATTTAAATTAATACATCAAAAAGAAGTTTGTAATTTTTTTTTAATTTATTATCATAATGTAATTCGATTGATAGTTAGGAGAGAGAGAAAGAGAGAGAGAGAGAGATTTTCAATAGCCAACAATTGCATTTGGGATTTTTTTTTCAACTATTAAATTTCTTAAGAAATAATATTATCAACCTTTTAAAAAGGAACAACTATTTCTCATTTTAAAGAATATTTATTTTTTAAGAATAACTATTCCTTATAATGAAAACACAACCAAATAACTTAACGATTATTATAAAGGAATAAAAATTCCATTCCTGAATCTATTCCTACATACCAAAAACAACCAAATAAACAATATTATTACAAAGGAAAGTAATCTATTCCTTAAGGGTTTTTTTTTTTTTTTTTGAGAAAAACATTAGCCATTTCATTACAAAAAGAACTAAGGGATTACATCAATGAAAACTAAATAAGAGATGTCTAGTGGAACGAACTTCAACCAAACTAAGAGAGGGGAGGACTTCCTTACTCTTTTGGTTAAGGCATGGGCATAGAGTTGCCCTGTCGCCTGGTATGAGAGAAGGAACAGGTTTGAAACTTGAAATAGACTTACAGTTAGGCCTATCTAAGGGTTAGTCCGGTTCAGGTTTGTGCCCAACCCAGAACCGACCCGACTACGTCGAGTCTCCAACATCCAAACTCGTCGCCGACCGTTAGATGAGTTGGTTCGGGCGACTCGGATATCAGGTACGGATTGGTCTGTGGTCGATCAAACTCAGGGAAGACAAAATAAGGTCAGAACTGGCTGAAATCTGCTAGATCTGGCCGAAACATGGCCAAATCAAGCAAGATTTCTAAACGTACTCACCAAATCTTGAAGAGATCTCGACGACTTCTCGAAGAGATCTTGTCGGATCCCAACGGATTTGCCGAGAAATGATTGGAAATCCTCATACCTGAGAAAATCAGTGGGTGTTTCCGATATATAGGCGGTTAGATTGGTTGGAATCGGATTTTGAAGAGGAAACCCGTCAATCGACCCGCCGGTCTCGGTTTTTGGAGGTTGAAACCCACTACTGACCATCACCAGTGTCGGGTCGGCTGGTTTTGGGTACGGATCAGACGGTTCGCCTCGGGTTGGTCGGGTACAAGCTCTAGTGGATAGCCCTACTTATAGTCTTTGATGATATGACCAATACAAGAACAATCCGAACACTCTCCTGATAAGGCCTTAAATACAATTTTCTAATCTCCTTCAATGACGACCCGGTGCAGTCCCAATTCCATAGAAAAAATTGCTACTCTCCTTACTGCCAGAGCCTCCAAAATTCAACACTTGCTGGTATGGTAATCATTTCTGCTAGGGATGCCATCACTTCTCCATTTTCATTCTTGACCACAACTTCAATTCCATCTTCATCCGATTACCCAAACATAGCCCCATCATAATTAACTTTGTAAAAATCTAGGCTTGGTGCTTTCCATTTCACGCCAGCAGGTGGTGCCGAGGGAGGTTGCCTTAATCGTTTGGCTTGAAATTCAAGGAGTAGTGTTTGTGCTGCCTCAAAAATCTTACTAGGAGGGATGCATGGCTCTTTGAATCTGTTCTTATTCCTTCTATACCAAATGAACCATGCCACAACCATGAAGAGCTCCAAATTTTCCTGGTGTTGTCCAATCATACATACCAGATCCAAGAATGAAGAGAACTCATGAACATCACTTTGAAGGGCATTGAATTTAGGTCCCCATATTGGTTGAATTGCTACACAGTTCCATAAGGCATGGAGAGTAGATTCCTCATGCTCTTCACAAGCGCTGCATAATGCAGAGTCAAGCACTTTTCGGCGATGCAGATTCTTCAATGTTGGTAAAGCCTCAGAGCAAGCACTCCAGCAAAATATTCTCATTTTATTTGGAATTTTTAACTTCCATATACGACTCCAAAAAGCCTTTTGCGTTGCTAAGCTTGAGCTAGATGCACCTTCAATGGTTTCCAATTAGCAAAGAAGTTGGTAACCTATTCTAATCGTGTATGAACCACATTTGCTTCGCGGCCAAACTAGTATGTCATCTTGGGCAGTTCAGCAGGTCGAAATGGACATAATTTTCTGCACTAAGAAAGGAGCAATGGAATTTCTCAGTAGCTCTACATTCCATTCCCTTGAATCCGAATCCATCATGGCAGAGACTGTGGAATCGTTGAGAGCATCTAACCTGCAAGGTACTGTGTTTGAAACTTACCAGGAATCCAATTACCATGGAACAAGCAAACCTGTTTGCCATCACCGATTCTCCATAGCATCCCTTTCTCGATGACAGGTCTTGCCTTGAGAATACTTTGCCATGCGAAAGAGCCATTTGAGTTTTTTACATCAAACTACGATCCTAATGGGAAGAACTTAGCACTGAACACCCTGAAAAATAGTGAGGTCCTATCAGTATGCAGCCTCCACACTTGTGTGGCCAACATCGCTTCGTTGAATTTGACAAAATCTTTGAACCCTAATCCTCCATCAGATTTGTGTTTGCATAATGTCTCCCAATTCTTCTAGTGAATTTTTCTATGATCACCACTCTCCCCCTACCAAAACTTCTGAATAAGCATTTCAATGTCATGACATAATCCCACCGGTAATTTGAAACAGCTCATAGCGAAAAGGGTGGTCTTGTCTCGGTTAATTTACTGCCCCGAGTCTTGTTCATACACCACCAAGATGTCTTCAATTACTTCCAAATCTACCAATCTTGCTAGGAAAAATAGCAAGCTGTCATCTGCAAAGAAAAAAAGAGTAATCTATGGACCATTTTTGCATAAGGAGTAACCTCGGATATGACTTTCTTGGGCTGCCTTTTGTAACATTATGTTTAGCCCTTTAGAACACAATAAAAAGAGGTATGGAGATAGAGGGTCGCCTTATCAGATTCCTCTTGTTGGGACTATGTCTCCTTTCGGTTCAACATTCACCAAGATTGAATAGGAAACTGTGCTAATACAATAAAAAATGAGATTTATCCATGCTTCACAAAAACTCATCTTCTTCATGATTTCTGTCAAAAATCGCCACTCCACTCTATCTTATGCTTTGCTCATGTCCAATTTAAGTGTCATGAAATTTGCTTTCTTTGATTTCTGTGTCTTCATGTGATGAAGCATCTCGAGCGCTATCAAGATATTGTCTGAGATAGCTTTGTTAGATTGAAACACACTTTGAGATTCAAAGATGATGTTAGGGAGAACTTTTTTAAACCTGTTTGCAATAACTTTTGAAACAAGTTTGTAAATAGTATTAGATAATGCTATAGGTCGAAATTCAGAAACTCTAGATGGACTTTTAACTTTGGGAATTAGAGTGATGAAGGTGCGATTAATAGATGAGGGAATAGAACCTGAATTCAAACAGGTCAGCACTGCTTGAGAGATTTCCTCCCCAATGCGTAGCCAAAATTTCTGAAAAAATAAGGGGGGGTAATCTATCTAGCCCGAGTGCTTTAAGCTAGGCTTGTTCAACCACCGCCTGCCATTGATAGGACCGCCCTTCGCCGCACCAAGCCGACCGCCATAGAGCACCACCGCAGGTGTTCGACGCAGTGGTCAGCAACGTTTTTTGAATACTGACACTAGTAGGTGCGACAAGTGGTGATGAGTTTTGCCCACCAATGAGAACCGCACCGCACTGCTTATATAATATGTGTGTTTTTCAAAGGAATGGAGAGTTCAGAGAATGAGAGGATAAGAGGAGATACAGAGAGAGAGGCGGCTGAGTTTGAAGGAAGAAGAAGAAGAAAAATGAAATAAATAGGGTTTTGTTATATATCACAAAATGATGTCATTTTGAGTGTTTTAAAAAACAAAAAAATTTGATATTAAAACGACACGTTTTGGACTTAACATTATTTTAATAACATGTTCAAAACGGCGTTGTTTTATCCTAGGTTAAAAATTCAACTTTCCCATTTATATATCAAACTGATTACACGCTCTCTCTCTCATCACAACCTTCTCTCTCCTCAGCCTTTGCCGCCCACTGCCGCTTGAAGCCATAGTCCTCAATTGCTCAATGCTACCATTCTCCACATGTTCACCTTTCCTCTCTCCTTTTTTTTCAAAGCAATTCTTTGGAAGTTTCTGAAGATGGTTTTGATGCTATATACGGCTACAAGCTACTATGCTTCTCTAGTCCTCCTCCTAGCATGTGAATTTATTTGATAATTAATGCCTAGGCTTTTATGCTTCTTTTGATTGTGAATTTGTTCAAGGAATTTTTGTGGGTATTAGAGAAATATAACGAATATGTTTGTTTCTTTGTTTATTTATTTTCATTTTTATGAATATTTGAGTTGTTGAATGTTTCAATCATGTGGGTTGTTTAATCTATGGTATGGTTGTTTTTTTTTTTTTTTTTTTTTTAACCGAATTAATCGCACCGAACAAAAATGGTGCACCACACCTTCTGTAGACTGGTTCCCACCCCTTTGCAAGGGAGGTGCGGTTAGGGATGAGGGAAAACTGCTACTATAGGTGCGGTGCAAAAAAACCCCCAAAATTGGCCACACCGCACCATGTACAGACCAACTTTAAGCGGTTCCATACAATTCAGTCTCATCAACTTCAGCTTTCACATACTTTGCTGTGAGCAAAGAGTTCACTTCATCCGTAATCAACTCAACACCATCGAAATTGTGTCTTAAAAAAATAAGCCTTTACCTCCCCCCTCCCCCTCACTCTTATAAACTTCTCACAAATAGTCATTTGTAAACTAAGGGGATAATTTTTGGTAATAGATAGGAAACCAAGCAAGACAACACTTGAGAATGGATTGGACTAAGCTCATTGTGTGCATAATCATTCGGGTTGGCCAAGCCCAAAACATCTAACATTTCCCATTTACACACAACGTGCATGAGACAACCATGCATTTTTCATATCAATCTCTAACATCATTTATACCTGGTGAATATGCCATACAACCATCGAGTTCAACTATCCATTTTTTAAATATTCCAATTTTATGGTTTGTTTTGCTATGAACTCTTAGGATTAGTCGCACTTCTTGATTTAGGAGTGAGGGCTTAAGCATGGTTTTAAAAATCGATACTGTCAAAAAGTCAGTTTTGGTCCCGATTCTCAGTTTTACCCAGTTTTTGAACGGTTTTGGAGCTTTTTACCAAACCTGATTGGTGCCTAGTTCCTTGCACCAGTTGAACCGGCCGGTCCAGTCTAGTTTTTAAAATTAGGCTTAAGTCATACTTGGAACAAAATGAGGTGCCTAAAACCCTTACTAATTCTCTAAAACCACTGTCATGGTGTATTTATAACCTTGAGAAGCAAATATACCCAACGAAAAAAGACTTCTCTTCAAATCTAGCATGTTATGAACATTAGTTGAAATCCTAGCAATATCTTCATTCTTCATACATCTTAGATTCTTAATTCTCACAATTCATTTTCCCACAACCTTATAGGTTACATTATATATGTCCCATTAGGAGTTCACCACTAATTGACTAATAGGTAGGAAACCAGTCTCTTTTGAGAGTTAATAAGACAAAGTTGAATTAAGAACTCTAGTATCACCAGAGTAACTAGTAGATAGCTAGTAAAACATTCTCATTACCCTCAAAATTCTCATCTGCAAACTAGTTGTATCACTAATATCAAAAATCTTTTTTTTTTTTTTTTTTCACTTCGAATAATGTGCATTCATTTTTCAGTGCCCTTTATTTATATAATAGTAATATGTACCCTTTTTATATCTAGATTTGCCTCAATTGCTACTAGACTCCATTTCATTAGATCCACCATTGACAGTAAGACCTTCAACCTGATTATTTCCCCAATTTTTAGAAACCTTTTTCTTTAACTCCTTAAATTCATATAACATTATACCAACATAGTGTTCGAAAGGAGGTAATGAACACAGCAATATTATGGATGAATCCTAGTCCTCTACTCTGCGATCTTAAGTTAGGAATAATTATATTAAATTCATCTATATGGTGAGATATGGGTGTACTTTCTTTTATCCAAATGGTGTATAGTCGTTGCTTCATATACATACAATTTGTTAGACCCTTGGTCATGTACCAACCTTTTAGCCTAAGCCACAATCTTGTAGATGTATTCTCCTCTACAACCTCTCTCATAACATCATCTGGTAGAGATAACTAAATTAAACTATTTACCCATTCCAAGAGATAATTTTTTCTTTTCTGATAGCATTGCTAGCAAAGAATCCTTGCCCTTCAATGCATTCCCCAAATCTCGTTGCATTACCAAAGTACACGTCTTTATACTTCACAAACTAAAATCATTCTTCCCATTATTATTTTTAAATCTCAAATGTTGCTGAAGAAACGTTGTTGCTATCCCCAAAAATCCAAGTAAACTGATAACTACACAACCTAATAGATTTGATAACTATTGCAGTCAATTGATTGAACAAAGAACTAAAAAGAAAAACTAAATATAATCCCTTAATCCAAACAAAAGAACCCACTACTTTGATACCAATTTGTTGAGATAGAGGTAGTTTTGATACTTATTTGTTGTGTGTAACTAAATGATAGTGGGATTATACAAATTTTAATGGATTATACAATCACACATGAAATACTTAGATTTATATGGTTGGGCCTTAGGCTTACATCTATGGGCAGCATCTAGCAGAAAGTTTCACTAACAAAGTAGGAAAATTACACACACACATATATATATATATATATATATATATATATATATATTATATTTGGCATAACTCCATAAGAGTTATACATTTTTTAAGTCATAGCTTTCCAAATGATCAAACAAATAAAAAGAAAACATTATTATTCATTACATCATTAAAACTTAATTAATTAATAGCATCTTCATTATCTCTCTCCTCATTAAATACTTCTTGCATCTTTTTTTCTCTCTCCTTATTAAATCTTTTACTGTCATCCCTTTTTCTTTGTAATTTTTTCTCCCCTAAATAAAATTTCTATCACTTTTCTCATCCCTTTTTCTAAAAATGTTCAAACAAAAATATTCATGACAAGTGTTGCAAATAGCGTCAGACAACTACAACAAGACCACAAGTTTCTTGGTTTGGGAGGCTATGGTTATAATTCTCTCAACTTTTATGCTTTAGAAAAGTTAACACAATCATTTTACAGAAAAAAATTGAAATAATTGCGGCTACCATGATGCTTTATATGTGTGTATGTGTGTGTTCTAAAGCAAAGTCGGCTAGGATAGTTTGTAAAGTTAGGTTAGCCTCATATCATAGTCGGCACAAGTAATATTATTACGAGGGCAATTATTTGACGTGTCTAAATTCTAATAGTACACCAGACCCAAGCCTGTTTCTATTTCGAGGGTTAGATGAACGGTGTTGACCAACTCAAAGCCACATGAACATAAGAGCAGCTGCATCAGGCCGTATAAAATTCTTGTCTATTTTGCAAGAAAAACATACTTTTTCTATTTTACACACTCACTTTTACAAAATATACACATCAGTTTATCTATTTTATCATTTATTTTATTTAAATAATAATATTTTTTTAATTTTTTATTATATCAAACAAACCACTACCCACATGGCCCCACTCACCTTTTTCTTTCTTTGTTATGAGAAGAAGATAGATGAGAGAGCGACCTGACGGGGAGAGAGAAAAAAAAGAATAAAAAAATCATTTGCACATGACCAGTAACTGTGCATATATGCACGGTTACTGTTCATTTGCAAAGTAGTTTTGTATATTTGCACATTTTTACAAGTACTGATGTGAGTGTTTTTTGGGTTAAAATGTGTAAAATTGAGCACTTTTTGTATTTTGCAAATTTTTGCAACCACTGATATGGTTGCTCTAACTATTAGACATATATTTGTGTTCATGAAACACATTGAATGTTCATATTGTAATATAAAAAAGATGGGGTCGCACTTGCACCAAAGCGAGGAAAGCTATATTATAGTATGGTTTAAAAAAATTATATACTTATTTGTGTTCATGTCTAATATGTTTTTGAAATTGTTCAATTAATATTCTAGGATCAAATTGGAAGAATTATGGCCTATTTGGATTGAGGGGAAAAGAGGGGGAGTGGAGAGGAGATGAGTAAAGTAGTGTTACCTGAAAATAGGCAAATTTGGGTCAATTCTATTTTACTCTACTCTACTCCCCTTCCATCCCCATTAATCCAAACAGACCATTAATAAGTACACAATCAAGTAGCTTGGAAGTAAATTTAAGTGCAAGTATATAATGGACATTCAATAATGTTTATTCATGTCTCAAGGCATGTCTGGGGTTTGGGGTTTTGGACCAATCCTTTCTCGTTATACTTATGTACGGATATGAATAATTTTTGAAGAAAATATAGAGATACAGGAGTTGAAGGATGAAATATCTATTTTAAAGGAACAATTGGTTTACTTTATTTGAGAATTTCAAACACATCCTAATACTGGCTTTTTATAAATTTATTTAGGGTCTGTTTGGTTGGAAAAGTAGAAAAATAAGAAGATAGAAAATTGGGAAAATAGCAGAAATTTAGTTTTCTCTCATATTTGTTTAGTTGAGATGATGAAAAAGTAGAGAGATGGAAAACTCATTTGCTTGATTGAGAAGAAAAATGAAGTTATTATGAATTTATAATTATATCCTTATTAAATAAATAAAATATTGTTGATGATCATTTTGGAAGCCAAAAAAGAAAGAGGGAGCCCAGCAACACAGGCCGAAAAGAAGTTGGCAAATAGATAGAAAAAAGAACCATTAAGGCCAAGCGGCAGAAATAATGGATCACAAGTCCATAAAATAAATAAATGGGTCTTGAGGAAGCAAATGGGCTCAAAGGAGCTCGGGAAGAGAGAAATAGCAAATAGCAAACCCATGGGCAGTGTATGATGTAGAAAAGTGAGAATGGACCGCGACAGGCCCAAAGCAAAGCAAGCAAAGAGAGTAAAGGGTTGATGGCAAGCCCACGAACCCCAAGGATGAGTATGAGGTAATTGGGCCAGGAAAGCCCAATGAAATTAGTAAAAGCCCATGGGAACACAGAGTTAGAAAAAGGGCCGAGGAAGCCCAAGAAAAGCAAATGGGCCAAGGACACCCAAGAGAAAACAAAAGGGACACAGGAGCCCATAAGTAAGAAAACCAATGGCCATGCTAAGCCACTGGGAAAGAATGAATGGCAGACCTAAAGAGGTCCAGCAGGATTGAGTTATTGCAGTAGGAATGACAAAGTGATATGACAGAAAATTATGGCAATCAAAGAATAGACTGAAAGAAGGCAAAACCCAACATCAAGCAAAGCCTAACACCTAAGGGGAGCGGGAAATCATAAAGAAACCCACATAAAAGGTCAAAGAAGGACAACAGATTGTGCAGGCAAGCCTCCAAACCGTGACGAACGCATGAGCAACAGGCAAATTTTGGACATATATGAAAGGGAGGCACGCGCAAGGCTCAGGCACCACCAGCCTGTACCCAGCCAATATGGGACATGGTGGGGTCATAGGTCAGGGGTAAAAGGGCATGGTTTGGCGGTGGGAAGAGAGGAAAACCTATTCTGCAGTTCCTGCTCAAACTCTTTTAGGGGGTACGTCTTACTAGGATGACATACCGCCCAAAAGAAGCAAGGTTGAGTTGGAACCACCAGGTGCATGCCATGAGGGATAAAGAGAGAGAGCACCTACACCGTGGTAGGAAAGGGTGCCACGGCAAACTAATAAATAAAATAGCTTTCTTTTGTCTGTAAATGTGGAGTGGCACACAGACGGACCAGTGGTGGTCGGTAAGTACACACAGACCAGACAAAGGTGGTTAAGGGCTAAAATAGTAAAATCTGATCACGGCAGGCACTATATAAGGAGACCGTTGCCGTGCCCAGAAGGGGGCAAGAATCGTCTGGGAGGAATCACAAAAAATAGAAAAACAAGTGTAAAAGGAAAGAAAGAAAAGATAAGAGGAAAAACTAAAAATAAAGAAAGAAGAAAGGAAAAAAACAGAGAGTTAGACCGGCAGGCATGCACCAGTAGGTTGATTTCCCTCTCTCCCTCTCAAAATCCTGCTCTCTGCCAAAAGCAAGAAAAAGGGGTTTTCCTCCAGGCACCAACCATTCAGATCCGCTTTCCTCAAAGTAATTAACTTCCATGGCAGGATTTTCCCTGGGAGGTTGATTGCGTTGAGTAGAAGCATTCTTCCCTCTGTGGTCTTGGTCCTGCAGACTGGATTTGCTTTGATTTCATTCTTCTCTTGATTAACCCATGTGCTGACCATTTATTAACTTACTGTCTTTATTAAAAATAGTTATCATTATTATGATTGTCTCTTTTAAATTAAGGATTAATTGTTTACTTGAGTTGAGAGACCGAAGTAAACTTTTTTGTTTTATTATCATGTTTGCCTGCTATAAATCATCTAAAATAACTCTGTCTGCCGTAAGCATGTTCCTGGTAGACAAGGCATAACTTGCGCACAAGCCGGACCAAGTTGAGTTGCAATTGGACTGGTCTCAACTCCCTTACTCAGAACATTTGGGCCTAGTACCACAGGAGGCTTCCCAGCCCAATACAACAAAAAAGGCCCCAACAAAGATAACACATTTTTTTATTAAAAAATTGTGTAGTATGGATGGTACTTACGCACTATAAAAAAAAAAAAAATAAAAAAAAAAAAGTTCAAGAACCCAACACTTTTTCATCAAAAAAAAGAAAAAAGAAAAAAAGAAGCTAACTAACTAATTGTTAAGAAAATTAAGGATAAGCAAACAAGAATATAAAAAGAAAAGATCAGCACAAAAGAAAAAAGAAACCGAATGAACTTAGAAATTGAAAAAGACAAAAGAAGCAAAGAAGAAAAGGACAGAAAAGTTCAACACATCTAAACATTAGGCTGGGGTAATATCATCCAAAACATGGCTAGGTAATTTCGTTTGAATTTTCTTTTCGAATTGGAAGGATTGAATTTTGGTAGGCCCAGAGAGAAGACTTTCAAGCCCTAAAAATTTTCTCCCACCTTTTTCCTCCCAACCAAACACACTCATTACCCATTTTCTCTCTCCCATGTTCTATCTACTTGGTTTTCAAACAAACAAACCCTTAATGTATATTAATGTGGGACAAGACATGGGGTTTAAAATTTTAACAATATACCAAAGAAATTTCTAAAAATTATATAACTTTTTTGCTTTCTTTTATGAAAAATGTCTAATGTAATGGCTAGAAGAAAGTGTTAGTCACATCTATACTTATACCCCAAAGCAACTAGTCAAGTTATAATTAGAGTTTTTTTGTAATCACTTATATACCTAAAAAAATTACCTAATAAACACTATCTGTGGGACTCCTTAAGTTTGAGGCAAAATTTATGATTAACATATATATATATATATATATATATATATATAGAGAGAGAGAGAGAGAGAGAGAGAGAGAGAGAGAGAGAGAGAGGACAAGCACACACACAAATGATATATGTAATACTTTGACCAATATATATCATAAAATGTCAATTGTGTGAATACTAGCTAATTGTTATTTAAATGTGGGTTCCAGTTAACTCAACTAGTAAAGTCTTTGATAGTTGAATAAGAGATTTGAGATTCAATTCCCGCCTAAACAAAAACTGATTAGTGTCTTGGTTTGATGAAAAAGAATTATCGTTAGGAGCGGACGTTATAGGTTGAAACTCTCAAAAAAAATTGTTATTTAAATGTTAGAGAACCCATAAAAGGTATCAAGCATATCCATTATTGAATTTATTTGCTATGTAAGCTACGTTGTAATTTTTTCATAGTAAAAACTCCACTTATAATTCTCATATAATTAGATAAACCTCAAGTATAGCTTATATCGGTTTTTTATTAACTCATAAAATGATTAAATTATAACAATTTAATACCATATAGAAACCATTTGTGCGTCCAAACTTTTAGAGGTTAACTTGAAAATAATTATTATATAATTATTTCAAATACCATTACACATTTTTATAATCATTAATGAGATACTACACAATATATATATATATATATATATATATATATATATATATATATATATATAATTAAGATAGGTAACATTATGATTTGAACTTAACTTTTGGTTCTTTATTTTGCCTTTTTTTTTTTAATTTTCTTTTTCTTTTTCTTTTATAACATTTGAGCCTTAAATTTATTGATATAATATAAAATATTTTCCTTATATTTTTTAAACGAAAATTGACATATGAAGAGATATATAAGAATTAGTTGACTTTAAAATTTTTTTTTTTTTTTTGAGAAATACTTATAACATACTGCTAACTCCGCAGCTCGAACCGTTTTCCCTCTAAACCTCCAAGTATTTTGTACATGAGGAGGTGTCAATTTAGCTACAAGGCCTTTGGCGACTTTAAACTTAATACTAAATACTAAAAGTGTCATTTGAATAGTATACGTACATAATCATTTCAACTACCGCATATTAAGTTAGATTTTTCTCCAAACGAGATCACATCTATCCTACTCTTAATCCCTTTTCTTCCTTGTATCACCTAATCCCTCTCCTCTGTACTTTATTTTGAATTGCAGAAAATATACTTTTCGTACTTGACACAAATAAATTCATCTATCTAGCCAAAGAAATGAGATTAAAAAGAAAAAAGGAAAAAAACATAATGAGAATGACCCATGAAGCAATAAAAGGCTTGGAAGAAGATACAAGGTTGCTTCCTATCTACCCAAAGGAAAAAAAAAGAAAAAGAAAATGATGCTATTTTGTCATGCCCCAGCCTCATGTTCTAGGAAGAATCCTCAAAGAAAAGTCATCGAAGTCTACCTACCGCGACGAGCCCCAATGCTTACGTGGCCACCGGGGTGATGAAGTCATGGTGATTTATCTATAATCTAAAATCTACAAAGCTTGTGACTTATGTTGCTTCGTGGAACCAAATATATATATATATATATATATATATATATTATTTGCATCAATATATTTCTTCCAATTCCATCCTTAATTAAAACAAAAAATCCAATTTTGCCTCAAAGACTTTCCAGAAACTCTTCTATTCCACATCATGCTAGCTCGCTCATGCCAAACATTTCTCCGCCACACCTCCACGTGCTTTTCTCACGTGCCATCACTTGGAATCTACCATGGTTTCCAAATTAACGGTCATGATCTCTTTAATCAAAGTCATACTTTTGACCACGTTTGAAGCCTCCATAAATAGCCAAGCACCCCACGCTCTCTTCCTTCCTTCTTACAAAAGGAAGAGTTTGGTTCAAGTCCTAAAGTTGGCTCCTCATTTTTCTTCTTCTGGGGGCCATGAGTGAAACCATGTCTGGCCCTGAAAACTGGCTCCAATTCTATCAACCACAAAACCTCTCTACTTCTCAGATGTCTGATTCCACAATTGTAACCACCACTGTCACTTCCTCTAGCATGTTGAATAGTCCAATTGGGTCCGGCAATTCTAGCGCAAACACTGGTCACTTGAGCCCAGAAGGCCGTGTATCCAAGCCAATACGTAGGAGATCCAGGGCTTCTAGACGAACCCCAACAACTTTACTCAACACAGACACTACAAATTTCAGAGCCATGGTGCAACAATTCACTGGAGGCCCTAGTGCACCCTTTGCCTCAGGAGCTCACCATGGTGGACCACCAAACTTTGGTTTTGCATTAGGAACCAACCGTCAAGCTCATCATCATCCAGCAATGATGTTGCCTCCTACAGGTCATGGATTTCATTTACAGCCTCAGCAACAGTTACTATACCCTCATCATCATCATCATCATCAGCAAGGCCAGCAGCAATACATGTTTTCTCTAGGAAACAATAGTAGTAATAGTACACATCATGGTCAAGATCATGCTCTTCTTCAAAGACTTGGAAGCTCAAGACCCAGTAGTAACATGGGATCAATAGTCTCTGATGGGTTTGTGATTGAAGGTGTTGGTGTTCCATCTTCCTCACAAGTACCTCCTGCTGCAACTGTTAGGCCCTCCAATGAGAGTAGGAGTAACAGTTTCTTGTTTTGAGAAAAAGACATAAAGAAGAAAGTTAGGTACTGACTTTTCTTAGGGAGCAATTGTTGACCAATGTAAATACATTTCCTTTTCTTTTCACTTTGATAGAAATTGTCGATTGTCGGCTACACACTTTAATGTGGCTTAGAATTGGATAAGGGGGAATTTTTTTTTTTTTTTTTTTTTTTTCCTTTCCTCTAGGTAGCTATTCACGACTTCATATTCTGTTGTTTCTGGATTGACGGGAATTTGGCAAATGACCCTTTGGCTACCTAATTTTTAGGGAAATCAATGTTTTTTGTTGTTTTTTTTGGTGCGGTTGCAATGAATATATTCAATAACGTTGGAGTGCAAATGTGTTTATTAAATTCAGCCAACCCACTTGTTTTTCTTTTTAACAATTACCTTTATTTATTATTTAGATGTTGAAATCGATCGTCTTTTAAGATTTGCTTTTTTCTTCTTTCGAACATAGTGGTTTCAGACTCAAACCGTCATAATTGTATAAATTAACTGTGGATTAGATTTTTTTTTTATTACTATTATTTTTTATTTTCTTGCATAATTATATATTAATTAGATTATTTTTCTTGATAAAATCTCTTATGGTTTAATAAGAATAAGAAATTTGGAGTTCAATCTTCGCTTACACCAAAAATAGATTGGTGCATTGGTCTGATAATAAACAACTATTATCAAGAACGGATGTGTTCAAAATCTCTAAAAAAAACTAAAACTAAAAATAATAAAATAGAAAAATGAACTTGTGAAAATCCATAAAGAAATTACTAGTTTTTTTTTTTTTACATTCAAATTACTAGTTAATTTTTCCTCAGAAAAAAAAAAATACTTGCTAATTTATTGAAAGCTATATATTATCCTTAGTACATTCAGCTGTATTGACTACCGATTCTTCTCCAAAAAATTTTGACTACTGATAATTTCACATTACATCATGGATAAATTATAATAATCGACAAATTAACACACTAATTTGAAATTAATTTACAATCATCCACCATCTAAGTTTTTGTCCAATTTATCAATTAGCAAAAAGATAAATCTTGTTCGTTACAGAATTTTCATCATTCATAAAACATATTGCAAATGATCTCCTAGTTTAATATTGATTGTTCAATTAAAACTTTAAACCTTTTAAGTTTCATTTTCAACAAGTTATTACGAGCTAAAGTAACAAAAATTAAAATAAATTATACCTAAAATTTATTTCGATACTAGAAGACATATATGTCACTTGATATCTCTTTTTTTTTTATTTTTTTGGGGGGGGGGGGGGGGGGGGGGGGGGGGGGGGGGGGGGGGGGGTGAGGAATTTTGCTTATCTGTTAGGATTTCTAAGTTGTTTCATCAGTCTTTTTTATACATTGACGGTTTTTCCTTCTTCTTTTTTTTGTTGTTTCCAAATTAGAGCGTTTAAAGCCTTTCGTGGATTTCCATTAATTTTTTTTTTTTTCTAAAAGATTTAAATTTCAAATTGTAGGTTTGAACTGATGCAAATAAAATTTCACAGTTTATTTTAAAACTAAAGGATATATCTATGGTTTTGGTTTTGATTATGTAATTATTCATTTACGGCAATTGTTTTAGTGTTAAATCATTTTATTAAAAAAATAAGTTGAGCAAAAATATAGTTGTATTTACTATTGAGGACAAAAAAAAAAAAAAAAGGCTATATGAAACTATATCTACCTATTAAAATAAGCTATAAAAAAAAAAAAAGCTTTTTATTTTTCCTTTTATTTATTTATTAGCAAAACGCTAAAGCCATTTAAACCAAGAAAAGCCAAGTCAAACACGTGCAGATAAGCCTATTAAGAATTAGGTTTCAAATACTTGGGGTAGGTCTGGTGTACGTTTCTCAAAAAAAAAAAAAAAAAGTCTGATATACTGAAGGTAGAGTATATTAGAAATAGTAATCTTTATTATTGATAATAGAAAATATTGTAATGAGATAACTATTACTATTCATAAGTTTGGTTGTTACATATGGAAAGCTTGTAAATGATAATGTATAAGGAAACTTTACATTTTTTGAAATATATTAATTTTAAAACCTATTATATGCACTAAAGAATAACTATTACATCCATTTTAAAGATGAATAACTATTCTTCAATTTAAAGAATAATTATTCCAATGTAATAACTAATCCATGTAATAAAGATGCAACCAAATAACCGAATTGCTATTACACATGGATAATTATTCCATTACAAGAGCTATTACAACATACCAAACGTACCCTAGTTTAAAAGATCCAATTAAAGTGACAAATTGTTATTTTCTCTTAAAAGTAATACTACAGGCACAAATTATTTTATAACATTTTTACAAACTGCTGATATAGCAAATTCTTACTAGTTCTAATATGGGTCTATCACTAACATCATATTTTTATTTACAATAAATATTTGGAAAATACTAAAGCCACATCAGCAGTTTGTAAAAATGTTGTAAAATAATTTGTGTTTGTAGCATTACTCTTTCTCTTAAATTAAGGAATGGAATATTCTCAAAAATAAATAAATAAATAAGGAATGGAATTTTATTTATTTACCAAACAAATACAAGAAAGTGGGTTCTACCTAGCCCAATTAATAAAGTCTTTTATTATATAAAATAAGAGATTTATGATTCAAACTCTCCTTACACTAAAATTAATTGATCTCTTAGTTCTCATTAAAGAAAAAAAAATATTTTTGATCATTTAGTTTGATAATAAAACACAATCATCATAAAGCAAATATTATAAATTATATTTATTTTTTTTTTAAAAATGGAGAGCTTAAAAGAAGTTTTGTCCTAGCCTTTGTCCGCCAAACTTTTTTATCACAAGGCCGAAAGATTATAGATGCTTTATACATTTTTGCACGTTAATTAAAAAAGAGATTATCTCGATGAAATTGTGAATTAGGCCTCATGAAATTAATTGGAAATGTGAAGGGGATCCAATAGCGAAGTGGAAGGAAACATGTTTTAAGCATCGTCAAGGTAGATGGGTATATCAGCGGTTTCTGAAAAACTTCATTGATAGTGAAAGATTATGTTTGAGTGAGAAATGGGTTGGGAAGAGGGGCTGAATGATAGCTCATAATGGGACCCATTGGCATCAAAAGGAAAAAAAAGTTGCACTTGGCAAAGTCAAAATGCACCCCTAATCCTTGCTAATTTGAAATTATAATGGGTGCTTTTGATCACTAAGATTACATCAATCTTTGATTGGTTGGAAGAGCATTATTAGCTACTCTTAATTTTCAACCTTATTACAGTGTTATATATCATATTGTCAAACACGTGGATATGTATGTTTTACAATTTGTTATGATATGAAGATAGGCTTAGCCCTAAGATGATTAGGATGGACGGTAATTGATCAGTATGAATTGTTGTATTTTGGATTCTTATAGAATATTATTTCCTTGTAATATACTCAATTACTCATCAATCTGAATAATTTAGCCTACTTCGTATTTTTGCTAAATATTTAATTATAGTTTTCTCCGTCCGGTGTGTACTCCTCTTCCTCTTTCTCGTCAACTTTCTCACGATGCATAAATTCTTGTTTGTCATCATCATTGTCGTCATCATCATTATTATCAAGATCGATCAACATTTGAAAAATAAAAATTTGGAATCAAATATACAACATATGATAAATATACATTTAGTCATATAACAGGTTCAATTCACCACATTATTGGAACATGAGTTTTTTTGGGGTGTGTCATAGGTAAGGGGTGCTAAAACTGTAACACAACTTTTTTTTATGTAAAATAAAAAATAAAAAATCTTACTTCTTGTCATCATCACCATTATAACATCAACATTGGATTAACAATTTCTCATTTACTAAAATTCAAATATGCAACATATGATAAATACATTTGGTTTTATGGTATGATGTGGGTTAACAAATAAGCATTGGAATATGACTTATATAAGATTAAAATCTATAGTTTCTATACAATATATAAAATTGAAATTTTAGAAATTAATCTTACTAATTGTGCCACGTTAGGAAACTTGTTTCCTATCAATCCCTTTTTTTTTTCTTTTTTTCTTTTTGTCCTCTCTTCTCCTCATATTCAACACTTTACTGTTTTATTTTCCTTTTACCATTCCCCTTCTTGTTTTGGCTCTGCTCTTTTCCATTATTCCCTACCATACTGCTACTGATGAGAATCAACAAGCATTCAAGGATTCATTGCATGTTCCAGTGGGCCTATTACTAAAGCAAGATCCAAGAAGATCAAAGAGCACTTAATGGGCTGATTCAGAGATTTGGGCTGATTCTAACGCAAAACATTCTAAGCTTGGCCCAAAGGAAGATGAAGGCGTAATAAATTTAATCCAAGCTATTGAGGGCTGATCTGGCTTAATTGGGCGTGATTTATGGTGTGGATTAATGGCTGATTGATTTTCCAGCTCCATATCAGTTAATAGATATTTTTCCTAGTCTGGAGCATATATTTTTGGACTAGATCTACCTTAATTTTAGGCTTTTATTATTTAGAACGTTTTTAGCTATTTTTCCTATTTGGGATATGCTAATTTCAGACCAAATCAACTTTTATTAGGGTTTTATTATTTAGTACGTTTTTTTATATTTTTCTATTTCAGTCATGCCTTATAAATAGCATGCACTCATTGTATAAGAGATTATTGAATAAAAATCAGAAAAGGTGAGGCTTTGCTCTTCTTTTGGTTCTTCAAGAACTGTGAACTTATCAGGGATTCTTTTTTGTGGCGTCAAACTTTATACCTTTGGTTCGTGATTCAATTATATCATTGGATTAAGGTCTGTTACTTATACCTTTGGTTCGCGTTTCACTTATAAACGTTGGGTCAGGGTTCTATCAAAATCTGAATTTTAGCTTTCTTGGGCAATTATTCCAATACTGTTTGTTGGGTCTCAAAGCGTGTCGATTGAGGTTCGCATCATTTGGTATCAGAGCACAGGTTCTAAAATCAGTTTTACTATCCTTTTATCATTTGTTTCCTGTTATCATCCTATCTTGTTCCTTTTGTGTTCTTTATTCCTTGTTCTTATTTTGTGACGTGCACTAGGTTAAAATTGTGCACCTAGCTCCCAAAAAAAAAAAAAAAGTGAAAAAAAGGAGCTTGAAAAAAGAAAAAAAAAAGAAGAGACTACAGAAAAGAAATAGAAAAAAAATATATATATATTTGTTTGTAGTTTCAATTCCCTCAGACCAAAATATTATTTTCTTTTGTCCTATTCCTTTGATTTAGTGTTTCTGTCATATTTTCTTGCCATGGTATTAGTTTAAATACTACAAGTTGAATTTCTTGATCAAGTTTATTAGTTTAAGCAGAACTGAAAAGGAGAAGCTACGAGTGGAAAAAGGCAAAGAGAGTGTGAGACTAATATCGGGAAAAAGCCAATTTAAGAGTGAAACACGAGTTGTGAGTGACATAATTTGAGTGTAAACACGTGAGGGAGTGTTGTGAGGAATTATTTCTAACCTTTTTTTTTGTAGTTTCAAAATTATGTCTTCCAGGGGCGAAGCATCAAACAGAGGAGGGGAGGAGTCATCCATCATGTTGCAGGCTATGTAACAACAATTTGAACGTATGAACTTGGTGTTTAATGATATTCGGGATCGGATGGATAGGCAAGACACTGTTATTGCTTCTTTGCGTGAGGAGCATCCCCAAATAGCCCCTAATGCTAGAAGGCAAGAAAGACGTGCGCGTGTGGATGATTCTGATGACTACCATGACGGATGAGTTTGAAGATGAAGAGGATCAAGCTTCATTGAACAATGAGGGCAAGTTTGCGCCAAGGGGAGAAAGGCGTGGTAGAGGTTTCCGAAGGAATCCAAGATGGCAAGATGGGACTGATAGAAGCCTAGGAAACATCAAAATGAAGATACCATCGTTCCAAGGGAAAAATGATCAGAAGTGACTTGGAGTGGGAGAAGAA
>CM032333.1:67477107-67502920 GCA_019022515.1 Quercus aquifolioides
CGACTGGTAAAAATTAAAATTTGAAATATGTGTTACACAAAAGAAAGCCGAGGGAGGGAAAGGCTAGTCATAATTAAAAAACTCACTACCAAAAAAAAAAAAAAAATCAATTGAGGCGCTTCAAAACTGCCACTAAAAACTCTAAAAAGCGCAGTAAAGGCATATATGGCCTTAGCGGCTGTTTTTATTGCGGCAGTTCAGACGGCCACAAATAGAAGGTCACAATAGTCCTATTACGGTGGTAATAAAAAGCGCCACTATATAGATTTTTATTTATTTTTTTGATAATAATATAGACCGTTTAGTTTAAGAATTCCTCTCTTTCGGTAAATCACGGAAGTGTGCAAGAGCTACTATAGATTAGAAAGGCTATAGATTAGACTAATTTGGTATCTTAGAATTATCAAAGGCTTTCGGGAAAACTATAACATCAGATTAGAAAGTCATTTCTAATAAGAATTAGTGTGCGTTTGCACTGCACGTTTCCAGGTGCAATCCAGCGTTTGTGTTTTTAGTTGGGTCCTGTGGTACTGTTTACGACTTAGTCATAAATATAAAAATGCGTATACCAATATTTTTGGGTCCCACGGTATTATTCACAGTTTTAAAAATTATTTTACTACAGTATTTTCAGCAATAAGTTTTCAATTTTCACAAAAATTTTCAATTTTAGCAAATAAGCGATATCTAAACACACCCTTAGTATTATTTTCCAAGTTAGCGATTTTAAAGACCTATTTGGTAGAGAAGTTTGAGTAATATTGTTTGTAATTTTTCAAAATGCGTGTGAATAAAAAAACTTGTAAAAATGTACGTAATATTGTTTAAAAATTAAAAATGAGTTGTTTAACAACTCTACCTGATGCAATCTAAAAGTTCCAATTTCAAAGAGGTTAAAAGGCTTTAATTGACGTGGTACCCGACTGTGGGTCCAAGTTAACCGATAATATTTTTTTGCGGTCCAAGTTAACCATCATTCCTGTTTCAACCGACGTTTCTGTTTGAATAGAATGTCAAAATCAAATTGTTTTATTTTTCTCATCATTCCTCTTGTAATATCATATATGGATCAATTGCGTTTTATAGAATGATGTAATACTTCCAAGTTCCAAGAAAGGATTACCTACTCCTAACCTTTCACTATTAGCAATGAGCGTTCTTTCCAAATAAAGCAACTTCACCTCTAAAGAGCATTAGCACTGAAAAATTCTAATTCACTATTTTACCTATTTTAAAAAGTCATTTTATCATTATACCATATCATTTTGCAATATTTCTAGCATCTCAAACTTGTATTTTCTTATTCTACTCATTAAATAATATATTTATATAATAAAATAATATATCCCCCATTACCATCATTTATTCTTTCTTTCTTTCTCGTTCTTTCTGTTCAACAACCACAAATTTTACAGAAAACACCATAACCACATGGCCCACCACGCCCACCATCGCTGCACTACACACACCTGACACCACCACCCAACCCATAATCTACCATCAACACTAAAAAAAAAATTAAAAAAAAAAATAAAAAAAGACCAACAAACACCGATCACCCAAACACCACACCAATCACCCAAAAAAAAAACCACCTACAGAAATTCACAGCCCAACACCGATCTCCACACCACACCCAAACACCGATCTCTGTGCCAAACCCCAAACGCCGATCTCCACTCCACCACACTGATCTGGAGTTTTGGTGGCTATGGAATTTTGAGTCTGAAGAGAGGGAGTGAGTGAGGAATGAAAGGAGAGAGAATCAAAGATTGAGAGTCAGATAGAGAGAGAGACACAATAAAATATTAGTTTTTTGTTTTAGAATTGTGCTACAGTGCAATTCTAAAGGTAGAATTGCATTGTAGCAGTATTGCAAAAAAAATTGCAATACTTGGGCTTACAATTCTCTGATGCAGAGCACTTTGGGGCTGCAAATGCCAAATTCTCCTTACATTTGGCATTTGCATTCCCTAATGCTAATGCTCTAAGGAAAGGATAAAAAGTAGTAAATTGTCATCCTCAACTTCAATTAACAATAATATTTGTCAATAATATACAAATTTCCAAATTCCCTAGGACAAAATATAGTTAATATCTCTAAAATTTGGGCTAATGTAAGCCTAGTTTAAAATTTTTCAAAACTAGCCAACTTGATTCCTAATTATTGTAAAAATAAGAGAAAAATAAGTAATGATTTAAGATTCAAACTAAATTTAGAGATCAAATTGGTCAGTTTTGAAATCTTGGACCTACATAACATTACCATATAGTTTTTATAAACAAGGCTATGGGGCATCGGTACCTTGTGACATTCATGAAGGGCCAACAACTCCTTGGGTTTTATAATTCTTGGTCTCTATTACACTTACACATCATATGCTTGTGTGGATAACAGCTGAGAGGGTGTATGTCATGGTATGGACACGACAAAGCTTAGAGACTATGCCATTCTTGGTAACGGTAATCGCTGACGAACATGTGGCAGCTACTAACCGTAATAAAAAGTTTCACACTATAATATATATCTAAATAAAAATCTCTCATTTAAAACATTAGCACAAACTTTATGGGTATTTAACTATATTTTACACATCTCCCTTATTAAACATTGTATTCAAATGTATATATCAAATTACCAACTAGCCATCGTATAAGTATACCTTGCCCAAATATGCAAAAATTGTTTGATGGCCTAAAACGCAGAGAAGAGTGGTTATTGGTTGATGTGAAGGCCCCATTTTACATGTTTATATGAGCTTTATTTATGTATCAAACTAAGAACTCTTCATAAGTCTCCAAGAGAAGTTTTACACACATATGCACTTAAATTATGATAGAGTAAAATTTCTATCTTGTAAAAAAAAATAAAAAAAAATAAAAAAAGATGTTAGCATAATCCATAGAGCTCATGAGAAATCATTATATCTAAAGAAGGAAAAAATCTCCATATGTATTCATAAAGAGCCGCTAATATGCCATCACAAAATGACACGAGAAAAGAAAGCAAACATTTCGAAAGGAACTCTAATTCCATTACAGCAAATAAAGATCGTTGTGGAACTATCACCGACTTACTGTAGCCACTTCTTCAATATCCACGCAGGATTAAGTTTAGAAACACGGACCAATATTTAACTTTAAGCATTGATTGATAAGAAACATATTTTTCATTCTTCTTTCTACCAAAAAATATATATATATATATATATATATAATATATATATATATGTGCCAAAGGTTTTGTAGCTGAATTGACACCTCTTCGTGCACAAAGTACTTGGGGGTTTAGGGGAAAAAGGGTTTGAGATGCGAGTGTTAGCAGCATGTTGTAATATTTCTCAAAATATATATATATATATATATATATATATATATTTTTTTTTTTTTTTTATTAGTAATACCGTAATACTAATATAGGGGATTGAACCTGTGACTCACTCTCCACTATTTTTTTTTTTTTTTTTTTTTTTTTTTTTTTTTTTTTTTTTTTTTTTTAAGGAAGGGGGGGGAGCGGGGAGGAAGTCAAATAATATATTGTTTCTTAAGTAAAAACAAAAAAAAAGTATTCGTAGTATTAATATATTTTTTTAACAGTATATATTAGTATCAAATTTAGATATTCTTGAATGTATTTATATAGAAATAAAAGTTAATTGTACTCTATCGTCTTTGCTCAACAAAAAAAAAAAAAGTTAGTTGTACTTATTTTACAAATGGACTTATATATATTGACCCCATCTTTATATATATATATATATATAATTCAAGTTATACCTGGTGTCAGGGACAGACCTAGGATTTTAAGCTAATGGAGGCCGAAGTATAAAGAAAGAAAAAAACACCAAATAGGCATCCATATAGTATTAAAAATTATAAATACTCAAAATCGTTATTTTTAAATACATTAGGATGCA
This sequence comes from Quercus aquifolioides, assembly GCA_019022515.1. NCBI lineage: Eukaryota > Viridiplantae > Streptophyta > Magnoliopsida > Fagales > Fagaceae > Quercus > Quercus aquifolioides. Next base: position 67,481,025 of record CM032333.1, read on the forward strand.
ATCATTTACCAATAAAGACAAAAGAAAAAACAAAATATATCTTTTTTTTAATACAAGGCTAGTTAGGAATTTTTTTTTTTTTTTTTTTTTGGTTGAAGTTAGAGCATTTTCATCGGAGATGCTAAAAATTTTAGCTTTTAGCACCTCAAAAAGTTACTTTATCTATTTTACCACCTCACTTTACAATACATCCATATCAAATGTTCTATTTTTCTTACAATTTCATTTAAAATAATATAAACAATTCATTAAAATAATAAAGGAAGTGAGAGAATTTGAGTTATTTAATTGAAGGAAGAGATATAATCTTAATAAAATATTCATTTGAGGTATTTATACCAGTTTACTGTAATTGCAAAAAATTTAGCATTAGTTTCTCAATAACACATGATTTTTTGGTTGTTTTGTGGTAAAATTATATATATATATATATATATATATATTTGCTAAAATACAATCACCATTGTGAATATATATATATATATATATATATATATATATATATTTTAAAGTTTTTTTAGTTGGATAGTTGCTATTTGGGTGAGGCTAGTTAAGCTTATTGTGGAGAAAGGGGGCCTAACTACAATAAATGAAAAATATTAATAAAAAAAATTGGACCTAAAGGGGGCCCAGACCCCCTTGGGCCCCCACCTGGGTCCGTCCCTGCCTGGTGTAATTCTAAGTAATGTTATACCACTCAATATTTTTTAATTAGATGCAAATTTTGACAAATCTACAGTTAGATTACATTATCTTTATATATTTTCCATATTTGCAAAATTTCAAAATGATCAAAGATTAATATTTAATAACCATGTCATCAATTAATTTTTTAAATTCAAGTTTTTGTAGTTTAAAATAATGCACAAAAGATGAGTTTATGGATTAAATGATAAGTAACATCTAATTGACATAAAAATTGGCATGATTGCTAAGAACATATAGAACATATAATTCAACGATGAGATTTTCAAAATATAAAGGCTTCTTTAAAACTAAAGAATGAGTGAACTCTTAGAACTAACTGGAAAATCATATGATGGTGAACTAAAAATTGAATCAACTCCAATTCGTCCATGAGAGTCGTCCAGGTCAGAAAGATAAGAGTGGTCATCCCTAGTAGGACGGTTGTCCATGGGCATAAGGGTTGTCCATTAGGAAAGTGTCTGGACGACCCCCAACACTTGGGAAATTTCCTGAAAGATTTATCTACAAAAGCTTGTGAATCAGACCATGTGTTACTATTTTGAAACATGAGCAAGATCTTGGTCCATCGCTATAACTTCCTACTAAGTACTTAACTTCCAATGACAGTTGTAGAAAATAAGATTGAATATTCTAACTCCTATAGCGGTTGTGAAAGTTAAGTTTGAACCTTCTAACTTCCTCAAATATTGGGGAAGTTACAAGACAAGTAACCACTCCAAAGCACACTATATAAGCACTCATCCACATCAAATGAAAGTAAGTTTTTACACTACTCCAAAAGTTGGAATTCTAAAGTTCCAGAGAGAAAACTAACTTAACATCGGAGGGTTCTTGGCCGGTTCATCTCAGTTACCTTTGATCTTGTGTCTTTTTCTTTTCAGGCCTTCAAAGCAATCACTAGCCCATTGAAACCCGGAGCATTCAGTCTACTAATTTTCTTTGCATCATCAATTGACACCGTCTGTGGGAAAGATTAAACTTGCGTTTTGCAATTATCTTTCTTTGACAAAAGGCTGCATGATTCGGATAAGATCAATGGCCACTAGTCTAGGCCACCAAGAGAGTGGGAACGCTTCTAGTCATCCCAACCGTGATCACCAGTCAGCACTTGTCATGCAACCGCCTTCCATACAACAAGTGCAATCTATGGTAGCCACAGTAGCAGAATTAACCCGTCAGAACCAAAAGTTGACCAGGGAGATTACTCTAAGGAGACAGCGTCATGAAAGATGTGTGGAAGGACAAGCCCAGAGTAAAGAAGTTAGAGAATGAGAAAACATTGAGCATGAGAACTAGTCAAGGGGTACTGCTTCACGAAGAGTGCCACACTTGGAGAAGGAGGTGGATCAAATGAGGAAGGCCATGGAAGAGATAAGGGAGAACATTAGAAGGGCGAATCCCATGGATGATTTAATTCATCGAATTGATTCCCCTTTCATGGCTTCCATCAATAGTCATCCCCTGTTTTCTAAGTTCAAAATGCCTTCCTTGGACTCATATAATGGAACACGCGACCCGTATGATCATATCGCAACCTTCAAGACTACGATGCACCTTCAAAGGATTCCAGACGAGATCATGTGTAGGGCCTTCCCTACCACCCTTAAAGGGCCAGCGTGAGTGTGGTTCAGCAAGATACCTCCAAACACCGTGAGTTCTTTCGAAGAATTGAGTAAATTGTTTGCAACAATTTTATTGGAGGACAAAGGCATAAGTGCTCCTCATCCAGCCTATTAACCATAGAACAAGGGGAAAATGAAAGCTTGCGGTCCTTCATTACTCATTTCAACATGGAAGCCCTAACGGTAGACGAGATGGAGTTAATTCCGATTTATTCATCCATAAGCTCTGAGCCTCAAACCATGGTTGAAACTCGTCCATTCAACCCAAAGCTTCATGAATGCAGAGGATGCAATCATAGCCAAGAAGAGGAAGAAAGTCGAGTGAATGGAAGCAAATCTCCTGCGTCGTCCAGAACAAAGTCCTCGTCCAAAGAAGGCCCGGATAGGAGAGAAGAAAGATCAAGACAACAGGAAGGCGGGTTCGTCCTCAGGAAGGAGTCAGCATTACACGCCCTTGAATGCTCCACTTGATCAAGTACTTATGCAAATCAAGGATGACCTATCCTTGAAGTGGCCAGAGAAGATGAAGGGAGATCCCAATAAGCGCAACAAGAACAAATATTGTCGCTTCCATAGAGACCATGGGCATGACACGAACTAGTGCTATGATTTAAAGCAGTAGATAGAGAATCTTATCAAATAGGGAAAGTTAAGGCATTTCGTTAGAAGAGATCATAAAGACGAGAAGTTGAAAGGAAAATTAGAAGAGTCATCACAACCCCTACTTGGAGAAATAAGGGTTATTATAGGAGGTATTTCAACAGGGAAATCTTCCAAGTTAAGTAAGACGTATCTCAAGTTGGTACAAAACGTCCAACTCTCTGGACAATCACCAAGGACGAAGGGGACAGACGAGCCAGCTATTACGTTCACGGACGAGGATGCTGAAAGGATCCATCACCCACATGACGGTGCAATCGTCATCACTTTACTCATCGTTGATTATACAACCAGAAGGGGGCAAAAATGGCCAACTACCACAATTTTTTGAAACTTTTAGCAAAAAACCACTGTTTCGGAAATAAATGGCAATCTACCACTTTTCCTAGTACTCGAGTTTGGTGAACTTGAGTACCCTATTTTATAGTTCCACCGTGGCTGCTGAGCTGGAAATTGGCGATTAAAAAAAATAAAGCGGTACTTGAGCTTGGTAAACTCGAGTACCCATGCAACACAATACTCAAGTATACCAGGCTCGAGTACCTTTTATAAAAAAAATACAGAAAAGTTTTTTCTACAGTACTCAAGTTTACCAAACTCGAGTACTGTGTATTTTTTTTTTTCTTTTTTTTTTGCTTGAGGATAATTGACAAATAAACATAAAGATAAAAATAAGTAGCTTTTCTATGTTTTTATTTATTTAAATAGAAGCATTGCAAGATATAGAGATTTTAATTTCGAAATATGAATTTAATTTCTACATTGATTAAAATTGTTCACTATTTTCTGTATAAACTATTTCTACGATTTTACATAAAATTATTTTCTATTCAGCATTATTTAAGAAATTTTTCGCTCTCTTTTTTGCATAAATTATTTTCTGTTCACTATTTAAAAAATTGTTCACTATTTTCTCATAAACACCTAATGAAATCATGTTTTCTAAATTTAAATGCCAAATCTGAATGTTTTTTCATGTTTGAATTTCACAATAATCGAATATATTTTTCTGCATTGATAAAATCTGTTTCTACATTTATGAAATTTTCTCTCTGCACATCATATTTACTGTATATTCAAATCTGCTTACTGCATTCATAAAATTTGTTTTTTGCATTAATTAAAACTGTTCACTGTTTTGTCATAAAAATTGTTCACTGTTTTTTGCATTAACTATTTCTAGCATTGGCGCAGTTATTGCACTTAAATGGTTTTTGTGTTTTTCTAATTTGTAACCATATGAATAATGGACAAACTCCATGAAAGAAAAATGAATGATTTGTATAAATCACCTAATGGTAAATGCCTCGAAAAATTCGAATTAGTTGAATGTAGAAATTCGAGAAAAATCAATGGAAAATCAATGAACGTAGCAAATTGTGAATGTGTACATAAGATGTACAGATAGTCTAGACTTGTTGAGAAATTTGATTTCGTTGAAAGTACAAATAATGAAAATTCAAAGAAAAAGTATGTACGTTAGATGTATAGATCGTATGAATTTGTTTAAAAATTTGAATTCATTGAATGTACAAAACTGTGAAAACTCAAGGAAAAATTGTGTACATTAGAGGTACAGATAGTACGAATATGTTGAAAAATTTGAATTCGTTGAGTGTGTAAATCGTGAAAATTCAAATGAAAATTGAAGAGCATACCAAATTGAGTAAACTTAATGGAAAATTAATTACATTAGATGTACAAATCATCTATTTTTTTTGCATTGATAAAATCTGTTTCTACATTAATAAAATTTGCTCTCTACACACCATCTTCACTGTTTTCTCATAAAATTGTTCACTGTTTTCTGCATAAACTATTTCTAGCATTCTGCATAAAATTATTTTCTGTTAAGCTTATTTAAAAAATTGTTCACTCTCTTTTCTGCGTAAATTATTTTCTGTTCACTATTTAAAAAAATTGTTCACTGTTTCCTCATAAAACACCTAGTGAAATCGTTGTTTTCTAAATTTAAACATCAAATCTGAATGCTTTTTCATATTTAAATTTCACAATAATTGAAAATCCAAATCTGTATGTTTTTTCATGTTCGAATTTCACAATAATCGAATTTGTTTTTCTGCATTGATAAAATCTATTTTGATACACACTTTGTCAAAATTATCCAACAATGATAGATTGTGATTGGTTGTTTATCACTTTTCTAATAAACTCACTATTTTTTCTACTTCACCTACAGTCTACCATGTAGAAGTATAGAACAAGTGCGACAAAATGAGTAGAAATTAGAGATGATTTGAATACAATGAATCATAATGTATTGAAAATTTCCCTTTATTACATTTTATTATTATTATTATTATTATTACTCCTCATTTAGTTTATCTAAAAAGTTAAACATTTTTGGGTTTATCCAAAAATCTATGCCACGAAATACATTGCGGGAAATCTAGACCAAAGAACTGCCAAAATAAAAATTGAGCGGCATTGTTGCTGTACTTAAATAAGTTGTCATAAGCAGCATAAATTACCAACCAACCAAAAAAAAAAAAAAAAAAAACAGAAACTACATCCACCTGATCAAATAAAGGTGGTAGGTTGGGTTTTCCAATTTTCACATACAACTTTGAAGCAGGTTCTTGACCAAATATTTTGTTTCTTTAAAGCCTTTCAATATCAGATTTGTTATATACTTTCCCTCTGTCTAGGGGCTGAGATAGAATAGAATCTATATGTCTGGAAAAAAAAATGTTTGTCATAGAATCTATGTTGGTTTAATGGCTGCAATCGTGCCTGAAAAATAAAATAAAATGTAGCTCAATAATCAATTTTCTATTATGACTTTTACCTCAAAGCATGTTTTGAGTGTCCATTTATGTGTGTGATTTTGAACTTGTTTCTGTGTTTTTTTTTTTTTTTTTGTGTTTGAAAGTAGTTGTGCCTGTTAAAAGTACTAAATGCTGATGTTATGATCCTAACACTAATTTCTGCATAAACTATTAATTTCTGCATAAACTATTTCTAGTATTCCGCAAAAAATTATTTTCTGTTCAGCATTATTTAAAAAATTGTTCACACTCTTTTCTGCGTAAATTATTCTCTGTTCACTGTTTAAAAATTGTTTGTTATTTTCTCATAAAACACCTAGTGAAATCATGTTTTCTAAATTTAAATGTCAAATCTAAATGCGTTTTCATTTTTGAATTTCACAATAATCGAATCTATTTTTCTGCATTGATAAATATCTTTCTACATTAATAAAATTTTCTCTCTACACATCATGTTTATTGTATATTCGAATCTGCTTACTGCATTCATAAAATCTGGTTTTGCATTAAGTAAAACTGTTCACTGTTTTCTCGTAAAAATTGTTCACTGTTTTCTGCATAAACTGTTTTTAGCATTGACGCAGTTATTGCACTTAAATGGTTTTTGTGTTTTTTTAAATATGTAACCATATGAATAATGGACAAACTCCATGAAAGAAAAATGAATGATTCGTATAAATCACCTAATGGTAAATACCTCAAAAAATTTGAATTTGTAAAAAAGTTCGAATTAGTTGAATGTAGAAATTCAAGAAAAATCGATGGAAAATCAATGAACATACCAAGTCGTAAAGGTGTACATAAGATGTACAGTTAGTCTAGACTTGTTGAGAAATTTGATTTCGTTGAAGTACAAAATAATGAAATTCAATGAAAAAGTATGTACGTTAGATGTATAGATCATATGAATTTGTTTAAAAATTTGAATTCGTTGAATGTACAAAACTGTGAAAACTCAAGGGAAAGATTGTGTACATTAGATGTACAGATAGTACGAATTTGTTGAAAAATTCAAATTTGTTGAGTGTGTAAATCGTGAAAATTCAAATGAAAATTGAAGAACATACCAAATTGAGTAAACTTAATGGAAAATTAATTACATTAGATGTACAGTTCATCCAAATTTGTTTCCAAATTTGAAGTCGTCAAATTACAAAATAGTGAAATTCAATTTAAAACTATGTACTAATGTACTAATCATCCTGATTTGATGAAAATTTTAAAATTGTCGAACGTACAAAATCGTGAAATCTTAATGGAAAATCGAAATTGTTGAACGTACCAAATTGTGAAAATTCAATGGAAAGTTGTGTACATTAGATGTACAAATATTCTGGACTTGTTGAGAAATTTTGATTTCGTTGAAAGTACAAAATCGTGAAAATTCAAGAGAAAATTGTGTACATTAGACGTACAGATCGTTCAAATTTGTAAGAATCAAAATTTAGATGTACAAATTAAGTCCAATTGGGGTATTGGGATAAGGATTCAACTGTAGGTTGGTAAGGTACTTGGGATTCCTTTACTTGTAACCGCTTGATTTGATAATAGTGGAGTTTCGGGAGTGGTGACCTGAAAATCACCCGGTGGGGTTTTTGCCGTAAGGGTTTTCCCCATTCGTAAACAAATCACTGTGTCATTTAATTTCCGTTGCATATTTAGGTATTTGGTGATTTGTTTGTGCTTCCACGTATTTGCATGTTAAATTGATTAATTAACAACTTGGCTAATTAATTAATTGGTTTAATCACAAGGGGTTATTCAGTTTGTGGCCTATCAGTGGTATCTATACTTAGTTTTGTAGGTTTGCCAACCATGATGTGCCCGACACTTCCAAAACTCTCGTACGTGTATATTGGCATATTAAGGAAATCTCTCTTCTTTCCAACCCATTTCCCTCCATAGTGGTCTGTGTATGTCTGTAGTTGCTGGAACTTGTGATAATCCATTTGTTGAAGTAGATCAAAACTTGTTTCACATTGTACGATTTGATATTGAGGCGTTGCGACTCATAGCTTAGTCAATCTACGAAGTTAGTGGGGTAGAAATAAGTTCATTATTGTGGCGCATTTATAACCTCAATTCATGTTCCAAGTATTATAATTTTAGTTATTAAGGCTTGTCATGTCAATACAAGCTAGAAAAACACTACATGAACAAGATTTTAAATGTTTCCAATGTCACAGTGAGATTTGAAGATGTCAGCAGTAGTTGCAGTGTTCTTGAACAGAGTATCATATTTAATTGACACAGTACTATGTCCCTGGCACCAGGGTACGATTATTCATATATTTAAGTATTCATGTGAATGTGGATGATATAACTGGACAGTGTGTGAAATCGAGCCAAGCTGTTCAGTAGCACGTGTGAAACAGTGGTGTCTGTTGGCGCATGTGGTTCGTATGACTACAGTTGGTGCTACAGCAGCGGGCTGGTGACGTGTCTTCAAATGCCATAGTTGGTGCTACATCATGTTTACTGTATATTCAAATCTGCTTACTGCATTCATAAAATCTATTTTCTGCATTAATTCAAACTGTTTTCTGCATGTGGTTCGTATGACTACAGTTGGCGTCTGCGTAAATTATTTTCTGTTCACTAGTTAAAAAATTGTTCGCTGTTTTTTCATAAAACACCTAGTGAAATCATGTTTTCTAAATTTAAAAGCCAAATCTGAATGCTTTTTCATGTTTAAATTTCACAATAATCGAATTGGTTTTTTTGCATTAATAAAATTTGCTCTTTGTACATCATGTTTACTGTATATTCAAATCTGCTTACTGCATTCATAAAATCTATTTTCTGCATTAATTAAAACTGTTCACTATTTTCTCATAAATTTTTTTTACTGTTTTCTGCATAAACTATTTTTAGCATTCTGCATAAAAGTATTTTCTCTTCAGCATTATTTGAAAAATTGTTCACTGTTTTTTCTGCATAAATTATTCAATGTTCATTAGGTGTTTTATGATCTGGATGCTCTAATACCAATGACTACCCAGGAGAAAGCACAGCAATAATATGGAAGCATAAACAATGATAAAATAGATAATAAAGAAGTAAATAGCAAAATAGATATATTCAAAATAAGGTTAAAATGGAGTATGGAATATGAAAATAGAAACTAGTAAAATCTTACTTGAATAAAAACTTCAGTCTTTGATAAACTTGAAAACAAACTGCTGTCTTTGATATAAGCCTGAAAATAAAGCTGTCTGAAGAGAAAGGTTACAAGATTACAAGAGGGGAGAGAGTACAAAAGTCTTTCTGAGGGAGAGGGAAGGCTATTACAAAAGGCTTTCTAAAACTTTGAACTTAAAAGCTTAGAATCTTAAAAACTTAGAAACTTGTCTTCTGTCTTCGTAGTCCGTCTCTTTTATAGGTGAAATGAACCATGGTAAAGTAACCTGAGTAGGTAAATTTAACTCAAGTTAATCTGTCGGTGGTATGGAAATTAGTACTGATGAGTAATAGTCTGTCTGCGTCTGTCTGAGAATCTTTCAAATCTCAGGAATCTATCAGATCTCTTTCTACGCATGCTAGTAAACAGTAGTAACTTTTGAACATCTGTTTGTATTTGTTTGGACTGTCTTGATTTGTCTGGACAGATTTACTTAATGCAAAAAACAGATTTTATGAATGCAGTAAACAGATTCAAATATACAGTAAACATGATGTCCAGAGAGCAAATTTTATTAATGTAGAAAAACCAATTCGATTATTGTGAAATTTAAACATGAAAAAGCATTCAGATCTGGCTTTTAAATTAGAAAACACGATTTTCACTAGGTGTTTTATGAGAAAACATCGAACAATTTTTTAAATAGTGAACATAAAATAATTTAGGCAGACACCATTGTTGGATTCTAATAAAAATATGGTATTATTGCATAGTTATTGCTTGCTAAATTATTTAATTCTAGAACATTTTTTTCTCTCTTTTATTTATTACAACTATCTAAGAAAGAAGAAAAAAATTATGCAAAAAAATAAAACCTTTAGAGAGATAAGAGTCTATTTGGCATCAATTTCAACTTTTAGCTTTTAGTTTTTGTGTACAGCTTTTTTAAAACCTCATTTTTTCCTGCATTATTTTTCACATTTTCAAATTTTTTCAAAGAACAAATATAATTTAGCACACTTTCAGCAGAAAGTTTAGCAAACAGCTAAATGTAAGCTTAAAAATAGTAGAATCTTAGAAATAGCTATTATATTACCATTTTGTTTCAGTAGTAACACCCCATATTTTACCCCGGGAATAATTTCAGGTCATTCCGATGTGTTTCAGCCATTTTGGATTCAGAGACGGAGATAGAAGTTTGATTTAGGTGATTAAAATATAAACAAAAAATGTGTATCATCTATTTAGTATTAAGAAACTATCAACAACTAAAAAAAATACAAAATAATTGGTTCTTAATATATTAAAGTACAATTTATCTATTAAAAGAGAAAACGACCATCTTTTAAATGACAGAAATCATTAATATTAAATTTGTACTAACTCATTTTCATAGGTAAAGACAAATCACAAATAAACAAATAATTGTACAAACAAAAAGAGCCAAATACAGACAAAATACACACTATGCACACAGGTCAGCGCTACAATTCACACTATAATAAACTAATTTTATTAAATTTTAGCAACTAACCGTTCAAAGTTTCAAACCAATTCCACTTTAAAAGGCTCCACACAATATATCCAGAACTGTTAGGTTCTAAAGATTTAGGAATTTATGTATTTAGAACTCTAATGTGTAATATTGGCAAACCATGATCAAAACAATTGTTTTGTCTTGTTTAGGCTTGCTCAAAGTTGATTAATTATTGTAAAGTTGGAATCGAGAGGCTGCAGATGCATTGGGGCATTTCGGCCTGGCTCGATCGATCAAAGGATAGACTCGATCGATCGAAAGTCGGCCAGATTGCGTTTTCTGTAGAATTTCCAACTCAGCCCTAACTCATTAAACGTTTAGGGTTTTATGTTTTTTCCCTAGGTATATCAGACAAAACCCTAGCCACGTTTTTAGAGTTGCTCCTGTTGTATTGTTGCTCATACATTGCTGTTTTGTGTAAATCTCTTGTGAAATCTAGATGAGCTTTCCTTTACACAAAGCTTAGGGTTTTCAAGGTAGAGATAGTATCAACATCTTGATGATCAACTCGGTTGCTGCCATTGGAGCTTAAAGAATAACAAGCGTGGGTGCTTGCACGTGGATTCCGTGAATTGGAGAATCCAAGAAAGAAGGAGTCTGTGGATTCGGAGCTTGCACGTGGTCGTGTCAGTAAGTTCTACTGGTAGGTAGCATTAGGAAGTCGAGCGGGGAGCTTGTAAGTCCTTTTGTATGAACTTCGATTCTTTCATAGTGGATTCAGGTTTGCCTTAAGGATCGGTGGGTCAAATCCTCCCTAGGTTTTTACCGTATGGTTTCCTGGGTGATCATATCATTGTGTTCTTTATTATTCCACTGCTTTATATTATTGATATGATTGTATGTTTGTGATAACCTAAAATTGCATAATTTGACTAAGTTAATCACTTGGCTAATTAACTAGGTTAATCTGGTTGTTTTAAGGGGTCTAAAACCGTTCAAGAACAATAAAAATAAAGACAGACAATCTACTACTGTAAGTTTCTAAACCAATTCCACTTTAATAGCAAATTATTTTTTTATAAAAAAAATACAACTATTTGGGCGGCAAAATTAAAAAAATACAACTGTTTCACACGTGCTACTCAACAGCTCGGCACGATTTCACACACTGTCCAGTCATATCATCCACATTCACATGAATACTTAAATATATGAATAATCATACCCTGGTGCCAGGGACATAGCACTGTGTCAATTAAATACGATACTCTGTTCAAGAACACTGCAACTACTGCCGACATCTTCAAATCTCACTGTGACATTGGGAACATTTAAAATCCTGTTCATGTAGTGTTTTTCAGCCTGTATTGACATGACAAGCCCTAATAACTAAAATTATAATGCTTGGAACATGAATTGAGGTTATAAATGCACCACAATAATGATCTTATTTCTACCCCACTAACTTCGTAGATTGACTAAGCTATGAGTCGCAACGCCTCAACATCAAATCGTACAATGCGAAACAAGTTTGGATCTACTTCAACAAATGGATTATCTCAAGTTCCAGCAGATCAACAACTACAACAACATACACACGAACACTATGGAGGGAAATGGGTTGGAAAGAAGAGAGACTTTCCTTAATATGCCAATATACATGTACGAGAGTCTTGGAAGCGTCAGGCACATCATGGTCGGCAAACCTACAAAACTAAGTATAGATACCACCGCAATAGAGTTCACCGTAGCAGAACCACCATGGTCAACCCTATACGAGAAGAGGTGTGAGTTGGAGGTGTATTGTCGATGGCATGGGTTACGAGTTCCTAAGGCACGCTCAGCCGAGTTACCTAGAGATAAACCTGCCAACATACTTGCTCGTCTTAAACAAGAGAACAATCAAATGCAAAGGCGATTAGACCGTTTTCATGCAATCCAAAAGGAAGAGCCATCAAGTCTATTAATGAAGTTACTGCATTAGATGATGAAAGAGATATTTCAGACTTCTCAGATTCAAGTAATGATGATTTCCAAAAATTTCTACCTACGAACATTAGACGCTGTTGTTAATGTCTACACGTTCTGTGCAATACAAAATGTTGTTGTTAATGTCTGACAACTGATGATTATGTACATTCAACTTTTGCAAATCTAAAGATTAACTGTTCATTAACTGTTGAGTTTACACGATCTTGTTCATTCAACGATTTCGAATTTTTCAACAAATTCGGATGTCAATACATTAGTACACAGTTTTCCATTTAATTTTCACGATTTTGTACATTTAACAATTCAAACTTTTCAACAAATTCAGATTATCTATACATCTAATTTACACAATTTTATTTTGTACTATTAAGATTTTATACAATCAACAAATTCGAACGATCTGTACATCTAATGTACATAATTTTCTCTTGAATTTTCACAATTTTGTACTTTTAACGAAATCAAATTTCTCAACAAGTCCAGAATATTTGTACATCTAATGTACACAGCTTTCCATTGAATTTTCACGATTTGGTACGTTCAACAATTTCGATTTTCCATTAAGATTTCACGATTTTGTACATTCAACAATTTTGAAATTTTCATCAAATCAAGATGATTAGTACATTAATACATAGTTTTAAATTGAATTTTCACGATTTTGTACATTTGACGACTTCAAATTTGGAAACAAATTTGGATGATCTGTACATCTAATGTAATTGATTTTCCATTAAGTTTACTTAATTTGGTATGTTCTTCAATTTTCATTTGAATTTTCACGATTTTACACACTTAATGAATTCGAATTTTTCAACAAATTCGTACTATCTGTACATCTAATGTACACAATTTTTCCTTGAGTTTTCATAGTTTTGTACATTCAACGAATTCAAATTTTTAAACAAATTCATACGATCTATACATCTAATGTACATACTTTTCCATTGAATTTTCATTATTTTGTACTTTCAACGAATTCAAATTTCTCAACAAGTCTAGACTATCTGTATATCTTATGTACACCTTCACGATTTGGTACGTTCATTAATTTTCTATCGATTTTTCTCGAATTTCTACATTCAACTAATTTGAACTTTTTTTACAAATTTGAATTTTTCGAGGCATTTACCATTAGGTGATTTATACGAATCATTCATTTTTCATTCAAGGAGTTTGTCCATTATTCATATGGTTCATATTTTAAAAAACACAAAAACCATTTAAGTGCAATAACTGCGCCAATGCTAAAAACAGTGAACAATTTTTTATGAGAAAACAGTGAACAGTTTTAATTAATGTAAAAAACAGATTTTATGAATGCGGTAAACAGCTTCGAATATACAGTAAACATGATGTGTAGAGAGTAAATTTTATTAACGTAGAAATAGATTTTATCAATGCAGAAAAACAAATTCGATTATTGTGAAATTCAAAAATGAAAAAGCATTTATTTGGCATTTAAATTTAGAAAACATGATTTCACTAGGTGTTTTATGAGAAAACAGCAAACAATTTTTTAAACAGTGACAAGAATAATTTACGCAGAAAAGTATATAACAAATATAGATTCTATTCTCTCTCAGCCCCTAGACAGAGGGAAAGTATATAACAAATCTGATATTGAAAGGCTTTAAAGAAACAAAATATTTGGTCAAGAACCTGCTTCGAAGTTGTATGTGAAAACTGAAAACCCAACCTACCACCTTTATTTGATCAGGTGGATGTAGTTTCTGTTTTTTTTTTTTTTTTTTTTTTTTGGTTGGTTGGTAATTTATGCTGCTTATGACAACTTATTTAAGTACAGCAACAATGCCGCTCAATTTTTTATTTTGGCAGTTCTTTGGTCTTGATTTCCCGCAATGTATTTCGTGGCATAGATTTTTGGATAAACCCAAAAATGTTTAACTTTTTAGATAAACTAAATAAGGAGTAATAATAATAATAATAATAATAATAATAATAATGTAATAAAGGGAAATTTTCAATACATTACGATTCATTATATTCAAATCATCTCTAATTTCTACTCTTTTGTCGCACTTGTTCTATACTTCTACATGGTAGACTGTGAGGTGAAGTAGAAAAAATACTGAGTTTATTAGAAAAGTGATAAACAACCAATCAACAATCTATCATTGTTGGATAATTTTGACAAAGTGTGTATCAAATAGATTTTATCAATGCAGAAAAACAGATTCGATTATTGTGAAATTTGAACATGAAAAAACATACAATTTGGATTTTCAATTTAGAAAACACAATTTCACTAGGTGTTTTATGAGAAAACAACGAACAATTTTTTAAATAGTGAACAGAAAATATTTACGCAGAAAAGAGAGTGAACAATTTTTTAAATAATGTTGAACAGAAAATAATTTTATGCAAAAAGTAAGAACAGTTTATGCAGGAAAACAGTGAAAAAATTTTTATGAGAAAACAATCAACAGTTTTAATTAATGCAGAAAAAAGATTTTATGAATGTAGTAATCAGATTCGAATATAGAGTAAACATGATGTGCATAGAGAAAATTTTATTAAAGTAGAAACAGATTTTATCAATGCAGAAAAATAAATTCAATTATGTGAAATTTAAACATGAAAAAGCATTCAGATTTGACGTTTAAATTTAGAAAAACACGATTTCACTAGGTGTTTTACGAGAAAACAGTGAACAATTTTTTTAAATAGTGAACAGGAAATAATTTATGCAGAAAAGAGAGTGAACAAGTTTTTAAATAATGCTGAACATAAATAATTTTATGCAAAATCGTTAGAAATAGTTTATGCTGAAAACAGTGACCAATTTTTATGAGAAAACAATGAACAGTTTTAATTAATGCAGAAAACAGATTTTATGAATGCAGTAATCAGATTCGAATATAGAGTAAACATGATGTGCATAGAGCAAATTTTATTAACGTAGAAACAGATTTTATCAATGCAGAAAAACAAATTCAATTATTGTGAAATTTTAAACATGAAAAAGCATTCAGATTTGACGTTTAAATTTAGAAAACACGATTTCACTAGGTGTTTACGAGGAAACAGTGAACAATTTTTTTAAATAGTGAACAGAAAATAATTTACGCAGAAAAGAGAGTGAACAATTTTTTAAATAATGCTGAACAGAAAATAATTTTATGCAGAATGCTAGAAATAGTTTATGCAGAAAACTGTGAAATTTTTTTTGGAAGAAAACAATGAACAGTTTTAATTAATGCAGAAAACAGATTTTATGAATGTAGTAATCATATTCGAATATAGAGTAAACATGATCTGCACAGAGCAAATTTTATTAACGTAGAAACAGATTTTATCAATGCAGAAAAAACAAATTCAATTATTGTGAAATTTTAAACATGAAAAAGCATTCAGATTTGACGTTTAAATTTAGAAAACACGATTTCACAGGTGTTTTACGAGGAAACAGTGAATAATTTTTTTAAATAGTGAACAAAAAATAATTTACGCAAAAAAGAGAGTGAACAATTTTTTAAATAATGCTGAACAGAAAATAATTTTATGCAGAATGCTATAATAGTTTATACAGAAAACAGTGAACAATTTTTTATGAGGAAAACAGTGAAGATGGTGTGCAGAGAGCAAATTTTATTAATGTAGAAACAGATTTTATCAATGCAAAAAAATAGATGATCTGTAAATCTAATGTAATTAATTTTCCATTAAGTTTACTCAATTTGGTATGCTCTTCAATTTTCATTTGAATTTTCAAGATTTTACACACTCAACGAATTCAAATTTTTCAACATATTCGTACTATCTGTACCTCTAATGTACATAATTTTTCCTTGAGTTTTCACAGTTTTGTACATTCAATAAATTCAAATTTTTAAACAAATTCATACGATCTATACATCTAACGTACATACTTTTCCTTTGAATTTTCATTATTTTGTACTTTCAACGAAATCAAATTTCTCAACAAGTCTAGACTATCTGTACATCTTATGTACACATTCACGATTTGTTACGTTCATTGATTTTCCATTGATTTTTCTTGAATTTCTACATTCAACTAATTCGAATTTTTCAAAGCATTTACCATTAGGTGATTTATACGAAACATTCATTTTTCTTTCATGGAGTTTGTCCATTATTCATATGGTTACAAATTTAGAAAAACACAAAAACCATTTAAGTGCAATAACTGCGCCAATGCTAGAAATAGTTAATGCAAAAAACAGTGAACAATTTTTATGACAAAACAGTGAACAGTTTTAATTAATGCAAAAAACAGATTTTATGAATCCAGTAAGTAGATTTGAATATACAGTAAATATGATGTGCAGAGAGAAAATTTCATAAATGTAGAAACAGATTTTATCAATGCAGAAAAATATTTCGATTATTGTGAAATTCAAACATGAAAAAGCATTCAGATTTGGCGTTTAAATTTAGAAAACACGATTCACTAGTGTTTTATGAAAACAGTGAACAATTTTTTAAATAGTGAACAAAAATAATTTATGCAAAAAGAGAGCGAAAAATTTCTTAAATAATGCTGAACAGAAAATAATTTTATGTAAAATCATAGAAATAGTTTATACAGAAAATAGTGAACAATTTTAATCAACGTAGAAATTAAATTCATATTTCGAAATTAAAATCTCTATATCCTACAATGCTTCTATTTAAATAAATAAAAACATAGAAAAGCTACTTATTTTTATCTTTATGTTTTTTGTCAATTATCCTCAAGCAAAAAAAAAAAAAAAAATTACACAGTACTCAAGTTTGGTAAACTCGAGTACTGTAGAAAAAAAAAATTTTTGTATTTTTTTTTATAAAAGGTACTCGAGCTTGGTATACTCGAGTATTGTGTTGGATGGTACTCGAGTTTACCAAGCTCAAGTACCACTTTATTTTTTTTAATCGCCAATTTCCAGCTCAGCAGCCACGGTGGAACTATAAAATAGGGTACTCGAGTTCACCAAACTCGAGTACTAGGAAAAGTGGTAGATTGCCATTATTTCCGAAACAGTGGTTTTTTGCTAAAAATTTCAAAAAATTGTGGTATTTGGCCATTTTGGCCACCAAAAGGGTGTTGGTGGATAACTGAAATTCGACAAATATCTTATATTACCCCGCATTCTAGCAAATGAGGCGCGAACGAGATCAACTTCATCCAGTATGTTCACCCTTGGTGGGATTTGGAGGAATGAAAATGCAACCTATAAGCACCATTACATTACCTATAGTAGAGGGATCATACCCACAGTAGATAATCAAGGAAGTGAACTTCCTTGTGGTGGATTGGTCGTCTTCCTATAACGCCATCATTGGAAGGCCAACTTTGAACAGTTGGAAGGGAGTTACAGTTACCTACCACCTATCAGTCAAATTCCCTACAGAGTACAGGATATGACAAGTGCAAGGAAATCAGTTAGCAGTAAGAGAGTGTTATTTAGCCATGTTGGCTATGGACGAGCACATGCAGACGATGAGCATTGAGGAGAGAAGGATTGTTGCGGAGCCCACCGAAATACTGGAAGACATTCCTTTGGATGAGAATAACCCTGAAAAGTTTACAAGGATTGGAGCAAGCATGGAAAAGAAGACGAAGCAAGACCTTGCTAGTTTATAAAGAAAAGCACTAATGTATTCGCATGGAGTCATGAGGACATGCCAGGTATTGACCCAAGTGTCATTACCTATCGTCTAAACATGTATCCTTCCTCCAAGCCCGTACGTTAAAAGAAAAGAGTGTTTGCTCCTGAACGAGATAATGTCATTAAAGAAGAAGTTTAGAAGTTGACCATGGCAAAATTTATCCGAGAAGTTTATTAACCGGACTGGTTGGCTAATGTGGTGATGGTCAAAAAGGCTAACAGCAAATGGAGGATATGTGTGGACTTCACCGATTCGAACAAGGCTTGCCCCAAGGATAGCTATCCGTTACCACGCATTGACCAGTTGGTGGACTCAACTGCAAGTCATAAATTGCTAAGTTTCATGGACGCCTTCTTAGGTTACAATCAAATAAAGATGGACGAGATGGATCAAGAGAAGACATCTTTCATCACTAGTCAAGGCCTGTTTTGCTACAAGGTGATGTCTTTTGATTTGAAAAACGCAGGGGCAACTTATCAAAGGCTGGTTAACCATAAGTTTCATCCACAGATTGGACGAAATGTAGAAGTTTATGTGGATGATATGTTGGTAAAGAGCTTGGACGAGGAAAAGCATTTGGACAACCTTCAAGAGACCTTCAATACGCTTAGACGATATAACATGAAATTAAATCCGAGCAAGTGTGCTTTTGGGGTTTCATCAAGAAAATTTTTGGGGTTCATGGTTTCACATAGGGGAATTGAGGTAAATCCTGATAAGATTCAAGTGATACTGGATATGGAGCCACCAAGGAATATCAAAGGAGTCCAGTCTGTTACTAGGCGAGTTGCTGCCCTTAACAAGTTCGTCTCTAAAGCTACTAACAAGTGTTTACCATTTTTTAAAGTTCTTAAAAATGCATTTGAATGGACGGACGAGTGTCAAAAGGCTTTCCAAGACCTCAAGACCTACCTCACAACAACTCTTCTACTAAGCCTGTCTATACCAGGCAAAGAATTATACTTGTATTTGGCAGTGTCTCCACATGCAATGAGCTCAGCCTTAATTAGAGAGGAAGGGAAGATACAAAAGCCGATTTATTATACAAGCCGAGCACTAAGAGGAGCGGAAGGACGATATCCCATGATGGAAAAGTTAGCCTTTGCTTTGGTCACAACTTCTAGGAAATTACGACATTATTTTTCAGGCTTATGTCATCAATGTCCTGACAGATTATCCACTCAAGAGGGCGATGAACAAGTTGGAAGCCGTAGGACGACTAATCCAATGGGCCATAGAACTTAGTGAGTTTGATGTCAGGTACCAACCAAGAAGCGCGATAGAAGCTCAAGTATTGGCAAATTTTATTATAGAGTTCACTCCCAACCAAGGCGAGTTAGACGAGGTCGATGGAGCTCAGAAGTGGGTTGTCTATGTGGATGGTTCGTCCACATTATATGTAAGAGGAATTGGAGTTGTGCTAAAATCCCCTAAAGGGGACAAGTTGAAATATGCATCTTGTCTACAATATCAAACAACCAACAATGAAGCTGAATATGAAACACTCCTTAAAGGGTTGGAATTGGCTAAGTCCTTAGGGGCAGAGTCAATAGTCATCCAAGGAGATTCTCAGTTGATCATAAATCAAGTGAATGGAATATGTGAAGCTAAGGAAGACCGTATGAAAAGGTATCTTGATAAGGTGAAACGGCTTGTTAAAAAGTTTAAAGAAGCTGATTTTGTTCAAGTCCCAAGGGAGGAAAACATGGAAGCAGATGCTTTGGCAAAAGCAGCTTCAGCAGGGGGGGCTATAGTCGAATATGACAAAGTCTAGTACATGCCAAACATAGATCTTCCAGAAGTATAGCAAATTGAAGTAGAAGAAAATTGGATTACTCCAATAGTAGTGTACCTCAAAGATGGAAGGCTTCCGAAAGACAAGGACGAGGCTAGAAAGTTGAGGATCAAAGCTACCAAGTATGTTCTCATAGACGAGGTATTATACAAAAAAGGCTTCTCTCAACCTTACTTAAGGTGCTTAGCTCCGGGCGAGTTAAACTATGTGTTGAGGGAAGTTTATGAAGGAGCATGCAGAAACCACTCAGGAGCAAAGGCACTAGTCCATAAAGTCGTTCGTGTAGCTTACTATTGGCCAACTATTCAAGCAGATGCAAAGGCTTATGTCAAGGTATGTGACCAATGTCAACGCTTCAACAATGTCCCTAGACAACCATCAGAGTATCTCACCCCGATGATGGCCCCATGGCCCTTTGCACAATGGGGATTGGATATCTTAGGTTCTTTTCCACTTGGAACCAGGCAAATGAAATTTTTGGTAGTAGGGATCAATTACTTTACTAAGTGTGTGAAAGCCGAACCCCTAGCAAAGATCACATAGCAAAATGTCAAAAATTTCGTTTGGAAGAGCACTGTATGCAGGTTTGGGATACCTAGGGTACTAGTATTAGACAATAGACGGCAATTTGACAACACACCTTTTAGAGACTTTTGCGAGGAATTTGGAATCAAGAATCATTATTCCTCACCCTCCCACCCACAAGCAAATGGACAAGCAGAAGTAGCAAACTGATCCTTGTTGAAAATCATCAAGACTCGGCTTGAGGGGGGCAAAGGGAGTATGGCCAGACAAGCTACCAAGAGTTTTATGGGCTTATAGGACAACTGTGAGGACCCCTACAGGGGAAACTCCTTTCAAACTAGCCCATGGAAACAAAACAGTTATACCTATGGAAGTGCACATAGCAAACCACAGGGTGATGAAGTATCAAGACGAGGACAATGAAGAACAACACCGTCTCAACCTTGATATGATAGAAGAGGTAAGGATGAATGCAGAGCAAAGGATAGCGAGGTATAAAAACCTCATGGCTAGACAATATGATGCAATGGTGAAACCCAGGCGCTTCAACATTGGAGACCTCGTCCTAAAAAGAGTCTCTTTGGCTAGGCTTGACAACCCCAGGCTTGGACGACCCATGCTTCGCCTTTTGTTTCCTCGACGACTGGGAAGATTTCCCAAATCAAACGTCTTGGATAAACTTTTCCTTTTGTCTCCAACAGAAGGACGAGGCTGAGATTGAGCCTCTGGCTTGGTTACTCGTCCACTACCCCCTTTCCCTTGTTTTCTTTCATGGTTGCCATCTTGAAAAGAAAAAATGTTAGAATTATTTAAAAGATAATATTTAAATAATCTTTTAAGTAAAACTCATGTTACGAGTTGTAAGTTCGTGGGCTAAAGATTCAAGAGATGGCTAAGGACTAAGTCCCTAAGTCGCAAGACGAGGAAGGGTGACTAATGAATGGAAACTCTTGTCAGCATATAGACGAGCTCTCTGGACACGTTTAAGATAGAATCTACTCAAAGAAGGTCGTCTAACAACTAAAAAAAAAAAGAGAAAGAGAAAGGGGTTAGACGATTATAAGCAAAAGATAAAAATATTAATAAATAAATAAATAAAACACAACACTACCTTCAGACGAAAGTTCCCTAACTCTCCAGTATAGGGGGAGAATGGATTCCTGCCAACCTCAACAGGGTCTCCAGATCAGAAACCAGAGATGAAGAAGAACTCCATCTTCCAGTTTCTATCTGATGTTACAAGCGATTTTATTAATCTACAATCTTTGCCCCTGGCTGTGAACTGATAAGAGCCAAGGGACTAGTTAATCTTTGAGGGTTTGTAGCAATAGAGGAATCGTCCACAGTAAAGGACGATCCCTTTTAAACACATCCTTCCACAAAATTGCATAGAGACGATAGCCTCATGCATTAGGACATACTCCTAAACTCAACTGGTAAGAACTCTCTGCGAAGGGCATTAAGGGGTAACTAAGTCCCTAGAAAGGTAAGCTTCATAAACACTATTCCAAAGCGAGGGTTACAACACCATTCCTATGGACGGCTAACCTAGGGTAGGTCATCTGGAATTTGA